>OU342740.1:215800597-216321509 GCA_910589775.1 Avena eriantha
GTCTTCTCTTTTCATGAACCAACATTTAGAGTCATCGCATGTATGCTCTTTTCATGAACCACAACTAGAGTCATTGCATGTGTGTTCTTCCTAGAGACCATATCATGAACCACACCCAGTGTCATTGCATGTGTGTTCTTCTCATTAACCACACAAGGATCCACCAGTGTCATTGCGTGTCTGCTCTTCTCATTAACCATGGCTAGAGTCATTGCATGTCTGTTCTTTGCACATACCACATATCACCAGAGTCATTGCAAGTGTGCTCTTCCTAGAGAACATATCATGAACCACACCCATTGTCATTGCATGTGTGTTCTTCCCATGAACCACACATGGATCCACCAGCGTAATCGCATGTCTTCGCTTTTCATGAACGACAGCTAGAGTCATTGCATGTGTGTTCTTCTCACAGAACACATATCACCAGTGTCATTGCATGTGTGTTCTTCCCACAGATCACACATGGATCCACCAGTGTCATTACATGTGTGTTCTTTCCATGAACCACATATGGAACCACCAGTGTCATTGCATCTGTGTTCTTTTCACATACCAAATATGGCTCCACATGTGTCATTGCATGTGTGTTATTCTCACAAACCACGTAAGGATCCACCGGTGTCATTGCATGTGTGTTCCTCTCATAGACCACACATGGATCCACCGGTGGCATCGCATGTCTACTCTTTTCATGAACCACATTTAGAGTCATCGCATGTCTGCTCTTTTCATGAAGCACAACTAAAGTCATTGCATGTGTGTTCTTCCCAGAGACCATATCATGAACCACACCCAGTGTCATTGCATGTGTGTTCTTCGCATTAACCACACATGGATCCACCAGTGTCATTGCGTGTCTGCTCTTCTCATTAACCATGGCTAGAGTCATTGCATGTCTGTTCTTTTCACATACCACATATCACCAGAGTCATTGCAAGTGTGCTCTTCCTAAAGACCATATCATGAACCACACCCAGTGTCATTGCATGTGTGTTCTTACCATGAACCACACATGGATCCACTAGCGTCATCGCATGTCTGCTCTTTTCATGAACCACAGCTAGAGTCATTGCATGTGTGTTCTTCTCACATACCACATATCACCAGTGTCATTGCCTGTGTGTTCTTCCCACAGGTCACACATGGATCCACCAGTGTCATTGCATGTGTGTTCTTCCCATGATCCACACATGGATCCACCGGTGTCATTGCATGTGTGTTCTTTTCACACACCACATATGGATCCACCAGTGTCATTGCATGCGTGTTATTCTCACAAAACACGTAAGGATCCACCGGTCTCATTGCATGTGTGTCCTCTCATAGAGCACACATGGATCCACTGGTGGTATCACATGTCTGCTCTTTTCATGAACCACGGTTAGAGTCATCGCATGTCTGCACTTTTCATAAACCACAGCTAGAGTAATTGCATGTGTGTTCTTCTCACAAACCATATCATGAACCACACCCAGTGTCATTGCATGTGTGTTCTTCTCATTAACCACACATGGATCCACCGGTGTCATTGCATGTCTACTCTTCTCATTAACCACAGCTAGTCATTCCATGTCTGTTATTTACACAAACCACATATCACCAGAGTCATTGCATGTGTGCTCTTCCCAGAGACCATATCATGAACCACACCCAGTGTCATTGCATGTGTGTTCTTCCCATGAACCACACATGGATCCACCAATGTCATTGCATGTCTACTCTTTTCATGAACCATAGCTAGACTCATTGCATGTGTGTTCTTCTGAGAGACCTCATATCACTAGTGTCGTTGCATGTGAGTTCTTCCCACAGACCACACATGGATCCACCAGTATCATTGCATGTGTGTTCTTCCCATCAACCACACATGGATCCACCGGTGTCATCACATGTTTGTTCTTTTCATGAACCACAACTAGAGTCATCGCATGTGTGTTCTTCTCACATACCACATATCACTAGTGTCATTGCTTGTGTGTTCTTCCCACAGACCACACATGGATCCACTAGTGTCATTGCATGTGTGTTCTTCCCATGAACCACACATGGATCCACCGGTGTCATTGCATGTGTGTTCTTTTCACAGACCACATATGGATTCACTAGTGTCATGGAATGTGTGTTATTCTCACAAACCACGTAAGGATCCACCGGTGTCATTGCATGTGTGTTCCTCTCATACACCACACATGGATCCACCGGTGGCATTGCATGTCTTCTCTTTTCATGGACCACGGTTAGAGTCATCGCATGCCTGCTCTTTTCATAAACCACATCTAGAGTAATCGCATGTGTGTTCTTCTCACAAACCATATCATGAACCACACCAGGTGTCATTGCATGTGTGTTCTTCTCGTTAACCACACATGGATGCACCAGTGTCATTGCATGTCTGCTCTTCTCATTAACCACAGCTAGAGTCATTGCATGTCTGTTCTTTTCACAAACCACATATCACTAGAGTCATTACATGTGTGTTCTTCCCATGAACAGCACATGGATCCACTAGTGTCATCGCATGTCTTCTCTTTTCATGAACCATAGCTAGAGTCATTGCATGTGTGTTCTTCTCAAAGACCACATATCACCAATGTCATTGCATGTGAGTTCTTCCCACAGACCACACATGGATCCACTAGTGTCATTGCATGCGTGTTTTTCCCATGAACCACACATGGCTCCACCGGTGTCATCGCATGTTAGTTCTTTTCATGAGCCAAAGCTAGAGTGATCGCATGTATGTTCTTCTCATAGACCACATATCACCAGTGTCATTGCTTGTGTGTTCTTCCCACAGACCACACATCGATCCACCAGTGTCATTGCATGTGTGTTCCTCCTATGAACCACACATGGATCCACCGGTGTCATTGCATGTGTGTTCTTTTCACAGACCACATATGGATCCACCAGTGTCATTGGATGTGTGTTATTCTCACAAACCACGTAAGGATCCACCGGTGTCATTGCATGTGTGTTCCTCTCATAGACCACACATGGATCCACTAGTGGCATCGCATGTCTACTCTTTTCATGAACCATAGTTAGAGTCATCGCATGTATGCTCTTTTCATGAACCACAGCTAGAGTCATTGCATGTGTGTTCTTCTCACAAACCATATCATGAACCACACCCAGTGTAATTGTAGGTGTGTTCTTCTCATTAACCACACATGGATCTACCAGTGTCATTGCATGTCTGCTCTTCTCATTAACTACAGCTAGAGTCATTGCATGTATGTTCATTTCACAAACCACATATCACAAGAGTCATTGCATGTCTGCTCTTCCCACAGACCATATCATGAACCACACCTAGTGTCATTGCATGTCTGCTGTTCCCATGAACCACACATGGATCCACTAGTGTCATTGCATGTCTGCTTTTTTCATGAACCACAGCTAGAGTCATTGCATGTGTGTTCTCCTGACGAACCACATATCACCAGTGTCATTGCATGTGTGTTCTTCCCACACACCACACATGGATCCACCAGTGTCATTGCATGTGTGTTCTTCCCATGAACCACACATGGATCCACCGGTGTCATTGCATGTGTGTTCTTTTCACAGACCACATATGGATCCACCAGTGTCATTGCATGTGTGTTATTCTCACAAACCACGTAAGAATCCACCGGTGTCATTGCATGTTTGTTCCTCTCATATACCACACATGGATCCACCGGTGGCATCGCATGTCTGCTCCTTTCATGAACCACGATTAGAGTCATCGCATGTTTGCTCTTTTCATGAACCATAGCTAGAGTCATTACATGTGTGTTCTTCTCACAAACTATATCATGAACCACACCTAGTGTTATTGAATGTCTGCTCTTCTCAGTAACCACAGCTAGAGTCACGGCATGTTTGTTCTTTTCACAAACCACATATCACCAGAGTCATTGCATGTGTGCTCTTCCTAGAGACCATACCATGAACGACACCCAGTGTCATTGCATGTGTGTTCTTCCCATGAACCACACATGGATCCACCAGTGTCATCGCATGTATGCTCTTTTCATGAACCACAGCTAGAGTAATTGCATGTGTGTTCTTCTCACAGACCTCATATCACCAGTGTCATTGCATGTGTGTTCTTCCCACAGACCACACATGGATCCACTAGTGTCATTGCATGTATCTTTTTCCCATGAACCACATATGGATCCACCAGTGTCATTGCATGTGTGTTCTTTTCACACACCACATATGGATCCACCAGTGTCATTGCATGTGTGTTATTCTCACAAACCACGTAAGGATCCACTGGTGTGATTGCATGTGTGTTCCTCTCATTGACCACACATGGATCCACCGATGGCATCGCATGTCTGCTCTTTTTATGAACCACATTTAGAGTCATCGCATGTCTGCTCTTTTCATGAACCACAGCTAGAGTCATTGCATGTGTGTTCTTCTCACAAACCATATCATGAACCACGCAAAGTGTCATTGCATGTGTGTTCTTCTCATTAACCACACATGGATGGATCCACCAGTGCCATTGCATGTGTGTTCTTTTTAGAGAACACATATGGATCCACAAGTGTCATTGGATGCCTGTTCTTTTCATAAACCGCATATGGATACTAATTAGCCTTAGGAGAGCCCTAACCTTAGCGTTAGACCGATTCTTCTAGAAGGCACACCCTAACACAGTTGTTCTGCTTGATGATCGTTACATACCGTTCGATCGGGGCGCTTGGACGATTGGGATGGTTTTCGTGAGATCGATCCGCGAGTAGTCTGTTCTGCGGCATGATTGGCCACGCTTGCTCTGGACAAACTGGCAACACCGGGGGCTCCCCTGTTGCGAGTGTCACGACTCACGAGTTGAGCGGGCCATATCCCAGTGTCACGTCCCCATTACTTCTCTTCCTCCCCGTACTTCTCTTCCTTCCCCTCGAAGCCACATTCCCCACTTCACTCCCATCCCGCCGTAGTCGCAAGCCGACGGTGCCTCCATCCCAATACCCTCTCCGGCAGCCACCCCTCCCCTCTCGCCATGGGTTCAAGGGGAGACGACGAGGAAACGCGTCTTGACGACAAGGATGGTGATTTCGATGTGAGTCGTCTCATCTCTATCTCTATCATCTGTGGCCAGTTATCTATTTTTTGAGCCAGATCTACTCCGTTTAGTCATGTGCGTATGATGTGTTAGGCCAACCAGACGATGTATCATGCTGACTATCACGGTTGAGCGGATGAAGACAGTCCTCTGCTATGTAAACATGGATATGTGCCCACTAAATTTGTAGCGTTCGAAGGACGAAATGCAAGCAGGAGGTTTCTACGGTGTCAAGGACATCGTGCAAATGATGCGAGGAGGAAGTTGCGGTGTTGTCAAATGGGTAGATCTAGAGTGGCCCAAATCGATGCAGAAAACGCTGGACAAACTATGGGAAATGACTGTTGAGTTGAAAGATTCCGCATTCAGCTCACTTCTTGACAGTGTTGAGATGAAGCTATGGGAACCAGTTGACACGACCAAGCATAAGCGAGATCTCATGGGGGTGGAAGACAAGGTTAGCAAAGTCGAGAAGGAGAGGGACGCAGCATTGGCCGTGAAGGCTAAAGCAGAGCAAGAACTGACTCAAGCAAGGAAGGATCTTCACCAGGCCAAAGTCTTGCAGTTCACAACTACAAGTATTGACAAGTGCATGAGGAAAGATGCAGAGAAACAATTGAAGTTGTGCAAGGAAGATGCTGAAAGGAAGGAGCAGACGATTCGATCCTTGCTCTCGCAGGAAGATGCGCATAGGGCTAAGATTAGGAAGATCAAGGAGATGTGTGATAACTAGTTCTATTTATCTTAAGCTCCTTGCCTTTTTTAAGTTGTAATAGTTGTACTTGTTGACCTAGCGGTCTGAACTATTGGCCCCGGAGTCATGGGAGTAAAAAAATTGGTCGCCCGTTAATCTGTCTTAACCCTGCATTACTTTGTTTTGTCTGACCAATGCTCCTTGGATATTCCGCCCGTCGCTTCGTCGTCCTCGTGTACAAATAGGAGGCGCCACAGCGCGTCGCTTCGTCGCCCATCCCCTCGCCCTCTCCAATCTCCATCGTGCCATCGCTTCGTCGTCCACCCCCTCGCTCCCTCTCCAATCTCCACTGCGCCGCCATGGAGATGCCCTTGCTGAACTTCTACGAGGCGGTGATGTTCGCGCACTTCGACATCCTCGCGCCGCCGGCCGTGACGGTGCCCCACGGATGGCGCATCAGCTATGCGGGGGTGCCGGTGGCTCCGTTCCTCGTCCCCGGCGGAGCCTTGATGGAGAGCGAAATCGCGACGCGCCGCCGCTAGATGCCAGCGTGGAAGAGGGCGCTGCCCCGGTACGCGGCGGCTATCCCGTACTTGCTGGCGCTGTTCAAGAAGGAGCGGAAGGCCAAGATTGGCAACCGCATCGCTTACGGGCGCGTGGTGCACCGGGATCTCCGCAACCGAGAAGGGCGGGAGAGGTTCTGGTCCGTCCCTGGACGGACCAAGTTCACGGTCATCGCCGCCGCTAGCCGCGAAGAGGTACTCCGTCTCGCGTACAATGCGGAAATCGTGGAGGTTCTGTCCGACGAAGACGAGGAAGCCGGCGGCTCGGAGGACAGTGGTAGCGGAAGTGAAATTGTTGACTAGTGGTTGAATTAATGTAGGATGTGAAATCGCACCTTTGTTTAGAAGAATTTGTGGTTGAATTAATGAAATGTCTCGATTGAGATCTCGGTCTCGATTAATTTGTGGAACAATTTGTGATTTAGATCAATTTTTGCCTCGATTTAGATCTCTGTCTCGGATTGGGAAGGTGACCGTGGACCAAAGGCCCATTTTCTACTAGTGTATTCTGACATTGGTGGTTTGTTTAAACATAATCTACGTGAATTTTTCTGCATGCAAATGGCACAACCACTATTTATAAAGTGGAAGCACGTACACCCGGTTACTGGAGATCTGGTAGCTTTACCAGATGCAGGGGATGCAGGAGCAGAGAGGCGGTGAGATAGACGGGCTCAAGCTTAGGCCAGAAAGTGGTACCGATTTCCTCCTCATTAGGGCATTATCGGTGAGATTATTTTTGTTTATGTTGCCACGTCATTGTGCATCATCTGAAATAAGTTGTTGCTTCGTGGAGTGTGGCAGCTTAAATAATTTATTTCTGTGCCACTTACATTCCGTCGTATTTGGAGACCTCCTGCCCCTCAGCAATCGTGGAACCGGTGGATCCTTGTTTTCAGATAGCAATGGCACAATCACAATTTCGGATTCAACTACTGACTCGGGCGTTTCCAAACCCTAAGTCGCGGTACATTTTACTCAGAGAACGTGGGTATATTGTTTCGCCCAGCAACGTGCCACACACAGAGCTCCAGAATTTAAGAGAATTACATATATAGGTTCAAGTTCAACACATTACTATGCATCTTCATTGCCAAAAGCCTTCTTCCGTAGCCTGGGTGCCAAGCCTTCACGTCCACTGGCTTCTTCATTTCCTGCCTTCTTCCTCTTCCTCGGTGCCAATTTTCTTATCTTCACATACTCTGCATCACCGGGACAATGGGCACCAAAATCGTGTCCAGCATCATCTTTCCACTCGTTTTTAATATCTTCGGGGAGCAAAATGACTAACCCGGCAGTCATGTTTCTAACCTTGCGGCGCTTCTTGTCAAAGAAACAAGATTGTTGCATAACTTCCCAATATCTACAGAGTAAATAAAACAAAAATTACAATTTAGCACAAACATGCGAACCCCAAGCGAGCTTTGCTTACCAGGAGCTAATTGGGTTCGAGCAAGCACCCTGTCAAAGAATAGAAGGGCGACTCCCAGTTGCAGCAGCTTCCACATCTAGTACATGACATTTCAGGTCAAACATGACAGCCGAAGCATACCTTTTCATCAACCCAATTAGCTGACTGTCACACGTTATAGGAACCATGATGCCATGTTCATCCATGAAGCTGAACTTTATAGTCTGCTTCGGCCATAATTCAACATGATTACGCAAAGGAGTAACCATACCAGATATAGTGCAGATCTGCGCAGGCGCTTCTTCCATCGTGAAACAATGGCTTCCATACCACTTGCCCTTAGAGCCGTACCTGTAGAGGACTACCGCAACCAAGTAAGGGGGGGTCCGCGCAGATCCCACTTGACAGAAAACTATGGACAAAATATGTTTGTCAGCGTTGGGCTAACGAACAATTTGAGGTTCAGTAGCCAGCTAGTAGTTGTAATTAGTGCGAATAGCAAAGAGAAGGGTAGCTCACCCGCTTGTAGCCAGAACTTCTTCTTCCTTGATAGTAGGATCTGCCATCCTCCAAACTGCTCGGCTCGTCGGCGGCGGAGGCGGGCTAGAGCCTCGCAACGGCGGCTATGACATGCGCCATTGGAGCTCGGTATCAGCGACTGGGCGCAGCAACTGGGCACAACAACTTGGCCCCGGAAGTCAAATGTCCGAAGGGATCGTCCTGCCTAGATGGTGGATTCCGACGCCGCCGTTGCTAGGGGAAAGCTGGGAATGGATTTGTGAAATTGGTCAATGCATCCAATCCACTTAGCTGCTCGATTTTCCTAAGAGGTTTCCGCGTTGGCGCCCGTGTCACGGAAAGATCACTGACATGTGGGTCCCGGCCGTCTACTTCACGGGGCGGTTTAATGGAATGTTTGTATTTGGCAGGGGTGAGATGAGTAGTTGGCGGCCTCAAAATGGCCCCTCTCAGTAGTTGGTGGCCCAACTTTTCGAAACGCGGTAATTTCAGGCAACTTAGGTACCGCCATGCGCTGGCCTGCGAACTTTGGTACCGTAGACGAACAAGCCCGTAATACAACATACCCCTTTTTGGAGACCCTGTTTTAGCCAAATAAGAGCTAGAGGATGGGAAGACCCCGGAAAAAGTTTTACGAAATATTTTATGATAAAACCTTGGTGAGGTGGGACCTCCCAAGAGATGTTGAGAAAGAAAAAGGTTTTTGTTTTACAAAATGCTGAAGGAAAGCTGGAGGAAAACGGTTTACGAAAACGCACCTGGTTCTTTGCAGTTTAGCTATAACAACTTAACCCTGTGCAACCACATTACTCTGGAATGGGACATGGCTGGATTTGATGTTTGTCTATTCCGGTATAAGCTGCCTCGCAACTACTACAGGGGGATATAACAATCCCTGGAGGGTGTGCCTTCTCTGGAAGGGTCCATGTAAAACATCGGCCGGGAGAAGGAACGAAGGGTCTGCTGGCCTCCACGCGTTACTATGAGCCCCTCATTGAAAGCGCACACTTGGGAAGTGGGAAAATGCGCTCCGGTAGGTCCTCGGTACCCGACGTCCCGGTGTTAAGGGGAACAACACTCATAGGGTAGGCACTTATATTGGAGTGGACATCCGAAGAGTCTTGATCGGTTACTCGACCCATGACCAGTGTAGATCAGGGTAGTGTACCTGGATGGTGTGGGTAAAGTGTGCAACATATGTAGAGTGTAAATCTATTCGAATAGCCGTGTCCGCGGTTGTAGAGCGGTTGGAAAAACTTCTGTAGACCGGTGCTGGTTTTGTTTTCAAAAAGGATTTCGGAAAAGAAATGGCTTTGGAAATGTATTGACCATGGGATGGTCGTAAAGGAGAAAGGTTTTGACCATGGGATGGTCGGAAGGAGGAGAAAGGAGTTTGGTCGTGGGACGACCTGAAGACGAGAACAAATGGGTACCCCAATCCTAGTGTTTACAAAACTTTTCAAAAGGTTTCCAAAATGGTTTACAAAAGTTTTCAACAAATATATGTAGATGCTATATCTACAAGAGAAACTATTTGAGAAAAGAACCTCTCTTGAAGCCCTCCTACTACCACAACCATATTGCATATCCTCTTGTTATTATTATTTTCTTGAGGTTTTTTGCGAGTACATTCAAAGTACTCACTAGCATTGTCCCTGGATATTAACTTGGTCAGATATCAAGAAGAGGATGAAGTTGACGGCTAAGCAAGCTAGGACGTTCTCCCAGTCAGTTGCCTGTAGGTTAAGGCATGGCTCGGGCTCTACGCGTAACGAAGTTCCGCTGATGTTGATCGATGTAGCCATAATGGCAACTAAGGTATGTCATGTATTCGTTATGTAGTGGATGTTTACTTTGATACTTGTCTGTTATGTGCCACGACTAACTGATCATGGGATCGTGGTTGTATGCATAACAGGGATTCTCGGAGGATTAATCCGGGGGCCCCACAAATCAAATTGTCAACATGCATATTAATAGAAAGAACTTGAATCCTACAAAACCCTCGTTGGTTTTTCATGTGTATTGACCGCCTCGGTACCATAAAGGCTCAAAGGATGCTTGTAATTTTTTAAGAGCAATCTATCACACTTAATTGAAGTTCAAGTTTGGCCTAATTTTGATGGCATGGTTGCCTAAGAGGCTTGAAAACTTGTAATTGAACTTGGTAACCTTAAGTGAAACATGGTCCACAATATGTCTAAAACTGGGATTTGTGGGATTCCGGGCCATACTCTTTGTACACATAATATGTCTCCAAGTGCCACACAAGTCCATGGCAAGTTTTTATGCACATTTCACATTTATGTGTTTTTTCCAATCTTCCTGACCAACATTACGTCTTAAATGACTCTATGTCAACTTGTGGAACTTAGGTTTGCTTTGAACTGCAAGCGCGTGGTAGATTTCTCTTAAATTTGGCCTATATAGTACTTTTATTGCTATGTGCTAATAATTTCGCCCACTTGAGATACTTTATGTGAATTTACATAAATCAGGCCAAATTTGATCTGGAAGCGTGTGGTATATATACCACTCTTAAATTGTGCAGGAATCATTTTAGGGACAAAGTGCAACATGATTTATGGAAAATCCCCTAGTTTTATGAGTTTTCAAGGCTCCTAGATCATTTCACCCACTAAACAGAAGTTGGGTTTTTTGAACTTCAAGAAAGTCTCACAAAGATTGCTCTTAAAGTTATATAATATGTAACTATTCTGAATGTGCACATGGTCCACCAGTATCTCAAAAATCACCAAGAGTTCTAAATGATTCATACTTCAATACTGATCTAGTGGTACCAATTTAGTATGGAGTATCATAAATATTGCTACGGTTCCATATAAAGTTAGTCAAATTTTACAATTGTATTAGGACAAAGCTAAAAGTACACTTATTTGTGGATGTAGGTAGTATGTATCTTAGCACTATATAGTGTATGAATAACTTTGAATATTGACCGTTGGATCTTCTTTTCCCTTCTAGCATCTAGAAGATTCTACTACTAATAGTCTTTATCACAATGAACGTTATGCACAGACATCAAAATACACTTCTCCATCATTCAAGAATCTTCTATTTGTATAGACCATGTTACCTCAATTTGCAAGTGTTAGGTAGCTAATCAACATTGACTTCTACATGATACGAAGTATAAGAACCAAATATACACCCATACTTTATAGATGTCGATCAATTTTTTTTGAGTTTACGTATTATAATTTTATATAGTGATGCTATGTGATACGTCTATTATCTGAGTCTCACGTGCAGGGCACATGCAACTTACTACTCCCTCCGTTTCGGTTTACAAGTCCTATGCGTAGTTCTAAGTCACCAAATCGAGCAACTTAATATGAGGTATATACTACAAAAAATATATCACCGGAAACTTTAGACTTTGTATTTTCCAATGATATAATTTTATATTATATAATTCAAATTATATAGGCCAAATTGATAACCTAGATATACGCGTAGGACTTGTAAAATGAAATGGAGGGAGTAGTACTATACTAGACTAGTATACATACATTACTACACTCAGACTTGTGGTGTTGTTTTTTGCACACAGTAGATGTCGTCAGTGGATGGCGGTACCATGGTGGGGGTGACTACTGATCATGTCCATCTCTTTGGTTTATGCATCAAGTATTGTATCTGGATGGAAATGGTTTTTTAGTACTCGCGTGGAGACAAGGAGTCCACCTGGACCTTCTTCCACCTCCTCTTTGCGACAATATCTCTTCTCT
This sequence comes from Avena eriantha, assembly GCA_910589775.1. Classification (NCBI taxonomy): domain Eukaryota; kingdom Viridiplantae; phylum Streptophyta; class Magnoliopsida; order Poales; family Poaceae; genus Avena; species Avena eriantha. The sequence continues at coordinate 215,812,611 of OU342740.1, forward strand.
GCCAGATTTGTTTGCCCGTTTCCTTTCCTTTTTGTTGTTCTACTTCACCATCATAATCGGGAACAAGTCCCGCTATAGAAGGGATCATGTCGTGACAACAAAGCTGGCAGAATACAAGAAATTGACTCGATGTTTTGCCATTATGTTGCTACCGGTCCCAAGCGATGCCATGATCCTTGCGTCCCAGTCGAATCCCTCGGTTGAAGGAGAGAGGTCTTCAACTCAAGGTCCTTCAAAGCCGCTGCAGCCAGGGACCAATACCTTTAGATAAATATCCGTGCTTGCGCAACTTTCCATGTCTTTGATCGTTTCCTGATTCGCTCATTTTCCGACTAGTACATTCTTCCTCAATGGTGTTTTAAGTCAGGCGGTCTTCGCATTCCCTCAAAACTCCTGCTTGCAGAAACATCTTCACCATCGCTGTTGGGGGCTGATACCTTCAAGTAAATCTCCATTCTTGGGCAACTTTCCATGTCTTTGACCGTTCCTTGATTTGCTCATTTTCCTACTAGTACATTCTTTCTCAATGGTGTTTTAGGTAGTGTGGTCGTTGCATTACCGCGGCACTCCTGCCTGCGGAATCATCTTCGCCATCACCGATGGAGGCCGATCGGTACATCCACGACGTAAATATTGTTTGAATTTTCATTCCATGTCTCTCTTCTTTGATGGTTCTCTGGGTACACTTCTAAATTTCTGCTCCCTGTTCATCTAACAGAATATTGGCTTCGAGATCGAGTTTATGGTGAAGGGAAATTTCTGCATTAATTAATCGGACAGATGCGCCCTCGTCAAGGAGTGCACTAGACTTTACTTCAAACTCACTACTAACAAGGTTGGGCTTAGCCTCATTTGGAATCTCGCCATGGAATACTTGATTGAGCGTGATGAGCTGAAGCGCTGGAACATCGGCATGGTGGAGATACTGGGCAAAAGCTTCGAACTGAACCAGGACCTCAAGGACCAGAAGGACAAACTCTTGCACGAGCTGGCAAAGCATGAAGCCATGGTCGAACTCCTTCAATGAGCTGGCACATAGAAGACCTTAATTAATACTCCCACTATTTCATAATATTAGCCTATTTAGAGAGCTAAAACAGCTTACTAGAAGGGCTTATGTACTATGGGAGAGTCTAGATCTTAGGCACTTGATTTTTAGTTATGTGTAAGTGACTGACGTCATCGTACTATTTTGTGTTAATTCTCAGTTGCAACTTATAAAATTTGTCCTAATTCTCAGTTGCAACCTAGTTGTAACTTATTAAAATATTAGTTACAACCTAGTTGCAACTCATGTGTTGCATGAATCGCAGGGAGGCGACTGCGACATAACTAAAATTCAGGCGCCTAATTTCTAGCAAAACCGATATATAATTTGCAAATGGCCCCATTGATTTTAGAAATCTTTCTTACTAGTAGCATGAAGGTATGATGGTGTACATGATGGTAAGTATTTGGTTGTTTAGTGAATGAGACATGCATCACTAGCCATAATGTTGCCAGAGCCAAATTTCATGGGAGTACTAGTTATTATCACTTCCATGCCGAGCGATAGCTACCTTTCCATCATTGTAAGGATGCATCTCACCAACCTCGCTTGATGAACACAATGCCTCCATTCTTCTGCCATCTTCACCTTTGGTCCTGCTGATGGTAGCGGGTATCCTATTGATGGTGACTAGATCAGGATCCCAGCTTTGTCTTTGTACAGCTGCAGGGGAGTACTACTAAGGAAGAGGTAATTACTAGGAATATGGGATGGATCCCTCGTGAACATATGCCTTTATTATAGTCCCCACAATTTACGTTCAAGGGATAACTACTTTTAACCATTTAAATGAGTTTCAAGTGATTTTGTCAAAATAATCAAACTTTAACTACATGTGTGCTATAGTTTGGTTGACAAAAATTAGAAAACACAAATTTAAGTTTGCTAGTATTCTGTGTTAGCAAAGTTTATTTTACGAATTCATCCATTTTATATGGTTTTGCAAGCTAGCAAATTCGACTGCAAAAGGAAAGACCATAGTTTAAAGTGGTTAATATTTAACAACAAATTAAGAATTTCACATGGAAGTTTTCTTCTTGTTGGCCTGCAACCATATAAGGTAGTATTCACAAAAATAAATTATATCGCGTCCCAGTAGAACCCTTGCAAGCATGGCCTTCATTCTGCATGGTGTCAACCTAATGGGATCATTCTCTCTTGAGGAGAGAGGCCTACACACTAAAAGGCATCTTAATACATTAGTTTCACAAAAGGAAGCATATATCTAATAGAGGGAGAGAGGTACATATATCTATACCACTATATAGTGTATCAATAAGGAAGCATATGGACTGTTAAATCTCTCTTATCGGATGGCTTGCGTTCACTGGAGGAAAATCGGTAATGGAATGGCTATATATGTACCATTGGATATGATAATCTAACAACCAGCAGCTAAGAGATTCATGATGGGCATCAACACTGCTCTGTTCTCCTCATGTCCAGTGACAGGCTATTATGGGTCTCCTTGTGGATTTACCCTCGAGATAGCCCGATCTTGACGGATTTGAGGTGGGGAGTGAGGGGACACAGGGTGAACACGATGAACACAACTCTAATGCAAGGTAAAGATACAAACTCATGCCAAATCACACCCGATTCGATTTTCTCCTATTGGTTCGAACAACCAATCTTATAGAATCCTCGACGAGAGACCTTGCGGTAGAATCACGAAAGGAGAGATCGGCAAGCGGATGATAGAATCCAAATCAAGGAGAGATTAGCAACCAAGTAGAATCCCAAAGGGGAGAGACCAAGCACTACTAGAATCCTTGATAGGGAGAGACCAAACACTTGAGGAGGGTCTTGACAACTTGGAGAAGGGCACCGACTCCAAGGTGTTGTACAACTCATATGTAATCTATTGAGAGCGGGTTCCCATCTAGGGTTAGGCACATTCCTCAATTCATCATCATCTCTCCCGTTTAGATGAGGGGGTGGGGCATATATATAGGCCATCCACTTAAACATGGGTAAATTGGGCATAAAAGGGGAGTTTGGAGCATTACATGGGCTGAGGCCCAACTCTCAAGCGCGCAGGCTCTGGCATGTCCGGTAGTACCGGTTGGACACCCGGTAGTATGTACCGGTCAGCGGCAGTACCGATAGGTGGTAACTCCGGTGCGGGTGTGCTGTCTCCAGGTGCGGTAGTACCGGGATGGCGGCGGTAGTACCAGTCTTAGGAAAGTAGTGCTAGATGTGGGTACCAGAGAGGTCAGGCATGGCTTGCTTCTCGTCTGGGGGCTCCAATAGTATCAGTGTGTGCGGTGGTAGTACCGGTGACGTTTGGAGTGGGTCACTGCTCGTCTAGGGGTCCAGTAGTACCGATGTCAGCAAGTGGTAGTACCGGGCCCACCAGACAACACCTTCTTGCGTCTTCTCTTCTAGGCCTCCTTCTTGGGGGTCTTGGCTTCCTGGGCATATTTGCCTCTTTCCCTTGGCATCATGTTCATTGGCCTAGTGATACAATATGTTCTTATCTCAAGTAGCATTCCATTCACACTATAGCCAACAGAATGTAAGGGATGGAACGAATTCACCTTTGTAGAAATGGTTGGTGTAGCATGATGTGGACCAATGGTGATTGCCATGTGTTGGGCTACATCATCTGCCCTTCTTGAAAATGAGTCCACATCGACTATGTTCTTTCATCATGCAAGGAAGGAAGTGTGCCCTTGGCCTTGTTCTTGGAAACGAATAGATCATCGATGTCGAAGCCATTCTCAAACATGTTGAAGATCTTGGAAAACTTCTTGCCATCATGTTGTCATTGAGGATCTTTTATCATGACCCTTGTAGGTGGTGGTCTATCTTTGGTACCTTGCAAACCGACAACAAAGAGAGATAATTGTATGATGGATTGTTAGTATGGGTCAGAATCAAATCTCTCTTCTCACATTTGGTGGCATGCGATGTGGCACTCATGATTTTTCCACTCATTTGGGGCTTCTGGCACTCGCTCTCATGATGGTGGTTCACTCTATCACCACTAATCTCACAAGGATCCTTAACTTGCTTTATCTTGTGCACGGATGTCATGTTGGATGCAATAACTTGGCTTGGCATCATAGGTTGGAGCACGAATGTCTTGTCATTCCACTTGAAGGAGTATTGGTTAGTTCTACCATGATGTATGGCTCTTCTATCGTATTGCCATGGTTACCCAAGTAGCATGTGGCACACGGACATTGGCACGACATCACACTCGATGGTGTCTTCATATGGGCCAATCTTGAAGGAGATGTTGACCCTTGATGTTATCTTGAGTGCTCCATTGTCATCAAGCCATTATACATGATAGGGTTGGGGATGTGCTATGCATTGCAACTTGAGTTTCTCACAAAGTTCTATGCTTGCATGGTTGTGGCAACTAGCTCCATTGATGATCACCCTTATGGACTTCGCATCAATTCTAGCACGAGTTTGGAAGATATTGAAGCGGTGGTCCTCTCTTGGTATGGAGTTTGTTTGCATGACTTGATAAATGACTAAGGAAGGTCTTGGATCATGCTCGTGAGGGTGTTGTCCACTTCCATCGTGGCTTCCCTTGCAATCACTCATTGAGTCAATGCTTCATATTCCTCTTCACTCACAGAGTAGGTTGTGGCATTCTCATTTGTAAGCATCACCCTTATGTTGGTGCACTCATATGACTAGTGACCCTTCACTCCACACTTGAAGAAAGTAACTTGACTATCCGATGTTGTGTTGGAGTAGGATGTTATAGTGGTCTTTGCTTGCTTGGATGCACTCGATGCTTGGTTTGTTGGCTTTTTGGAGGCATTTGCATTGATGGACGCAAAATATGCCTTGGACTTCTCATAAGCATTTTATTTTTGCAAGTGACGCTCAGCTTTGGTAGCTTGATGGAGGAGCTCGATGAGGTTCTTGTATAGTTGGAAGTCTAGAATCTTCCTTATTGGATGGCTCAAACCGTTGAGGAACCTTGCTAATGTTTGCTCTTCGAGTTCTCTCACGTCGGCTCACATCATAGTTTTCTCCATTTCCTTGTAGAACTCTTCAATTGATTTTGTTCCTTGATTCAAATTTTGTAGCTTGTCAAAGATATCTTGTCTATAATGCTCTGGTATGAATCTCTTGTACATCACTTCCTTCATCTCCATCCAAGTTTCAATTGTAGGCTCACCTTCGTTCTCGTGGTTCTTTTGGTAGTCTTCCGACCAAACATTTGCATAGTCCTCAAACGCAAGGGATGCTATTGCAACTTTCTTCTCTTCAGAGTAGTTGTGGACTCAGAAGATTTTGTCAACTTTGAGCTCTCAATCAATGTATGCATCGACGTCTTCTTATCCCTTGAACTTGGGCATAATGAACTTGAGCTTCCCAAACTTGCCCTTTTCTTGTTCACAGTGGTGGTTGCGGCGTTCTGTCCTTATGCTCGCTTCACTTGGTGCGCGTGGTGGAGGATGAGGAGCTTGATTGTCTCGACGAGGAGGTGGAGAAGGAGCTTGATGCGCAAAGTCTCTTCTACGCCTTTGCTCGGGATCATTTGCATTCATTGGTTGTTGATGATGATGGTGGGGTTGAACATAGCGGTTGTTGCGTCTAGTGCGGCGTGCATCCTCATCATCATCACTTGTATCCCATTGCGGTGCTCGATTGACCATGTAGCAAGCGACCCTGCAAGCATCAGCCACATACTAGTGAGAGATATCATGTTTTCGAGACATCTAGAAAAAAGTGTAGCTTCTGTAGGCATAGAAGAGGAAACGTCCCATTAATTTAACATGTCCGAAAAATATATATAGCACTATATAATGTGCTAGTTCTGCATTGGACATTGATAATATTATTTTTCCTCGGATCAATATCATCTGTGCTATTTTGCAGATCTTTGGCTCTAGAGCACCTTTAAAAAATCAAAATCATATTTATGAGTTTTTTAAATATACCTAGATGTACTCTCTTCGTTTCAAAACATAGGATGACTTAGATTTTTTCTCAAACACATGTATCTAGACGCATTTTAGTGTATAGGTTTAACCATTTTGTTCCAAACTTACACACTAAAAGTCGTTTAGATAAATGGGTTTCAAAAAAGGCTAAAATATCTTATATTTTGAAATAGAGGGGGTAGTTAATGATTTTCTCATGAAGTGCATAGTATCAACTTCAAATTCTTTGTATTCTGAGCTACACAAAAAATAACAAAAGTTTGGATTTGTCCTTGTATTTTCAAATACAAAACTTTATCCGATTTTTTGGTTCCTATGTAGCCCCAACCATATAGTTTTGTGATATATGAATTGTTTAGATTGGGTCTATTTCCCTAACTTCAATTGAAGTTGCACTATTTCTGTAAAATTAAAATCTGAAGCAAATTAAAGAGTACGGAAAACTTTGAACACGGACATATTCTTTTAAAAGTGTACTCTTTTCTGTGTGAATCAAGTACATAGAAAAGTAGACCATCTTTGGCGGACTAGTAAAAGGCACATTCCACACATGTATATACTATATGAAATGTGATTTAACAAACATTAAGTTGTTATTAACCAATAGTCTTGTTAAAGAAACATGCATACATTAAGTCTATTAATAATAAGTACTACCCATATTGAGAATACATCCTACAATGCTATGGAATTTTTTTAGGGAGAGGTGTTACATCATGGTTCTAGAACATGGTGGAGTTTGCTCTTTGTATTGTATAACATGAATCCATTTGCTCTGAACCATTGGATCTAACAGCCCAACGGTCATGATTGGTGTTATATATCCAATTCGAAACTGCTCCATTATAGTAGTAGAGATAATGCCTAAGTTGTGCAAATTTCCAAGCATTGCACTAGCTATTTCTGCATGTTCAAATGATTTCACAAAGATCCCGTGAAACTAGGCCAAACTTTCTTATCTTACCACTATATAATGTACGAATAACTTTGAAGGCTGACCGCTGGATCAAGACAGGCAAATCCCAACATATCTAACTGTTGGATCTTCTTTACCATTCTAGCATCTGGAAGATTATATTGATAGTCTTTGGCATAATGATGGCAATGCACAAACTTTAAAACAAACTTCTCCATCATTCTAGAATCTTGTCCATCTCTCGAGCTTGTACCAAAATTTCTGAGTACTACCTGAGTTTCAAAGGTTAGGCATATATTTTTCCAAAAGTCAAACCACATAAAGTTTGACCAATGTTTTATTGAAAAATACTATTAATATTTAAAACATGAAATGCATACCCTTTGATATGTATTGAACATATTTTCACATGGTATCCATATAATATCACAATTCTTGATAGTTTTTTTCCAAAAGTTTGGTCAAATTTTCCGTAGCTTGAGTTATCAAAAATGTGACATCCCAATTTCAGCAACCATGATTAGTATTCTCGAATGCAAAAATCAGGGGGAACAAAGACTTTTACTTGTTTAATGATGTATTGTTTGCTTGTTGTATATTTGTGCTTATGCATCTGAATGTGTAACAGATGATATACTCCTTACCTCACCCTCAATTGGGAAAATCTATTTAACAAAACCATCTTGGCTTGTTTCACTTATTCTCAAATGTTCTGGCATTTCAAAAACCTGCGCCAAGATGCTTTTACAGCAACAATTAATTTCCTAGCTTCTAGTACCAAAATTATGGAGTTCTATAAGATATAATCTCCTTATGTTTCCAAGACAGAACCTTCAACGACTCTTACCCCTAGGTTTTTCCAAAACCTTTTATAAAGCTTCTGAATTCTACTCTTGGTAGAGATACCAAGGACTCTCACCTTATTCAAACTCAAACCTTTCATAATACCCATCCATAACTAAAGCTAAGCTTGATGGTAACCCCAGTAGTAGTTTGATTTGCCTGGAAGTTGAATTTCATTGATCTGCTGTCTGACTTGTTTTTCTTAGGAAGTAGTATGAGATACTCTAGGAGCTCATCCCATAGGATCAAGCTAAATTAATATCACAAACCCTAAGCAATATTAAAAAGATGGATCTGACCTCTAGATACTAGGCGATCATCTAAAACCCTTAACCAGACCATTTCAACACTAATCCCCTTCTAGAAGCTTCCAAGTAAATGAAGACCAACCCCAAGCATGGATCCTTTCATCTCAGTCTACACTTCATCATCATCCCCTTGATTATGATTTGGAACTTTACATCATCTCAAAACCATTAACTCTTGGATTATAGTCAAAAACTAGAAATCTGCCAAAATGGCAAAGTCTAGGAAATCTGTTATCATTATCACCTCTTCGAGTCTCCCTCATTTGAAAGCCTTCTGCATTTTCGGTAATGCACTTATTCATCTTGCAGCACTCTATCCTTGTCTTTTGTTCTTATACATGAAGGAGACTAAGAAAATATCACCAGTTGCCCTTATTTTACGACAATAGCTTCACCACCCCACATGCTCCTCTCTGCTCAACCGTAGGGCCCCACTCCATCCCAGCACTGCCACCCTTTCCTTATCCCAGGCCATCCCAATCACCATGCTCTCCCTTGGACATGGTCCTCCATGAGCCACTCCCTTGGAAATAAGAGACCAGGGGCCACCCCTAGCCTCAACTCCTCCCTCATTTCACCCCTAACCTCCAGAACACCACCCCACTCACTCCTGCCCACTCCCTCTTCCCCATCTCCATGGAGAAGGAAGGAATCTCCTCCCGGCCTCCCCCACTCCCATTATTCGTTTGCATGCCCTCCCTCTTCTAAGATCAATCTAATCCCCTTCTTTTCCTTGGCATGCAGAGGACCCAGAGATCACTCCAGCGAGCACCGAAGGTAGATTCGTCGGCGAAGATGCAGAAGTCATACCCCGGCGTCAAACCATATTCTACCGCCCCTATCCGAGATCGCCAGTGTCAACCACATCGACCTATGCCATCATCTTCACTAGAAACCCCCTGGGTTAGCCCCCTCCTCGCCTCCTGAGCGTGTTAGGGTTTCATCGCGAACTCTTGTGTATCAATGGAGAAGACGGCGGTGCACCGTCAATTCCATTTTAATCGAACGGCCCTCCTCCTCCGGTATCGCTTCGCCCTCGTCCTCTCTCTAGCAAGCAGGCCCACCACGACCCCGTTTAAAACCGTCTCCCTCGCGCACTCGCAGCGAGTTGGGCCGGCTCGGCTGTTGTGCGGCCCTCACAGACCCAGCCCATGTGCCCCTCGGCCACTTTTTATTTTTAATTAAATTTTTAGATCTGCCAGAGTTTATGGTTTGGTTTAAATAGAATCAACAATGAAAAATGCAAGGAAATTCCCTAGTGTAAATTTTTACGTAGCCTCAGATGTTTTCCTTAACATGCAAGACCAAAAGTTAGACAAAATACCAAATAGATATTTTCAGGGAATTATTCTGCTAAGATTTTTTCTACTCACTAAATATTTATTCTAGGGGGTTTCGTAAACCCAAATGGGGTGAACTAAGCTTCATCTGGATGGTATTTGAAATACCTAACCAATGGACTTGATACCATGCCAAGGAGGACAACCTTTCTACATCTGTAAAAATAATAAAAAGATGTAATTTTTGTCCTTATAAAATTCCCTAGGCCCAACTATAACATGTTTTGAGCTGATCCCAACTCTCAGTGATATGGTATATCACTACCAATCAAAACCTAAGAGATCACTATGTATTGAGCCTCTGCTGAATTTTAATGAATTAAATACTTTTGTATGTAGTTTTATCACTATATAAATCATTTTATAAGCTTAGCAACTCCAAAAATAGTGATTCAAATTTCTATTGGGAGGTAATTGTAATGACTATCCAGTTCCCTTGGTCTCATACCATTTTTAAATGTAAATAAATCTGGTTAAAAAGACAAATTTCTTGCACAACTGAATTAGGGAATTTCCCAAGGGCTTTCTGTAGATAATCTTGAAGTGATTCCAACTCTCAAAAATCACAAACTCAAAGATAAACAATATACTTTGAACACAAATTTATTTGAGCTATAGATCTTTTCTGGTGATTTATTCACCTAAACTAGTGTTATTTCCACTAGAATAATCAAAACTAATTAAGAAAAAATGATAAAATCATGAAACCACTTTTGTTGGCCTTGTTATTTCAATACCTATCTGATCCTATCATTTTTACACATTGATATCATACAGACCCAAGCCTTAGTTCAAAACCCCTTCTTTAGGTGGTATTTGACATGTAAATCATAAAAGCAATTAAAGAAATTCCAAATGCTATGATCGCAATCTATCAAATCCTATTGAATTTAGTAATGTGTGGTATGTTTGTTTGATGTATTGCATGGATGCTTGTATGCCTTGTGTTAGCTATGGCCATTGTTTGCTTGCATGTTTTCCCTTTGACGACGATAGTTGCGATTATATCAAAGACCCGAAGAAGATTGTTATTATTGATTATTATGGTATTCTAAGAAGAAGTACAGGGACAGATATTTCTAGTTTGCTAATCACATGAAAGCCACCTTCTTGCTCATAAGCCTTTTCCTACTATTTTACATATGCATGTTTTACCTACTGTTTATGCAAACTGCATTGTTTTATTATATGATGATCTATATCTGGTAGTGGATTGGCTCCTCCAAATCATTACTTTTTGGTACTAGTAAGTACAACCCCCGTGATGACACCTACTTGACCCTAGTCTGGTAGATGGTGTATAACACCATACCCCTTCGGAGACCCTGTTTTAGCCGAAGCAAAACCAAAGGACGGGAAGACCCCCGAAAAAGTTTTACAAAATGTTTTATGGCAAAACCTTGGTGAGGCTTAACCTACAAAGAGAAGTTTGAGAAAATAAAAAGGGTTTTGTTGTACAAAATAAAGCGGAGGAAAATGTTTCCAAAAACACACCCATTTCTTTGCAGTTTGCTAGAACAATTAATCCGTGCAACCATATTACTCATATATGCAGAGGGGCTGGACTAGAAGTTTGCCTGCTCTAGTATGAGTTGTCTCACAACGACTAAAAATGATTTTGATCCCTGGAGGGTGGGCCTTCTCTCGGTCACTGTAATGTACCTCACACCCAGGAGAAGGAACAAAGGGTCTATGGGCCTCCATGCTTTACTATGAGCCTCTCACTGAAAGCGTACAAAGGTGCTCCGGTTGGTCCACGGTACCCGACGCCCCTGTGTTGAGGGGCATGACTCATAGGGTAGGCGCTTCTACTGGAATGGGCATTCTGAAGGTCTTGACCGGTTAATGGACCCACAATCCGTAGGAGATCAGGGAAGGGTACACGAATCGTGTGGGTAAAGTGTACAACATCTGCAGAGTGTAAATATATTCAAATAGCCGTGTCCACGGTCATGGATGGTTGGGAAGGTTGCTGTAGAGCAGTGCTGGTTTTGATTTTTAAAAAGGATTTCGAAAAAACAAAGGCTTTTGAAATGTTTTGACCATGAGATGGTCGGAAAGGAAGGAAAGGAGTTTGGTAATGAGATGACCCGAAAGGAAGAAAAATAATGGGTGACCCATTCCTAGTGGTTTCCAAAACTTTTCAAAAAGATTTCCAAAAGTTTTCAACAAAGATATGTAGATACTATATCTACAAGAGAAATTATTTCAGGAAAGAACCTCTCTTGGACTCCTCGTACTACCACAACCATCATGCATATCCTCTCATTATTATTGCTCTTTTAAGGTGGTTTGCCAGTACATTCAAAATACTCAATGGCATTGTCCCTGGCTATTAACTAGGTCAGATCTAAAGAAGAAGGTGGTGTAGATGAATATGCGAGCTAGAACGTTCTCCATGTCAGTTGCATGTAGGTTAAGGCATGGCTTGGGCTCTACGCATGATGAAGTTCCGCTGATGATAATTGATGTAGCCATAATAGCAATTGAGGTATGACTTGTATTCTCTTAAGTAATGAATGTTCACTTTGATCCTTGTCGGTTATGTGCCACGACAAACTGATCATGGGATCGTGGTGTATGCATAACAGGGATTCTCGGATGATTAACCCAGGGGCCTTAAAGACTTGGTATTAGAGCCATCTTGACTAGAGGAGAACCTTAGTTATCATGGTCGTTAGACAGGAAAACTACTTTGGAAACACCGGCTTTCAAAAAACTATTTTCTCAAAGCACTTTGAAAGATTCTACTCCGTATCTCATTCTAATTCAAATGAATTCAAAAATGGTTTCCTCTGCCTCTCATCCAAATTTCAAACATACGGATTTAAAACAAGTAAGACCTAGACCCCTATGAAGACGAGGATAACAAGATGAAGAGAAGCAACTACCAACAAATCCCTACCAACGGAATCCTCATGAACAGAATAATCAAGTGTTACACGATCAAGAAGATTCCAATGAGATGGCGAAGGCTTCATCTGCAAGATAGTGACCCAGACCAAGATAAATTGATATCTAGGAGAAACATTTTAAGATAGTACTCCCCTATATCATGAGTAAATAACTCCTTGGTCTCTATAGTAGGCCGTGTTTTCTTGCCTAAGTGCATATTGGGTTGCTTAATGTGTGTTGTTTGAAGAGAACATTGCGAACCCGTTGCTCTGTTCACCTTGTATGTGTGTTATTGTTTGTTTTGATCTTAGTCAAATGTAACTCGAGAATTGGTTACACCACCTAGTAACTTAGCCACCCCTAGTGGTTGTCGCTAATGAGAATCCATACTAACCTCTTGAGTTATGAGAGGAAAAGCATCGCAAGAACCAGATGTACGACATCGTCAAATGAGAACTATCTGAAAACTTCTCCTCAACATGATGGCTTACCTCGTCAAACTCACCTCCCAACACTCGTCGATACCATTGAACGCCAAGTAGTCACCTACCGGCGATAGCAAGAATCCCGTTGATAGCTCCAAATGTCATCACTTTTAACTATTGAATTTCCTCTTGTTTATTGCCAAATTTGACTGGAGATTACCCCTTTCTACTAATGTTAACATCATAATTAGTGAATCCTTGGTTTCTTGTGATAGTTTTCAGGTAATGATCATTTATTGGAGATCTAATAGCATTTATGGGCTAATTGCATCCAAAGAAGTAAATCCCCAATTGGATCCCCTTTCATTGGAGGCGTCCAGTACGCATAACGACCATAGGTATGGTCGGGACGCGCCCGTACTACCCACCTGTACTACATGGCAACACCTTCCTTATATCAATACAAGCAACTTTCATGAAGGGAGAGAGACGAGAAGAACTACAGAACAGAAGATACAGCCACCGCAAGCCATCCAGAGGGAGTAGATCAGATCTAGAAGAGGAGAAGAACTTCACCTCATTCCCTGACGATCTCCAACATCTAAACCATACACTCCACCATCATTCCCATCATTACTTAGAAAGAGATTGGCACTTTTAAGATTAGGGTTCAATACTTTGATCTACCTTCGGTTCGTACGTGATTTGATCTTTAATCGCTATTGTGGTTTGCTACAATAACTTTAAGATGATTCTTATTTGCAATACAATTATGCCTTTGATTTGTCGTACTCTAAAGTTTGAGTAAATCCCCATAATCATGGGAGATGGAGGGGATTGGTGATATGTGTTGTGCCCCCTTTAAATCCATCCATTTGTGATCGTTGTAGTGTTTATTTAATAGTGAGAATGATTATCTATGTTTGCCTAATGCTTGTTATCTAGTTTAAGGGCCCAGGTAACATGATCCAAAGATCTCATAGGTATGAACTTGTATGCTTGTAATTCGGCGACCCTAGAGTGACAGGGCCGATATCAATGAAGAGCTAGTACTACTCGAGGACAACAAGGAACCATCAAGATTAAACCTTGATCCGGTCATAAGACCTTAATTAATGTGCTGACCATGGCCATGGTAACAGGTAGATGGATCATTGGGACTAGGAAGAATTGGCCATGGGGACTCCTAGTCGTTATACGGGTTGCTTTCCTACTCACTTATAAATAAGAAATATCAGTATCACTTATTCCACTTTATCCATTTGAAACCTTCACTATCACCATGAACTGTTTCTCTCCACGCCTAACTTCTCATCTATAGGACCTTTACACACTTTTCACATCTTTACTTTTATGCAATTTAATTATTTCCTAAGCAAGTTTCCTCTATCTTTTACTTACCACTTCCACTGTCAGCTTTTGCAGTCAATTCACTCAAGATCTATGACACCTTGGGTGCGACAGAAACACCGCATAAAAACACTTTCCTAGGCTCCTTATTGGGATCAATATAAAAACTAGAATTAATACTTCCATGAAAACATTCTTCGATAAACATGTGCACTTGTAGGCCATCAAGATATTTTCTAGCATTGTTGCCGGGGAGCTAAGCGCTAAGTATTGTTTCTTGAGAAGAGCAATTGTTGACACCATTCTTGATCTCCGTTGAAGACAGAGGTACCACTCGATCATGAAAAACTTATTTACCTCCATATATTGACTGTGTTCCGATCGAGAGATGTCTAGAATGTATTGAAAGATTTACTAATTCACGTACTATTGACATGAACAACTTGATTCCACTGATGGCACATTTGACCATCACCCGAGGGGCTGAACCTGAGGTACCTTTCGGGGAATATGGGAATCCATCTAGGCACTTAAGGAAAATGCCTATTCTTTGTCCTGAACTTGAAGGTCGGGAGTTTGAAATATATCCTGAGCTAATTTATATGATGAAAGAAATTGATTTCACATGAAAAGAAGTGGAAGACCCTAGTGACCACTTGACAAGGGTCTATGACCTTTGTGCTACTCTTAAACTAGCAAGTCTACCAATAGAGTTTGTACTCCTTCAACTCTTTTGCTGGTCTCTGAAAGACAATGCTCTTGCTTGGTTCATTACCCAATCATACTATAAAAAGTTGTAATCCGATAATTCATGCATAAATATTGTTCATTCACTAAAATCATGCAAATCAAACGTAGTATAACAAACTTTCTTCAAACTGTTGGAGAAAACTTTTGTCAAGCATGGAATATTTTTTATGCAATGACTATGCAAGTCCAAAATCACGGTTTTCACGTGGACTTATTTATTCAATATTTTTATAATGGGCTTAATGACAAGACAAAAGAGTTGATTGATCTATCTGCAGGACGAGCCATCTGCAACTTAGCACTGCCGGAATGTGTAAAAAATTCGAGTTAAGATCCTTTAATGATGAACAATACAATCCAGTTGTGGACGTTGAACCAAAAAAATGTATGATTCACATACCATCAGATCTTATACCCGAGGTCAAAAAGTCCATGGAAGAAAAAGGTACAGCCTCAGAACTTGTGAAAGAGAATAAAGTTGACATTCTTCAAACTTATGTAATAGAAGATGATATAAATCTTGTAATGCAGAAGTTTAAATATCAACAGAGTCAATTCCGTGAGAAAAACTATAAACGTCTTATGACACCAGAAAATAATATAAGAGATCTAACATAAGTCTTTGATGACTTGGGTCAAGCCACAAAACATTTAGACAAATATCTAAGTATGGTTAAAACTCAGTGTGAGCAAATAAATGAAACCCAAACTTTGATTTTGAACCAAGGAAATTTCAATACTATTTCTACTAACATTGTTACTACACGTGGTACAGAAACTCGTGAACCACAAGGACCACCTTGGTATCAAGAAGAACAAGCTCGAAAAGCAAGGGAGACTCAGGAGATGAGTCAATAAGAAGAGGATTAACTTGATTCCCAGGATGACATTGATTATGAGGCCCAAAAAAGGGAGAATGAAGCTTCCAAAACCAGATAAAAAGGGGAAGCAAGGGACAAGCATAAACCATATGACTTGGACTCTGAGACAATCGATTCAAAGGAAGAGGCTGATCTCAGAAAGGAACAAGAAGAGCAATTTATCATCCTACGTGAAGAACATGCCAATAAGAAAAAATCATCTGCAAGGAATACCAAAAAGAATGCTGAACCTATGGCAAAGGTAAAAGACAAGGTAATACCTACTAAAAAGAAAATTCCTTATCTTAACCGAGTTCAATACGAACCGAATAAACATATTTATGGATCTTTTGCTAGGGCACTAGGAAGCATGCGTTTAGAACTTCCTTTAACTAATGATATTCAAGTTCCTACTTATAAAAAGTTTATGCGAGATATCCTTAATAGAAATAGGAAGGTAACTAAGACTGTAGCAGTAATGATAAGCTTTCGTGATAACCTGCCTACTAAGCTTGGGGACCTAGGGATACTAACTATGTCATGCGCAATAGGGAAAACTAATATATTCAATGCTCTTTGAGATTTAGGAGCAAGTGTTAGTGTTATGCCTTATTCCCTATTTAAGAAATTGAACCTTGGAGAATGCTCTCCTGCATCAACCACTTTACAAATGGCGGATAAAACAACTAAACAACCTGTCGGTATGATTGAAGATGTTCTACTTAGAATAGATCAACATGTTATACCCACTGATTTTATTATTCTTTATGTTCTTAGGATGACAAACTTTCTATCACCTTGGAAGACCTTTTCTTAGCACAGTTGGAGCTAATGTAGATTGCTCTAGCGGTAAGATCGTTTTCAATATATATGATGATCAGATTGTTCGATACTTCCAAAAGAAATATGAACACAAATTAAAATATGTTCCTCCGCCTAAGCGTGTTCAAGGAACAAGAATAGAAGATAAAGAGAAGCTTGAGGTAATAGCCAATGATATGGAATTTGGTTGATCAAAACTCTAGAATAAAATACTTAGTGGGAGATAACCCATTCTTAGTAAATTAAGTTTAAGTTTTTATTATGTTACTACTTTATTATTTGTATGTTCTAATAAATTTATTTCAACTTTTAAGTTCATTCAGAGAATTTACCTTAGCGAAATTTAGAAGCTAGGGAAAAATGAAGAAAATAAAAAGGTTCAGATCAGATAACGAGCAGTGGCATGGCTAGGGTACGACCATACCACGTGCCCGTACTAATTCTCGATTAGTGCTGGTAACGAGAGGTGGTACAGACGGGGTACGCCCATAACAAATCTCGATGAGCAACGGTACGGTAGTGCTGCGCCCATACCGTGTGCCTATACCGAGCCAACCAGGTTTTATCTCGAACCCTAACTTTGACCCAACGGTGAAGACCACCGGTACGGGCGGGCTGCGCCCGTACCGCCCGCCCATACCGAATGCGTTGGCAGGTAAAAGCCGACGGTGGCTAGCTCCCAGCAAGCCCCTTCTTCGTATTCCTCTTTCTTCCATGTTATTTCTGTCTCCACCTCAAACCCTAGCCTCCTAGAACCTTTGATTCTTCATTGATTTCGTGTTTCTGAGTTGGGGAATCTTCACATCGGTAAGTTTCTCACCTGATCCATACTCTATTTTTTGAAATCCATGGTTGAATTCATCACATTGGCTATTTAGATGAGTTCATCATATTTTGAGATTACTGTTAATTTCTCATGATAGGATTTGTAACTTCTACCTGTAATCATTTGTTCATGTGATAGAAACTTGATGCCTATATTTTTCTTTAAAAATTTCGCAACACAATGCATAACATTGGAAGGATTTTTCTCTCGGGTAAGGGCTCGGGTACGGCGGGAGCCTCGGGCTCCACCAAGCCACTAGGTTCGAAGAAGAGGCGCTCGGAGGTGGACAACTCTAGGGCCTCCATGAGCCGAGACTATGATAGGGTGAGCAACCACAAGGTTTTTCCCACTAAGTGGGTAAATTGCAAGTTCCTCTCCTACCAAGGTCTTTTGGAGGAATTCGAGTAGATGAGTATGCATGTTGGCATGGTCAACTTCTCCTACCTCTCCGTCAACACCTACAAGCTCGCCACATACGAGTTCCTGTCATTGTTCCATGATGATCTAAATGCCCAAAAGCGTAATTGCACTGTAAGTTTTGTGCTCCATGGGCAGCTCCACAACCTCTCCTTCTATGAATTTTGTGATAGTTTTGGATTCTCCCATGAGGGGGAACTCGATATTGATGAAAATGTACACATGGAGGCAATGCATTCTTGGGAGCAAATTTATGTCCACATGAACACTGATTATTTGCGCAAAAAGAGCGCCATCATCCAGAATCCTACTATCGTTATTTTCATACCTTCCTTGTTAATTCTATTTTTGGGAAAGGTGATGTCGGGGCAATGGCTGGTCCCGAAATAGTAATTCATATGGCCTTGCATCCAGAGATGGAGAACAAGGTAAACTTGGGTGCTTTGCTCATCCAGTACTTTGGCTGCCAAAGGTTGGCTTCCGCGGGGGACATTCGTTGTGATGGGTTGATCACACAGATTGCCTATGCAAACGAATTTATCCTACCATAGGAAAGAGTTGTGGCTGGTACTAAGACCCTGTATGATATTCATATGGCTAGCACCAAGTTCATGGGGGGTCTATAGACCCAAACGCTCCCTTCGTGCTTACTAGCTTTATTTTGAGCCTAATGGTGATCTCCACCAAGCTTTGATTCCTTTTGTCCAAGCTTTTGATTTGCTAGGTAAACAGAGTTGGGTCCTCACTGAGGAGTAGTTCTAGCGGGAACTAATCCTCTCAGGAAGGACTATGCTGCAAGGAAGCCACCCCAACTAGGAAAACGCAGCAGCTGGCCAACAACACCAATACCAAGGTGAAGAAGATTGGCATGGTGCAGGTTGGGACGACTACGGTTAACAACACCATCACCAACAGCCTTTCCACCAACACCAACAACAAGGTATGCCTTAACCACAGCCGGGATTTAACTATGTCCCAAGGGGCGAGTTTGACTAGGTGGTGCATCGCATTGATAACATATAACATACATTGTATGATGTGAACGCAAACATAGTCAACCTCACCCAAGACTTCACATCTTTCATGACCGACTTTCCAACCTGCTACCCGAACTTCCCATACCAGCAGCCGCCACTAGACGGTGGAGATGCTTTATTCCAGGAAGGCAAAAAGCCTAAGGTTGGGGAGGTTAAACTCCTCCCACCTTTTAGCATTCATATTTTTCTTTCTTCTTTTTATTTGTTTTTTCAATGCATGTTTAATTTCATTTTTGCATTTGATAAAAAGAAAAATCCAAAAATATTAGACTGGCTTTTAATTTTATTTGTGCAAATTTCTCTCAGTTCTTGTTGATTTTTTTGTAGGATGCTCACTTCTAGTGATTGAGATATGGAGACGAACGCAAAGAGTTGGCTCAAGTAGGAGACGAGCAAGAAAGAGGAGGCACCACATTCCTATTTTCCTTCTTCCTATAGAATTATTCATGAACATTTTATGTTCGTTCAGTTGCACTTGAGTTCGGCTCCACGCTTAATTCGTTATCTTTTATGACTTGAGCTCAAAGGTTTTTGTCACCTCTTTGGTTAAGAATTTCGACAATTAATATCAGTTTGAAAAACTAACCCTTGGATTAAATTCCAAGCTTTTAAGAATAAGAGAAAGTGTCTATCGACAACTTTGGTGCCATGTTTTTGTCTTAAGGGCTTAATATTAGTAGTACTCAACGCCACATACTGATCGTTGACTTGATGAGACCTTCTGAAAAGGAATTGTTTGATAGAATGAACTTTTTATAGTGGGAGAGGGAGGTGATAAAACCTGTGTTGACTTGTTGTAAAAAAAGAGAAGAAAGAAATAAAGTTGTTTGTTTCAAATACACACCTTTGGGATGCCAACAACTCCGCTAGCCTCTAAACGATCTATGGTATGACCCCTGATATCGGCTATGAGTTGATGCCATGAGTGGCATACGTATCACTATATGGGTAAACTTATTGGTATTCTCAAAATATTGTGTAAGCGTTTACAAAAGAAATATTCATTGATCCTTGAGAAAGGAAGAAAAAATTCTCATCAAAATACGAGCTGAAAAACTTTCAATACTTTTGATCTTTGGCATCACTTCACCACCTAAATTGAACAATTAGAGTTCTTTAAAAACAAGGAAAAGAAGAGGTATTTGATAGCCGCGATTATCGAAGTGGGTGTTAATGAAAAAGCTCTAAGTTTATCCTTTTTTACATATACGTGTGCACCCTTAATTTTGACTCAAGCGACCTCTCTCAAAACATTTTTACTCTCATAATAAGAGAGGCGCTGAAAGAAAATGATTTGCAAAGCCTTGCCAAATTTTTAACAATCTCATTTGAGTTATCAGAACTATTAGCTAGAGATTTACTTGCGTTTAGGAATTGAGCTTAAGTGCAACTGTTTAGATATATTATGCTCGTGTTCAAGGTTGCACGATTTGAGACAATGGAATATGATACAACCTCTAACTTGTAAGTTTTCATCTTGATTAAATTCTTCACTATTACTCATTATAGCTTTGTCACTCGAGGGCGAGTAACAACTAAGCTTGGGGATGTTGATAGCTCCAAATTTCATCACTTTTAACTATTGATTTTCCTCTTGTTTATTGCCGGATTTCACTGAAGATTACCCCTTTCTACTAATGTTAACATCACAATTAGCAAATCCTTGGTTTCTTGTGATAGTTTTCAGGTAATGAACATTTATTGGAGATCTAATAGAATTTATGGGCTAATTGCATCCAAAGAAGTAAATCCCCAATTGGATCCCCTTTCATTGGAGCCATCCAATACGCATAATGACCATCGGTACGGTCGGGACACGCCTGTACTGCCCGCCCATACTACACGCCGACGCCTTCCTTATATCAATACAAGCAACTTTCATGAAGGGATAGAGATGTAGGGTAACGGGTAGGCTACACTAGCGTAAAATCAAAATTTTCTACCACGTCAACCAGGAATACTATTGTCATAGATCACGGGATTACCGCTAGACGCGTAGGTGCAGAACTCGATGAAGCACGTTGCGGCAGTGTAGATGTTCTACGTCTCCTCCTCGTCCTCGTCCCACGAGCAGCTCCCCTTTGCGCGGCTCGTCCAAGTGCTACAGATGCAACACCTCCGAGGTATCCACACGTTCGGAGTGGAAGCCGTCACACGCCAGACTGCTAGGTCTGCGCGTGCAACACAGGCGGAAGAGGAGTGGTGGCTGGGTGGAATGCTCAACCCTCTTCAGCTCGCCTCACCCTCTCTTATATAGGCATCCCTGGTGGGCTTCTACATTAGCAGCCCATTAGCAGCCTAAGCCTGGTCTAATTCGGATCCAATCCTCATTAGGCTTCCAGCCCCTAAAGTGTGTGACC
Source organism: Avena eriantha (assembly GCA_910589775.1). Taxonomy (NCBI): domain Eukaryota; kingdom Viridiplantae; phylum Streptophyta; class Magnoliopsida; order Poales; family Poaceae; genus Avena; species Avena eriantha. The sequence continues at coordinate 215,833,724 of OU342740.1, forward strand.
CTATAGGTTCATACACGTATAGACATGACGCGAGTACACTTACTCCGTCAATAGTTGGTAGCGGCCTCTAGCAAGACGTGCCAACTCCTAAACGCATATAAAGATCATTTAGACGAACCATCACAAGGTTGAGTACATGTCTTTCCCTTTGCCTCACGATATTTGGTCTAGCTCCAAGCTGACCTCTCTTTCTCGATACCGTGATTCGGAATCCCTTTACTAGGTTAACTCTTAACCATATGTAGCACGACAATTAATTTCTAGATCTGATCACTCGAGGGGCCCAGAGATATCTCTCTCAAGTAGAGAGGGGCAAATCCCATCTTGATTGACCGATGCCTTGCAGCATGTATCAGGACAAACCCGAAAGCTACCTTTATAACTACCCAGTTACGGAGTAGTGATTGATAGCCCCAAAGTAGGTCGATCCACATCTCAAGTACATGCGACAATCTCAGGTCTAAGGATAAAACGTACACGATGTGTAGAGAGAGCTGCAAGTATTATTGCCAGTCTCATGTTGGGTCAGTCCAACCCCATGTTCATAACATGTGTCCACATCATTGGTTTGACATCTCCATGTCTATGACTTGCGAAACATAGTCATCAACCAATCGATGTGCTATTCTAATATTCACGTGTGTCCTCGCATGAACTCCGACTAGGGACAATTATTAGATAACCATACAAGTAAAGAGTTTCACAAACAATTCACATAATTGCCAATCAATACAAGTTGCCTGGTATATGGATATTCAAGGAACATTATAATAACTCATGGATACACATGAAATAAAATCATCTCTATGATTGCCTCTAGGGCATATTTCCTTCAAGAGACGAGAAGAACTACAGAACAGAAGATACAACCGCCGCAAGCCATCCAGAGGGGGTAGATCAGATCTAGAAGAGGAGAAGAACTTCACCTTGTTCCTCGACGATCTCCAACCTCTAAACCACACACTGCACCATCATTCCCATCATTACTTAGAGAGAGAGAGAGATTGGCACTTGTAAGATTAAGGTTCCATACTTTGATCTACCTTCAGTATGTACCTGATTTGATCTTTAATCACTATTGTGGTTTGTTGCAATAACTTTGAGATGATTCTTATTTGCAATACAATTATGCATTTTATTTGTCTTGATCTAATGTCTGAGTAAATACCCATAGGAATGGGAGATGTAGGGTATTGGTGAGATGTGTTGTGCCTCCTTTAAATCCATCCATTTGTGACCGCTTGTTATCTAATTTAAGGGCCTAGGTAACATGATCCAAAGATCTCATAGGTATGAACTTGTATGCTAGTAATTCGGCGACCCCCAAGTGACACGTCTGATATCAATGAAGAGCTAGTACTACTCGAAGATTAAAGCCTTGATATGGTCGCAAGATCTTAATTAATATGCTGACCATGGTCGTGGTAATAGGCAGATGGATCATTGGGATTAGGAAGAATTATTTGCCATGAGGACTCCTAGTCGGTATACTGGTTGCTTGCCTACTCACTTATAAATAGGAAATATCACTATCACTTATTCCACTTTATCCATTTGGCACCTTCACTATCACCATGAACTATTTCTCTCTGCGCCTAACTTCTCATCTACAGGACCTTTACACACATTTCACATCTTACTTTTATGCAATTTACTTATATCCTAAGCAAGTTTCCTCTATCTTTTACTCACCACTTCCACCATTAGCTTTCGCAGTTAATTTACTCAAGACCTGTGAAACCTTGGGTGTGACAGAAACACCACATAAAAACACTTTCCTAGGCTCCTTATTCGGATTGATATAAAAACTAGGATTAATACTTCCGTGAAAACATTATCTAACAAACCTGTGCACTTGTGGGCCATCACCCGTTGAAGCCGAAAGTCACCCACTGAAGGATCCCCACTATCCCCAAGCAACCACAAGACTGTCTAGCCAGGACAAGAAATGAAGATCTAACTGCACTAACATTCGGTATATTAGAGCTTCTGACCGCCATAAAGAGACTAACTATTTCAGTCCACCCTACCCACACCAACAGGGAAGCTCCACACCAGAAGGCCAGAATACTCCAAAATCATGAAGACATCGAGTCTACTCCACCAACGCACATAAGAAACACAAATATTTCAAGTGAATACCACCTCTCCAAAGTTGAACGCTTTGACCCTGACCAAAGACTAGCAAGAAGAGTCGTATACTGCTAACTTGGCCTGATCTAACTACTTAAGGCTTTATTAGGACCCCCCATGACAAGGTTTATACAATAAAACGTCACTCGAGGACCTCAACTCAAGACCCAAGGAGGTACAATATTCTGCCACATCACGCTAGCCTTTCAAGACGGAAGATCTGCACCACTCTCGAAGGACCTCAGTGAAACCCTAAGGTGGAAAGACTGTGTCTTTTCACTCAAATCCGGAAGACTGCCTATCAGAAGATACTTCAGGAAGATTTCCAAATCTGATGTCCTTCTCCAAGAATCAACTCGAGAGTCATAAAACCTTAGAGGATAGACCTCATCAACAACCGTTAGAAGACTACTCAATCTCCCAGTACAAAGAAGCCCCAAATCCATAAACCGTATTACTTGAAGTCGATAAGACTACGTAAGCCGACAAAACTATCCTCCCAAGGGTTTAAAGAAGACTAAGGAGTCAATATCTAAGAAGATTCCCCGAAGATCCTCCTCGGTGATTTCAATGAAGACCCACCTGAAGGATCACCGGATCACTAACCCCTCAGTTCTAACCCATTTAGAGGACTTGCGACTTCAAACTTTTGAATAGGATAAGTACAAATATTGTAGTATATGAGTCTTGTAGGACCTAGGCGGACGTCCCCTGAAGATTCCAACCCTGGAAGGAAGAAATGGCATCATCTTTGAGTTACCTTAGTAAAATCCTTAGGGGGAAATAATGGGTCTTTCCCACAACCATAGACCAACCATCTGTCAGCAGCAACCTCAAGAGTTAGACCCGAAGTCGTGAACTAGGATACGATAAGCCCTTAAGAGAAAAACCTTAAATCTGTACAAAAGGAAGATCATCCATCACAATCAAGACTAGAGTCAGCTTAACTCTCTATGCATCCAAGAAGACTGAAGCTCAACTTCACCAACATAGTAATCACGTTAAAATCCAAAGTTCATAAGTTAGTATGCTTAAGGCACATAGAACTAACCTAACACAAAATCACCTAACCTTACTGTCCTGAATCCCGGGACGAGATTCTTTTAAGGGGGAAAGGCCTGTAACATCCGAATTTCAGCAACCCTAATTAGTTATCCAGAATGCAAAAATCAGGGGGAACAAAAACTTTTTCTTGTTTAATGATGTATTGTTTGCTTGTTGTCTGTCTGTGCTTATGCATCCGAATTTGTAACAGATGATATACTCCTTACCTCACCCTCAATTGACAAAAGCTATTTAACAAAACCATCTTGGTTGTTTCACTTATTCTCCAATGTTCTGCATTTCAAAAACCCGAGCCAAGATGCTTTTGTAGCAACAATTAATTTCCTAGCTTCTAGTACCAAAATTATGGAGATCTATAAGATATAATCTCCTTATGTTTTCAAGACAGAACCTTCAACTACTCTTACCCCTAGGTTTTCCAAAACCTTTTATAAAGCTTTTGAATTCTACTCTTGGTAGAGATACCAAGGACTCTCACCTTATTCGAACTCCAACCTTTCAAAATACCCATCTAGACCTCAATCTAAGCTTGATGGTAACCCTAGTAGTAGTTTGATTTGCTTGGATGTTGAATTGCCTTGATCTACTATATGACTTGTTTTGCTTAGGAAGTAGTATGAGCTACTCTAGGAGCTCACCCCTAGGATCAAGACAAATTAATATCACAAACCCTAAGAAAGATTACAAAGATGGATCTAACCTCTAGCTACTAGGTCATCACCTAAAACACTTAATCAGACCATTTCAACACTAATCCCCTTCTAGAAGCTTCCAAGTAAATGAAGACCAACCCCAAGCATGGACCCTTTCTACTTAGTCTACACTTCATCATCATCCCTTTGATGATTATTTGGAACCTTACATCATCTGAAAACCATTAACGCTTGGATTATAGTCAAAAACTACAAACCTGCCAAAATGGCTAAGTCTAGGAAATCTGTGATCAATACCACCTCTTTGAGGCTCCCTCATTTCAAATCCTTCTACATTTTTGGTAATGCACTTGAACCATCTTGTATACCATCATAAGTACTACCGAGGGCCACTCTTGATCTTGGCTCGATCATCCCCCAACACACTTGTTCTTGATGGTTTTGTAGGCAGGAAAGTAATATTTTCTGCAAATCTTATCAACATGCCTACTGTGGCAGAAGCTCACATCTTGATACAATCTTATTTTGACCAACTCTAGGTATGGTTGTTCTCTACTCATGAAGGTCTATCCATCTCTACTTCACTTGTTTTAATTGGAGCTTTGTGCTTCCAAAACCCACTTGGTTCTGAAGGCTACCTGATAATCTGCTATGGCAACCTTGATTTATTCAAAGTTTGGCATCAATCCTAGGAAATCTCAATCCTAAACAACCTCAACAATTTTCTCCATGGTGATCTACATCACTTGGTTTATCCATACTTGTATCCCATGACACTAGGGGAGCTTTGAGCTCTAGAATCGAACAAGGTTTTGAAGGTATAAAATTAACATTACCCTAGATCCTTTATTCTTTGTATTCCTCCAAAATCAAGTTTGATTTCGAAAACCCAAGGCTCCAAATGTGTAACATCCCAAATTTTAAAAATTCAGATGTTACTAGAAGCATGCATCATATCATATGCATCATGGCATTACACAATAAAAGTTGCATCAAATACTTTTCCCTAAACCCTATAGTCATATAAAGACAAAAAGGGGTTATATAAAACCTAACCTTCTAAATCCTTGCAAATATATTATTTTATAATACCATAGTAATATCCTTCTTTTTACAAAATTTTAGAGACCAATTTCAATAAATTTGGAGTTGTGATGCAAAAGTTATTAAAAAAACAGTAAAATAGAAAGAAAAAAAGAATAATACAAAAAAACTACCTAAGCGGGACAGCTAGACTAGCCCGCGAACTATCTACCGCAGCGCCGCAGGGGCGAGCGGTGCGTACCGTGTCACCTAGATGGGCCGGCCCAGCCGCTTCCACCCGCACAGACCGCTCGTGCCCCGCAGCCGCCGATAGGTGGGACCACCCCACGTCTTCATCCCTTCCGAAGAGTTCGGAATGAACTCGACCTGCCGCCGCGTCTAGAGCAAATCCCCGGCCAAATTGGAGCAGTCTCCGCGACCCCCGCGCCAAGCCCCCGCCGCCTAGTTATACTCCCTCATCACGTTGGCCTTAACCCTAAACCAATTTCGTACCACCGCCACCAGGCTGCTCGGATTGGGTCAGTACCGAACTCGCCGGAGTACGCCGCCTCCGATGCTCGACAACGAGATTCCGACCATCTCTGCCCCTCTTTCCCCCTCCTCTGTATCTCCCTTGTAGTACCAGTCCGACTCATGCCCCCTTTTCCCTCTATAGCACACCACAGCCACCGCAATCCCTTGCTGGAGTCTCGCCAGAATCCGCGAAGACCAGCTGCCGTTTGACGCTGCTCGAGGAGGAGATAGGCGATGTCACCCCCGGGAACGGAACCACAACAGAGAGACGGTCATCATCGTCTACTTCGTAGAGTCGGAAGCCAGCCGCCGCCGACCACTGCCGAGCACACCACCGTCGCCATCGAGCACACGACCGTCGCCGTCATATGTAAGCCACCGTCCCTCCTCTGTCCGCTAGATCGAGATTGGACGGTGTTGATTAGACTGCTTAAAGCGAAGGGGTATCGCCCTATCGCATCGCACCACGTGGCACTTGCCGCGTCAGCGTCGCGTGCCCCGCTGGCCCAACCCCGTGCCGCCATGTGTCGTCCGTGTAGCCACCCCGTCTATTTTGTTTTTAAAATAGACAGATATTGTTTTAATCTCGTTTAATTCATAAATTGATAACTTGGCCAAAAATTGCTTATAATATACCGTTGGATTCATAAAATTGAGTAGAACACAGATCTGCAATAATATTGCTAGTTTGCTGTACTGATCTGGTGGTAGAATTTAAAGATTAGTTTGGCGTGTTTTAATTATAAGAAAATAATCATAACTCCATTTTAGTTGATTCTTGTTGCGTTGGCTTTGTATCTACGAGATCTACTGTGTAAAATTGTTATATCTTGCTTAGAGTGTTTAGATCCGTTTCGAGGCAGATTGGAAGTGTAGATCTATTTATGGGCATATTTAATTAAGTATTTATCCAAAACACTTAAAATATGTGGGAAATCGATACTAATGACATCCCCAACTCAATGACACCCCTGAATAATATCCTTGGTCAAATTTGAACCCATACTTTCATATTACCATGTTGCATGCATGCATAATTACCTTTGTGGCATTATTTTTTGCAAGTTGTGATTGGATCTATGTTTGTGTTTCGTTAGATTGTTCGGAGTGCGCTGAGGAGTATTGTTGTGTAGAGTCCTGCTCGGATCAAGGAAAGTTACACCACTTGTTCATGTTTAATGTCCTAGTTTTTGACTATGCATGATTTACTCTTCAAATCTTGTAGTTTGCATGTGTAGGTTTTTACTAGAATTTCTTAGTACTATTTTTGCAAGTGCAGTTTTGTAGTATGCCATGAGTAGCTCTATTATGAGGATTTTCCATCCCAATAGGTTATCCTGTTTTGCTAAGTTATGCTTGCTATGCTATATATTTATATATATAAAGTACCGTTGGGGGGGGTTCGAAAGACTCAAAAAATTTCTAAGTATAAAGCTCTCTCGAGCAAACCTTTTCCTCTCAAAACCCCCTTCAAAATAAAACTAAGTTTTCTTCTGGGCGGAATGGTTGTCGGGTCAATGACTGGAATTTGGTGGAGGACAGCCACCCAGGAATTAAAGAAGTCTGCCACGTTTCAGAATTCAGAAGCTTCCAGTGCAACCACAATACATATGGGCTCTGTCTTGGCCTAGTACTTAGTGGGAAACCCGGGGTACCAACATTTGGAGGTTCTTGGCACGGTTGGATCCAGCTGGTAGAGGGGCTACTAAGGGAAAGCCTTGCCATAGTCTTGTCTGTAAAAGGACTTGATCGTGGATTGTGGGGAAAGTGCACAACCTCTCGAGAGGATTGCAATCTGATCGACCAGCTGAGTTCATGGAAAAGAGCACTTTGAGAATCTGAAGGATGGAGCCTCTGGAAGATCTTCCTCTCTCTTTTCCAAATTTAAATTTTTATAAAACCCTAGGGCATGAGTAATATCGCCATTGGGTGGGATTTTGGGGACTTGGTGCATAATATCCAAGGGCTAGGTTGATTGGACACTTGGTGAGTAATATCCTCGTGTTCCACTCGACCCTATACTACATAACAATGTTTACAAAGTAGGGTAAAACTTTCCTCTTTTCTTCTTACTTAGAGAAAATTGGCTTAATGCAAATGAACCCCAAAGCCTACTCCAAGCCTTGCATGTAGTGTTAGTCCTATTTATTTCCTCGGTGTAATTTGCCAATATATTCAAAGTATTGACCCAACTCGTTGGTTGCACGTCTTATGTGCAGAATTCGAAGACTGAAAGGTGTGTAGGGATCGCGGGTCTTCACGCAACGAGCCTAAGGCGTTGATGCACCCAAGTTTTATTAAGTTTCCGCTATTTTATTTGAGCTAGCTATAAGCTATGCAAATTGTAAAAAATATACTATGGATTAATCGTGTAATATTGACTTGTATTTTACATGATATTCATCGACTGTGAATTGCTAGCTATTGATCCATGGACTAGCATGCTAATCATAGGGACTTAGGATCTTTAACGATCCGAGGTCACAACAGATGGTATCAGAGCACAAAGTTGCTTGTAGGACGTGACCCCTAGGATTGGAAACCTCCTTTACCATTTTGTGCTTTGCTTTCTATATTCTTCTAAGTTATTTATGCTCTTCTAGTAAAATTCTTTTCCTTGTTTCTTTGTATCTAATCTTTATTCTCCTAACTTAAAGATGGCAAGCTTCTACTACGACACCGCCGAAGACATCAAGTACCTACGCTTTGGGGAATGCCTTCTGGACATCATCAAGACGTTGGAGTTTCCCATGTCGTCAATCAAGGGTAGCGAGTTGAGGAAGATTCACAAGGAAGGATGTTGGGCGATCGAAATCATACAACCGGGGCAAAGTGAGACTGAACCCAGGACGGAGGCCATTGTACTCAATATCGTCAGCGACTCCAAGTAGAAAGGACTTAGCTCTAGCATGCAAGAGATCATTGGACGCCTATGTGGACGCAACCATGAAGAGGTTCAAGGACACTACAACAATCTCTTTGGAAGACGTGATGATAAGGGAGTTCCAATCGAGTTAATCTCGGAGGAAAGGGCGACATCCAAGCATAGAAGGATCCAATACCAAGACTTGGAGTGCCACATCAACGATCTTGAGGAGGGAAGATGCTTTGAGATCATGAGGAATGATGAGTTATGCACGCTAGTCGAGGAGAAGGACAAAAAGATCCAAGAGCTAGAAGAGAAGATCAAGTCTCTAGAAGGGAACATCACAACCCAAAACAAGAAGTTCACTAATCAAGAGAAGAGGGTGCAGGATAAGAACAAGAGAATTAGGGAACACAATCTATTACTCGCAAGAAACGAGATGGAGTTCAAGAACTTTTCTCTCACGTTGAAGGAGCTGCGAGACACTAAGAGGAGCTTGGAGGAGAAAATTGCGCCTATGACTAAGGAGTCAAACTTGATCAAGGAGCTCCAAGAGGAGAAGAAGGAACTTCAAGAGAAGCTGGAAGCTGCTACATAGGAGCTACAAGAGGTGAAGGAACTTCAAGGGAAGCTCGAAGCTGCTACACAGGAGCCGGATGAGGTGAAGGAACTTCAAGAGAATCTTGAAGCCACGACAAAGGACATGGAGCTATACAAGTCAATGCCGGAGAAGGAAGGCTTATCTATTGAGGACGAGGAAGTGTATTAGGAGTAGAGTAGATAGCTGGACCACCTTTATTTCTATAGTCGAACGTTATTAGTGATTGTAATAAGTACCAAAACTATATTGGTTTAGTTAAACTTGGATGAGTTGTGTTAAACTTTGTTTGTGTGACTTTTGTGTTTCTCGTGTGTTTTTCTTGTGTTTACATAAGGGTAGGAGTTTATTTCTTAGGCTTTCTATCTATTTCTTAACTTATTTCCCCAACCCCATGGATGGCGAGACATGGGACAATAATATGCCTCCGGAGATTGCACAACTCCTAAATTCCCAGAATCAGCTGATCCAACTCCTCACCCAAAACATGCAAAACAACAACAACACGCCACCTCCACCACCTCCACCACCTCCACCGCCCCAACAGGATCGCTTGACTCGCTTCTTGAGGTTGAAGCCTCCTACATTCTCAAGTAGTTCTGAGCCAATTGTGGCAGATGACTAGCTCCGCACCACCAACAAGAAGTTAGACACCGTCCAAGTTGTTGGAGCTGACAGGGTGCGCTTTGCCGCGCACCAACTTGAGGGACCTGCGGCTGGATGGTGGGATAACTACCAAGTCACCCACCCTGATATTGATGCTATCACTTGGAACCAGTTTGAGGTGGCTTTTCGTACTCATCACGTAGTTGCTGGTGTCATATCAGTGAAGAGACATGAGTTCCGTGACTTGAAGCAACTGCACCGCTCTGTCTCCGAGTATTGGGACCTTTTCAACAAGCTGGCACGTTATGCACCTGATGATGTTTCCACTGATGCCAAGAGGCAGGAAGAGTTCCTAAGGGGACTTAATGATGAGATATCCATTCATCTTGTGGCTCTGAAGTTTGATAACTATCAGGAACTTCTGGACAGGGAAGTTGTGGTTGAAGCAAAGCAAAGGAGTATAGAGAACCACAAGAGAAAGTCCACCTCACACAAGCACAACTCAGCCCCATATCAGAAGCAACACACTTCGTCACCACCGCCCCACAGCCACAATGGCCACAACCACAATGGTCATCGTCAAGGGTGACATAACCACAATGGCCATAAGCACCGCAATGGAAATGGCAATGGGAAGGATCTGAGTGAAGTGACATGCTTTAAGTGTAACAAGATAGGGCATTATGCAACTACTTGCCCCAAAAAGATGAAGAATGGGAATGGCAATGGGAACGGCAATGGACACAACCATGGTAATGGAAATGGGAAGAAGCCGAATCCATTCATCAAAGCCACGGTGAACCATGTCTCCGTGGAGGATGCTCGTGAGGCCCCTGACTCCGTGATTGGTAAGTTCAAGCTTAATTCCATCCCTGCAGTTGTTCTTTTTGATACTGGTGCATCGCATTCATTCATATCAAGGGTATTTGTGGATAGAGGCAAGATACCTACGGAGACTATTAGTACTCCTCTAAGGGTAAGTTCTCCTGGAGGAGAGATAGTGGAAAACTCTGGATGCCGTGGGTTATAACTAAGGATTGGGGCACACATCTTCCCCACAAGTCTAGTCGTTCTGGAGTCACAAGGCTTAGACATAATTTTGGGCATGAATTGGATGACCGTATATGAGGGAGTCATAGATTGTGCCAAAAGGTCTGTCACACTCACAACTCCGGATAAGAAAAGAATCCGCTTTAAGTCAACTTTTGCACTCAAGGGAAGCATGGTGAACTCTCTTATGGGGGTTATCATGGTGGATGTGCTAGTTGTGAAGGAATATCCAGTTGTATTTCCGGAAGAATTTCCAGGGATGCCTCCTGACCGATACATCGAGTTTCTCATTGACTTGATGCCTGGGACTGGACCGATAGCAAAGAGACCGTACAAGATGGATGTCGATGAGTTGAAGGAACTTATGAAACAACTTAGAGAGAAATTGGACAAAGGATTCATTCAACCAAGTGCGTCGTCTTGGGGAGCGCCTGTCTTATTCGTGGAGAAGAAGGATAAAACCAAGAGACTAGTCGTGGACTACCGGTCGTTGAATGAAGTGACAATCAATAACAAGTATCCTCTACCCAATATAAACGACCTGTTCAATCAATTAAAGGGATTTAGTGTGTTCTCTAAGATTGATCTCCGATAAGGTTATTTCCAGTTAAAGATCCGAGAACAGGATGTACCCAAGGCAGCCTTCACCACAAGATACGGATTGTATGAGTACATCGTGATGTCTTTTGGTCTAACCAATGCCCCGACATATTTCATGACTATGATGAACAAGGTGTTCATGGAGTACTTGGATAAGTTTATTGTGGTGTTCATTGATGACATACTCATATACTCCAAGGATGACAAGGAACATGAGAGGCATCTGCGCCTAATTATGGAAAAGCTAAGAGAACACAAATTGTATGCCAAGTTCAGCAAATGTGAGTTCTGGTTAAAAGAAGTGGGCTTCCTTGGTCATATTGTGTCAGCTAAATGAGTTGTCGTGGACCCAAGTAAGGTAACATTCGTGACAGAATGGGAGTCGCCTAAGAATGTGGGTGATATCAGGAGTTTCTTGGGCCTTGCAGGATATTACCGAAGGTTCATTGAAAACTTTTCCAAGATAGCAAAGCCTATGACTGAATTGTTGAAGAAAAAAAGAAGTTCCAATGTACCGAGGCATGTGAAGCAAGTTTTCAAGAATTGAAGAAGCGCCTAGTAACAGCACCAGTTTTGTGTCTTCCTAATATCCAGAAGGATTTCCAAGTCTATTGCGACACTTCTCGACAAGGACTTGGTAGTGTACTGATGCAAGATGGGAAAGTAGTGTGATACGCCTCTCGGCAACTTAAGAACCATGAGAATAACTACCCCACACACGATTTGGATCTAGTATCAGTTGTGCATGCACTCAAGTTATGGAGACATTACCTCATGGGCAAAGATTGTAATGTGTTCACGAATCACAAGAGTCTTAAATATATCTTCACTCAAAAGGAGTTAAATATGAGGCAAAGGATATGGCTTGAACTCAGCAGGACTATGACCTGGACTTGCAGTATCATCCTGGAAAGGCCAATGTTGTGGCTGATGCCTTAAGCTGGAAAGTCTATGTAAATGGACTTACCGTGGGAGAACTTCCAAAGGATTTGTGTGAATAGTTCAAGGATCTCAGGTTGGAAATAGTTCCGGAAGGATACTTAGCGACTATGGAGATAGTGCCAACACTTCTGGACCGAATCAAAGAGGCCAAGAAGGGGGAAAAAGAGCTGGAAGAAATAAAAGTCAATATAAGCAAGGGTAAAGCAAAAGGGTTCCATACGGATGAACAAGGAACACTTTGGTATGAGAAGCGTTTGTGCGTTCTTGATGATCCCGATATCAGGAAGTTAATTCTTCAGGAGGCTCACGATTTGCCTTACTCAATTCATCCTGGTAATACAAAGATGTACATGGATGTAAAGGATCGATTCTGGTGGAATAACTTGAAAAGAGAAATTGTCGAGTACATTTGTTTGTGTGACGTGTGCAACAGAGTCAAGGCCGAACATCAAAAACCAGCAGGGCTGCTGCAGCCATTACCTGTGCCCGATTGGAAATGGGACAAGGTAGGCATCGATTTTATCACAGGACTACCCCAAACTCGTTCTGGGTATGATTCTATCTGGGTAGTGGTCGATCACTTCACCAAAGTGGCCCACTTCATTCCTGTAAAGACCACCTATACAAGTGCTAAACTTGCCAAGATTTATATGTCAAGGATTGTAAGTCTGCATGGTGTACCCAAGAGAATTGTCTCTGATATAGGTACCCAATTCACCTTGAAGTTTTGGCGATAGCTACACGAGTCTCTAGGAACACGACTGGAGTTTAGTACTGCTTTCCACCCAAAAACTGATGGCCAAACAAAAAGAGTTAATCAGATCTTGGAGGACATGTTAAGAGCTTGTGCAGTAGACTATGGGTCTAGTTGGGATTGCAACTTGCCATATGCGGAATTCTCATACAATAATAGTTACCAAACTAGTATCAAGATGGCTCCATTTGAAGTTCTATATGGCAGAAAGTGTAGGACTCCGCTGCTATGGAATGGAATTGGAGAATGTAGTCTGTTTGGACCTGAGTTGATCAAGGATGCCAAAGAAAAGGCACGGAAGATTCAAACAGGTTAAAAGTTGCCCAATCTAGGCAAAAGAGTTATGTTGATTCCAAGCGCAGCGATGTAACTTATGAAGTGGGAGACCGTGCATATCTCTGAGTTTCACCACTATGAGGAGTTAAGAGATTTGGAATCAAGGGTAAGTTAGACCCTGATTCATAGGGCCCTATAAGATTTTGGCTTGTAGAGGGGAGGTTGCCTATCAGTTGGAATAGATTGAAGTATTGAGTGTTCATGACGTTTTCCATGTGTCACAACTAAAGAAATGTCACCCGGAAATGGCTGAAACACCGTTAAGGGATACGGTTCCCCTAGATGAGGTTCAACTAGAAAACGATCTCACCTATGAGGAAAAACCCACCAAGATTCTGGAAACAGCCGAGAGGATTTTTCGTACCAAGACTATCAGGTTTTAGAAAGTTCAATGGAATCACCATTCCGAGGAAGAGGCCCACAGAAGAGGCCACGTGGGAACGTGAAGAAGACATGAAGACGGAACACCCACACCTATTTGCTAACCAACCTGAATCTCGGGGACGAGATTCTTCTTAAGGGAGGTAGGTTTGTAACATCCCAAATTTTACAAATTCAAATGTTACTAGAAGCATGCATAATATCATATGCATCATGGTATTACACAATAAAAGTTGCATCAAATACTTTTCCCTAAACCCTATAGTCATATGAAGATAAAAAGGTGTTATACAAAACCTAACCTTCTATTCCTTGCAAAAATATTACTTTCTAATCCCATAGTAATCTCCTTCTTTTTACAAAATTTTAGAGACCAATTTCATTAAATTTGGAGTTGTTATGCAAAAGTTATCAAACAAACAGTAAAACAGAAAAAAAGAATAATACAAAAAAACTACCTAAGCGGGCCAGTTAGACCAGCCCGCGAACTACCTACCGCAGCGCCGCAGGGGCGAGCGGCACGTACCGCGTCACCTAGCTGGGCCGGCCCAGCCGCGTCCACCCACGAAGCCCGCCCGCGCCCCACAGCCGCCGATTGGTGGGACCGCCCCACGTCATCATCCCTTCTGATGAGTTCAGAACGAACTCGACCCGCCGCCGCGTCTGGAGCAAATCACCGGCCAAATCGGAGCAGTCTCCTCAACCCCCGCGCCAAGCCCCTGCCGCCTACTTATACTCCCTCGTCACACCGCCCTAAACCCTAAACCAATTTCATATCACCGCCACCAGGCTGCTCGGATTGAGGTCAGTACCGACCTCGCCGGAGTACGCCGCCACCGACGCTCAACAGCGAGGTTCCGACACACTCTGCCCCTCTTTCCCCCTCCTGTGTATCTCCCTTGAAGTACCAGTCCGGATCATGCCCCTTTTTCCCTCTGTAGGGCACCGCAGACACCGCAATCCCTCACCGGAGTCTCGCCGGAATCCGTGAAGACTAGCCGCCGCATGACGCTGCTCGAGGAGGAAATAGGCGACGTCACCCCCGGGAACGGAACCACAATGGAGAGGCGGTCGTCGTCGTCTACTTCGTCGAGTCGGAAGCCAACATCATTGCCGCTGCCGACCACTGCCGAGCACGGCACCGTCGTCGTCGAGCACGCCACCATCGCCGTCATAGGTAAGCCACCGTCCCCCCTTCTGTACGTTAGATCGAGATTTGATGGCATCGATTAGACCCCTTAAAGCGAAGGGGTATCGCCCTATCGCATCGCACCACGTGGCACTTGCCGCGTCAGTGCCACGTGCCCCGTTGGTCCAACCCCGCGTCGCCACGTGTCATCCGCGTAGCCACCCCGTCTGTTTTGTTTCTAAAATAGATTGATATTGTTTTAATCTCGTTTAATTCATAGTAAATCGATTATTTGGCCAAAAATTGCGTATAATATACCATTGGATTTATAAAATTGAGTAGAACACAGATCTGCAATAATACTGCTAGTTTGCTATACAGATCTGGTGGTAGAATGTAAAGATTAGTTTGGCGTATTTTAATTATAAGAAAATAATCGTAACTCCGTTTTAGTTGCTTCTTCTTGCGTTGGCTTTGTATCTACGAGATCTACTGTGTAAAATTGTTATATCTTGCTTAGAGTGTTTAGATCAGTTTCGAGGTAGATTGGAAGTTTAGATCTATTTATGGGCATATTTAATTAAGTAATAATCCCAAACACTTAAAATATGTGGGAAATCGATACTAATGACATCCCCAACTCAATGACACCCCTGAATAATATCCTTGGTCGAATTTGAACCCATCCTTGCATATTACCATGTTGCATGCATGCATAATTACCTTTGTGGCATTATTTTGTGCAAATTGTGATTGGATCTATGTTTGTGTTTCCTTAGATTGTTCGGAGTGCGCTGAGGAGTACTGTTGTGTAGAGTGATCCTCGGATCAAGGCAACTTACACCACTTGTTCATGTTTAATGTCCTAGTTTTTGACTATGCATGTTTTACTCTTCAAATCTTGTAGTATGCATGTGTAGGTTTTTAGTAGAATTTCTTAGTACTATTTTTGCAAGTGCGGTTTTGTAGTATGCCATGAGTAGCTCTATGCTTAGGATTTTCCATATATTTATATATATCAAGTGCCGTTGGGGGGGGGGGGTTCGAAAGACTCAAAATAATTCTAAGTATAAAGCTCTCTCGAGCGAACCTTTTCCTCTCAAAACCCCCTTGAAAATAAAACTAAGTTTTCTTCTAGGCGGAATGGTTGTCGGGTCAACAAGTGGAATTTTGTGGAGGACAGCCGCCCAGGAATCAAAGAAGTCTACCATGTTTCAGAATTCAGAAGCTTCTAGTGCAACCACAATACATATGGGCTCTGTCTTGGCCTAGTACTTAGTGAGAAACCTCACCGGGGTACCAACATTTGGGGGTTCTTGGCACAGTTGGATCTAGCTGGTAGAGAGGCTACTAAGGAAAAGCCTCGCCATGGTCTTCTCTGTAAAAGGACTTGATCGTGGATTGTGGGGAAAGTGCACAACCTCTCGAGAGTATTGCAATCTGATCGATCAGCCGAGTTCACGAAAAAAACACTTGGAGCATCTAAAGGATGGAGCCTCTGGAAGATCTTCCTCTCTCTTTTCCAAACTTAAAGTTTTATAAAACCCTAGGGCGTGAGTAATATCGCCTTTGGGTGGGATTTTGGGGACTTGGTGCGTAATATCCAAAGGCTAGATTGATTGGACAATTGGTCAGTAATTTGCTCGTGTTCCACTCGATCATATACTACCTAACAATATTTACAAAGTACGGTAAAACTTTCCTCTTTTCTTCTTAATTAGAGAAAATTGGCTTAATGCAAATGAACCCCAAATCCTACTCCAATCCTTGCATGTAGTGTTAGTCTTATTTCTTTCCTTGGTGTAATTTTTCAATACATTCAAAGTATTGACCCAACTCGTTGGATGCACGTCTTATGTGCAGAATTTGAAGACTGGAAGGTGCGTAGGGATCGCGGGTCTTCACGCAACTAGCCTGAGCATTAATGGACCCAAGTTTTGTTAAGTTTCTGTTGTTTTCTTTGAGCTAGCTATAAGCTCTGCAAGTTCTAATAAATATACTCTGGATTATTCCTGTAATATTGACTTGTGTTTTACATGATATTCATTGACTGTGAAGTGCTAGCTATTGATCCAGGGACTAGCATGATAATCACAGGGACTTAGGATCTATAACGATCTAAGGTCACAAAAAATAATGGATACGCTTTGTGGACATCATCTACCTTAGATATAAAAACTTACCAAGTGCGTCCCATAATTATTTTGGGCCAAAAACAATTAAATTCCTTTATTTGACCAAAACTCCAAATCTCCCTCTATAAAGGAAGGATTTTTTTCTCCAAAGCACCTTGACAACTTTAGGCACATTTGAGGCCCATAAATCCTACCCCATCTTCCCACTTCAAAAATAAATATTTTTGAAGAGTTTTAATAATTCTTTTTTTCCTATTTTCTTAAATGGCAGAAATAAGAAAATAGATGTTTAAAATACTTATAATGTTCAATAAATCTTGGGAAAATTCTACAATGTGTGAACTCATATTTGGGACCATCTCAAGACAAAAACCATCCTTGTACAATTTAAAAATATCAAATCAAATCCAAAAAACCATTTCTACACTATTTGAATATTTGATATAAGGTACACCAATGATAATCTGAAAAATCCCAAAACATTCTTGGAGGTGTATCCTAACCTCAACTAGCTACCAGTACCATTTAACCATATAGACATGATCAAATCCAAGAAATTCCTTCATGATCATCAATATGGCACATTTTGACACTTTAATAAAACCTTGAACTAAGCACATCCAACGAACCCTCAAATTTTGTCCATCACTTCTCTCCAACACCCCACTACTCTCTAGTCGACCTAGCCCTGCATCCACAGCACTATAGCAGCACTATCTCCTTGTATTTTGTGCTTGTCCATGAAGGACACTAAGAAAATATCAGTACTTGCCCTTATTTTACCACAGTAGCTTCACCACCCCCACCTGCTCCTCTCTACTTGACCCCAGGGCTACACTCCATCCCAGCACTGCCACCCTTTCCGTGTCCCAGGCCATCCTCATCACCATGCTCTCCCTTGGACATGGTCCTCCATGATCCACTCCCTTCGAAATAAGAGACCAGAGGCCACCCTGGACTCAACTCCTCCCTCATTTCACCCCTAACCTCCAGAACACCACCCCACTCGCTCCTGAGCACTCCCTCTTCCCCCATCGTCATGGAGAAGAAAGGAATCTCCTCCTAGCCTCCCGACTCCCTTATTCGTTTATATGCCTTCCCTCTACTAAGATTTATCTAATCCCCTTCTTTTCCTTGGCATGCAGAGGACCCAGAGGTCACTCCGGCGAGCACCAAAGGTAGATTCACCGTTGAAGATGTAGGAGTTATATCTCGACATCAAACCATCCTCTGCCGCCCCTGTGTGTCAACACCTGGATTTTTAATCCTACATGCCTGTTATGCCATACCTCACAATCCCAGGATTACCATTTTTGGGAGACATAGCAGATTGGATATCATAGTACATCATCCATTACAAACCATAATAAGGTCTTACACAAATAAAGGATCTCATGATCCAGTCTTAATACAAACAAGTAGCGGAATAGTAAAGCGTAGTAGTGGGCTCCATCTTCAGTGTCATACGCAATGCTGACGATGGGAGATGATCCTAGTTGTCGTAGCCATCCTGATGTCCATCTTCCGGATAGTCCTCCTCATAGTCTGGCCAAGGGAATATCCAGGGACAAAGCCATGAGTACTCTTCATTCCATGGTTTTCATAATCAAATCCTTTGGTGTTTATTAACACATGTCAAAACATCTCAATAGAATGACTCTTCATTCCATGGTTTTCATAATCATTTTCACCAAGAATTTCCCATATAAAATGATCAAGTTTTATGCTTAGCACTAGCCACTAAGGTTAAGAGTGTTCTCGAAGGAGGGGTGCTAATCTTCAATCTCATGCCACAAAATGACATCTAAGTTTAACTAGATAGGCCTAGCTTTATACTCTTTATGCTATCTCTCTTTAAAGTAAAGAACTTTGGTAAAGTAAAAGAAAGTAAAGCTTGCAAGTAAAACTTGGGATAGGTATAAATAAAAATATATAACCAAAGCATGCCTAAGGCATCTTGCTTAGGTTAAAGCTTGCATAGATCTAGCTTGCCAATAATAGCTTGCCTTGGTTGGTGAAGTGATTGAAATTCTCCTCGTCTTCTTCGAGGTAGAACTCCTCCTCCTCGTAGACTTGGTCAATATTATCGTCTATAAATGAATATGGGGTACACAATCACCAAAAAATACTTATCTATTGCTAAATAGCACACTAAGGCACACACTTGATGATCTAGTATCATCACAATCATCACATGATTTAAAGAACTAGTTTTATTTATTTTATTTGAGAAAAGTAATTTCTACACACTGAAATTAATTAAGATTTAATATTCTCCAATTAAAATATGGGATAATGTTGACACATGTCATCACCACATATTATAATACATGGGAATGTGATTTAAAAGGGTTGGTCACATTTTATAAAGTTTAAGATTATTATTTAAGTGATTTAAAGTGACTAGAAATGCCCTGATAGATTTATTTTTGTACTAGTCCAATGTCACTGCATGCAAACCTAAATATTTTTACATATTCAGATAGGTATTATCAAATGTGATTTTTGAGAGTTGGAATCAACTCAAAAATTATTATGGTTGATTTTTGAAAAAAATTTGAAGTTGGAAAAGTCGCTGTCTTGTTATTTTTGCTACAAATTATCTCTAACTCCTAATGATTTAAATCCAACGGGCTTGGATAGATAATTTAATTTCCTTTCTAGGAAAATTTGAATCATGCAATTTGGTTAAGTGAAACTCATTGAATTGATTTTTGAATGTGTGGACATAAACTTGTTTAAACTAAAAAGGGAAAATCATATTTGAATTCCCTAGGCTGCGCGGGGAAGCTAAACGGGACGACCCAACTGCACACCACAGCGCAGAGCACGGCTGATAGAGGGGGTCCACTGGTGAGCAACTCACTAAACGTGAAACGATATCTTTCAATCTGGGTGCTATGATCTAAATCTAATCCAATGGCTGAGGGTCGTCGTCGATGACAAACTACTCCGACGAGGAACTAAACCTAGCGCGGCGGTGGGGGTCGCTCGGGGCTCACCTAGGCTCCATCTAGGCTCGGCGACGGGGGCGATCGACGTGGTAGACGACGGCGAGGCGAGGCGTGGTCGGAATCAACGACGCCCTTCTCCTCCAGCAGTGGCAGACTCCGGTGCAATTCCGGCACAGTGATGCTCGCCTTGCTCTGAGAAGAGGTGTGGGAGGCTTAGTGGTGAGTGGGGAGTCGAGTGGTGTGAGGATTGGAGGCTGGGGTGGCCTCCTTTTATAGCTCGACGAGGGGACCGAGCGGTACGGGCTGGCGTCTCTAGCAAGGGTGGCACAGAGAGCTAAGGGCATGGCTGGGCTAGGTGGACGGTGCGGTGTCTCCTGGTGGTCGTTGCTATCTTAAAGGCGAGTCGCGTGCGAGCTGGTCGGGTGCGGCGCACTGGCATGCTCTGGACACGGCGCAGAGAGGCGGTGCACGGCGGTTCTAGTATGGTCTAGGGCTGGGCTGTGACCGTGGTGTGGACAGGGGGTGGCGGTAGGCTGCGGCGATGCTAGTAGAGATGCTGGTTTGGCGTGGGGCGGTCTGGTGCGAGCTGGCCGTGGTCGGCTGGTGATGACCACTTTTCGGTGGCGCTCTACTGTGCCAGCGGTGAAGTTGGGAGCTAGTCTAGTGCTGGGTTTGGCTTAGAGGGGACAGGGGGTTAAATTGGAGACCAAATGGTCGATGATCACTGTACCAAACAGTGAAGCTAGGCTAGTGTTTATTCCGTGCATGCCAAGTGTTTGATGAAATGGCCGCATGAAACTTTCTTTTGAATTTTTGATTCCAATTTTTTGAGTGATCTTGTATTAAGCTTGAGAGACTAGGTTTGCTTGGGATTGCCAAGGTGAATTCATTTGATGTGTTTTTGGAAAAGTGTGATCTTAACACATACACTTGATTCAATTTTCAAATGTCCTTTAAATGGAGTGGCTAAATGTTTTTGTAAGTCTGTAAAGTGGGCCTTCGTACATCTTTACTTGGTCTATCAAGGGGTGAAAAGAACTAGAATAGTTTCTATTAGGAATTGTCTTCTAGGAACACCTAAAGTGGCCTAGTGGTTGAAATTGATCAAAATGACCGTTTCCCTTATTTCATCTTATTTGATTTCTTTCTCTTTGGATTTTATTTGTAAATGGTCTAGATATTGTGGCATTCACCTTTGAACCATTTCACAACCTTTAGAACTAGCAAGCATGGTATATACACTGAATTCTATACTAATGCAAACACACATGCATTCATATTAATCTCTTTAATAAAAGTTTTCGTTAACCCCAATTTGGGTGATTAGGATTTAATAACCTTGATTAAAGTTTTGGGATGTTACAAACCTTCCCTCCTTAACCAAAATCTTTTCCTGAGATTTAAGAAAAATAGGAGCTAAAGAGATTGGGAAACTCAGTCCTAATGTAATCTTCTCGCTCCCAGGTAGCTTCTTCTTCGGTATGGTTGCTCCATTGGATCTTGAGAAATTTGATACTTCGGGTCCTGGTGGTTCTGTACGCTTCTTCCAAGATACGAATGGGCACTTAACGATATGTCAGATCCTTATTGATATCAATGGCTCGATGATCGATGCTCTTGAAAAATTCGGTCTTCTCCGGAACTTCCAAGCATTTGCGACGTAACGAGATATGGAACACATTGTGGATGGTTGACATCTCCTCCGGCAGTTCTAGTTGATATGATACTTCTCCTCGGCGATTCAGAATCTTAAAGGGTCCAATATATCTGGGGGCTAACTTTCGTTTCAGCTGGAAATGCTGGATTCCTTTCAAGGGCGACACTTTGAGATACACAAAATCTCCAACATTGAAAGTCAGGTCTCTACGTCTCTTGTCAGCATAACTCTTCTGTCTTGATTGGGCGGTCTTGAGGTATTCACGGACTTTGTGAACCTTCTCTTGGGCTTCTCGTAGGATGTCGGGTCTGAAAATCTGACTCTCTCCTACCTACAACCAATTCAAGGGGGTATGGAACTTTCTTCCATACAAGAACTCAAATGGAGCCATTTGCAAACTGGCTTGATAACTGTTGTTGTATGAGAATTCTGTGAAAGGCAGACAATCTTCCCATTTTGATCCATACTCTAGTACACACGCTCTCAACATATCTTCTAAGATTTGGTTGACTCTTTCAGTTTGTCGATCGATCTTCGGGTGATAAGCTGTGCTGGAATTCAACTTGGTTCCTAATCCTTCTTGGACTTTCTGCCAAAATCTTGAGGTAAACTAGGTTCCTCGATCCGATACTATGGTCTTAGGGGTTCCATGCAAACTGACGATTCTAACAATGTACAGCTCTGCTAGCTTCGAACTCTGGTAGGTTGTCTTGATAGGTATAAAATGGGCTACCTTGGACAGTCTATCGACTATGACCCAAATAGAGTCATTTTCCCTACTAGAAGTAGGAAAACCGGTGATAAAGTCCATTTCGACAGAATCCCATTTCCATTCTAGAATCTGCAATGGTTGCAACAGTCCTGTGGGTCTCTGATGTTCCGCCTTGACTCTCTGACATATATCACACTTGGCTATGTAGCTTCTGATTTCTCTCTTCATCTTGTGCCACAAAAATTGCTCCTTCAAATCCTGATACATCTTTGTTCCTCCGGGATGGATAGAATAAAGAGTATCATGAGCTTCTTGCTTGATAACTTGTTTCAACTCAGAATCTGCTGGCACGCATATACGTCCTTTGTACCACAAAATCCTTCTTCATCTTCGGTGAATCCGGGTACCTTCCCTGTACCGATACGACGCTTGATTCCGTCGATACTTGCATTTCCCTTCTGGGCTTCCTTGATCTGACTGATCAAAGTGGGTTGAAGTTCAATGCTAGCTAAAAATCCTTTGCTAACTAGCTCTATTCTAAACTCCTCCAACTCTTCATGCAAACTTGGCTGAGCTTCTTTGATCATGGTGTTTAATCTACACGGCAATCTGCTAAGAGAATCTGCTACCACATTGGCTTTGTCGGGGTGATAGTGAATGTCAAGGTCATAATCCTTGATTAACTCTATCCATCTCATTTGCCTCATATTCAACTCATTCTGAGTGAAAATATACTTCAAACTCTTGTGATCCGAATAAATCTCACAGCGGTTACCCATAAGGTAACGACAGCATGTCTTCAATGCTAAAACTACGGCTGCTAGTTCAAGATCATGGGTAGGGTAGTTTTTCTCATGCTGCTTCAGTTGTCGGGACATATATGCTATGACTTTGCCTGCTTGCATTAACACACATCCGAGACAAATCTTGGATGCATCACAATACACATCAAAAGGCTTCTTGATATCTGGCACATTCAAGATTGGGGTTGAAATCAATCTCTTCTTGAGCTCTTGAACACTTGCTTCACATTTGTCGGTCCATTCAAACTTCTTATCTTTCTTCAACAATTGGGTCATCGGTCTTGCGATGCTTGAAAATCCTTCAACAAACTTGCGGTAGTATCCCGCTAATCCGAGAAATGCGCAGACTTGGGTTTGAGTAGTTGGGGCTTTCCATGCTTCAACATCTTTGATCTTGGCGAGATCGACAATGACTCCTCCTACTGACACAATATGTCCTAGGAGTCCTATTTCCTTCAAATAAAACTCACATTTGCTGAACTTGGCATACAACTGATGTTCTCTCAGGGTTTCAAGGATGGTTCTCAGGTGTAGCTCATGGTTTTCTTCTGACTTGACATAGATTAGAATATCATCGATAAAAACAACGACAAACTTATCCATGAAGTTCATACAAATCTTATTCATGAGATTCATGAAATAAGCGGGGGCATTGGTTAGTCCAAAAGACATGACTGTATACTCATACAATCCATATCTGGTGGTAAAGGAGGTCTTTCAAATATCCGTTGCACGAATCTTGAGTTGATGATAACCAGTTCTAAGATTAATCTTAGAAAACAGTCTGGCACCAGTCAACTGATCAAGAAGATCCTCTATCTTGGGCAGTGGGTACTTGTTCTTGATGGTGACATCATTCAGCTTCCGGTAATCGGTGCACAAACGGTTACCTCCATCTTTCTTGTCGACAAACAGTACAGGTGATTTCCATGGCGACACACTTGGTTGAATCAAACCTTTCGCCACCATAGCGTCAAGTTGTTTCTTCAGCTCCACTAGTTCAGACGGGTTCATACTATAAGGTCTCTGAGCTATGGGTCCCGTTCCAGGAATTAGTTCAATAATGAACTCGATATCTCGATCTGGGGGCATACTGGGCAATTCATCTGGGAATACGTCGGGGTATTCACAGACTACTCTAACTTTGTCTATGGTTAGTAGGGCTAGACTCTTGTTGCACTTGAATTGACGGGGCAAGGTTTCATAAACATGCTCTAATGATACTCCAAAGCTACTGGTCATGGTTATGGCTTTCCTGGCATAGTCGATCAATCCTTTATGTTTTGACATCCAATCCATTCCTAGTACTACTTCCAAACCTTTGGTTCCAAGTACTATTAGATTGGCATAAAAATCTATCCCATGGATTCTAATAGGTACAACCTTGCAAATTTTTCTAGCTTTGGTGGTTGAACCAGGTATTTGAACTATCACAACATGCTTCACATTGGTTGGGTGAATCTTACTAGTGTATGCAAATTCTTCGGTAACAAACAAGTGCGATGCTCTAGAATCAAACAACACTCTTGCTAATACTGATTTAACAGAAAACATGCCCAGCACGACATCTGGCGCTTCCTAGGCTTCTTCAGCATTCATGTGGAACAGACGACCGTTGCGGTTGAGCGAATTCCTTGGGGAGAATCTTCTTCTGGGCTGAACACAGTGTTGTTGCTGAGCTAGGGCATTCACATTGGTGGCTGCTGCAAGCTTCTTGGGACATTCGTTGGAGTAGTGACCCTTGCCTCCATATTCAAAACAAGTGATCTGGGACTTGTCCTTGGCTGCAACAGGCATAGCATTGCTTCCAGTCCTTGGGGCAGTATTGTTGTTGTTGTTGGACTTGGGCGGTGCACGGTCGAAGTTGTTGGAGTTGTCGGGGTTGTTGTTGTTTCTTCCTCCGGACTTCATATTTCCTCCGCTACGATTCGGGTAGCTAGGACGGGACATCGGGGTATATTGTTTCTTGGGGAAAATCCTGCAGACGGGTTGGGGCGATACTTATGGTGATTGTTGGATCCACTCTAGTGCATCATTCTGTGCTTGCGATTGTCGTTCACTTGATTGATCTTCCCTTCCATCTTGATGGCGGAATCTACAAGCTCTTCGAGATCTTCACAACGGATGTTGACTAACACCGTTTGCATCTCATCATGCAATCCATTCAGGAATCATTCCTTCTTCTTAGCTTCAGTGTTGATCTCATTAGGGGCATATCTAGCTAGCGACAAAAATTTGTCACGGTACTCAACTACCGTAATCCTACCTTGCTTCAGTTCTCTGAACTCATCTCTCATTCTGGTGACTAAACCTTGCGGCACATGGGTGCGGCTGAACTTGATCTTGAAAGGTTCCCACTGCATCTCTTGACCGTGGTTCATAGTACGGGTGCTGTTCCACCAAGCTCTTGCATCTCCTACCAGCTAGTGGGTGGCAAACAGAACTTTCTCATTGTCGTCAAGTCTTGCGACTTCCAGGTTGTTCTCCATGGTTTACAACCAATCATCCACATCTAACGGGTCTTCAGACTTGCTAAAGATAGGGGGATGGGTATTCTAAAAGTTTTTGAGCTTGGATCCATGGTGATCTTGGTTTTTATGTCCTTGATTATTATGGGCCATTTGAGCTATCTATTGAAGAGTGGCTAGGTTGGCTTGGCACTCGGCTCTACTAGCTTCACTGTCAGAAACTAGCATTTGCAGAATCTACAACACTGGGTCCTGCGATGAGCTGCTTCCTTCGGAGTTTCCACGAGTCATCTAAAGATTGAGATAGATAATGAGATAAGAGGGAATTTCTAAGGTTCATGGTTTTGTTTCACAAGCTTTATATTTTGAGTTTAACTCAGGTTTTGCAAACTAACACTTCTATTTCATTCAATCAAGCACACAATACAACACACACCACAACACAATGGAAAACATATGGTTTTAAGAAACATTCTGTGAACTAAGATAAAGTGGGACCGATACAACTCATTCCTATGGTAGTGCTCAAGTGCATCTACTCATCATCAATGAAGTCAGAATCATCATTATCGGTGTAGAAATCAATGGCATCATCCTCCAGGTAGTCGTTGCCATCACTGAGGTACGAGTGAATATCTCCCTGGATGTCTTCACCTTCTTCCTCTTCTTCTTTTGCTGCAAGCTAGGCTTCTTGCTCCTGGATGGTATTCTCGAGGTCGGCCACCTTCTTGCGAAGGCAAGCGATGGTGCGATCCTTCTTCTCGCATTGACGTCCAAGTGATTTGCGATCCTTGATGAGCATGGTGAGTGCCTGGTCCTTCTGGGCGGCAATGGCAAGGTTGTGGTTGGCGTAAGCTCGGGCATTGTCCAATTCCTTCTGCCTATCATATAGCAGGAAGTCAAGGTTCTCCACTTGGCGCTTCATCTCTGGGTGACGTGGCATCTCCAACGGCATTCCCATAGAATCACGCCTTGCGTAGTGCGCAAAGCGAGTTCCCTAGATCAAGTTGATGTTTTGCCCACACAGACGGGCAAGAGTTTCATGCATGGCCCTGGCTAATCCATCTAGCCAGTTGTTCTCTCGCACGGTGAATTGAATCTTCTCCGAAAGGGGTGCTTCCATCTTGCCTCGAAGATCGGCAACTATCAGCCATTGTAGATCTCCTCCTGAGTGATCGTTGAGTTGAGCTCCGAAGAATTCCGGATGCGGGTGCTCCAAATACTTTGACAGTGCATCGAGATCCCTCTCAAAGATCAGTTGGCGTCCGTTGCCCAACTGATAGAACTTGCAATGCTGAACTTCATCTATAAGAATTTAGGATGAGTAAGTTAGTGAGGTGATCACGTGTGTCAAATTTTATGTAGGAATGTAAGAATTTTTGAGGAACATGATTTTTTTGAAAGAATCAAGGATAAGAGTGGGAATAGGTTTTCACAAATACTAACTTCCTTTGTTTTTGAAACTAAGTTTTTTTCGGACGTCCATCTAACTAGGGTCTCCTATGGTCAGGATGGCTCTAGTACCAACTTGTCAACACCCGGATTTTAATCCCAGATGCCTGTTATGCCATACCTCGCAATCCTAAGATTACCATTTTTGCGAGCCATAACAGATTGGATATCATAGTACATTATCCATTACAAACCATAATAAGGTCTTACAGAAATAAAGGATCTCATGATCCAGTCTTAATACAAACAAGCAGCAGAATAGTAAAGCGTAGTAGTGGGCTCCATCTTCAGTGTCACAGGCAATGCTGACGATGGGAGATGATCCGAGTTGTCGTAGCCATCCTGCTGTCCATCTTCCGGATAGTCCTCCTCATAGTCTGGCCACGGGAATAGCCAGGGACAAAGCCACGAGTACTCTTCAAGTACTCGCAAACTATCACTAACAAGTAAGGTAGTTCTAGTAGGAATACTAAGCTCTAAGTTTTTTTTGCAAAAGCTAGATTGATCTTAAGCTGAGTTCAGAAGTAAAGAAAGCTAATTTAATGTTCTAAATCACTTAAGTGGGAAACTAGTTTTCATGTTCACAACCCTGTTGTGGTCAAGTCAAAGTCACAAATCATTTCACAAGTCATTTTGAAAACATCTGACGACGGAACAGTATGGCCACTCCAACTGTCCATGACCGCGGACACGGCTACTCGAATAGTGTGACACTCTGCAGAGGTGGTACACTTTCACCACAAAATTCGATACATCCATCAGGGCTAACCCTGAATCATCATACTTAGTATGCGGATAATCAATCATAACCTTTCAATTACACACTCTAGTATAGGCACCTACCCTATGAGCTTGGCCTCCTAGCCATGGCCATCTGCCATCCTGGGCACTGCATAGGTGGACATCATTAAAAGGTAGCCTCAGCTCAAACCTCTCCCACGAGGGAACCCATACTAATGCATATAAACTTCCGTCTAAGCCTTACCCAATTTAGGTATTGTGGTTGTACGGTAAAATTGGAATAGTATCGCATCCGAACCCAACCATCAGTTTTTGTAAAAGAGCTAAGGCTCATGCCTCAACATTTTCATCAAATCCTTTGGTGTTTCTCAACACATGTCAAAACATCTCAATAGAATGACTCCTCATTCCAAGGTTTTCATAATCATTTTCACCAAGAATTTCCCATATAAAGTGATCAAGTTTTATGCTTAGCACTAGCCACTAAGGTTAAGAGTGTTCACTAAGGAGGGGTGCTGATCTTCAATCTCATGCCACAAAAAGACATCTAAGTATAACTAGATAGGCCTAGTTTTATACTCTGTATGCTATCTATCTTTAAAGTAAAGAACTTTGGTAAAGTAAAAGAAAGTAAAGCTTGCAAGTAAAACTTAGGATAGGTATAAATCAAAATATATAACCAAAGCATGCCTAAGGCATCTTGCTTAGGTTAAAGCTTGCATAGATCTAGCTTTCCAATAATAGCTTGCCTTGGTTGGTGCAGTGATTGAAATTCACCTCATCTTCTTCGGGGTAGAACTCCTCCTCCTCGTAGACTTGGTTGGTACTATCGTCTATAAATGAATACGGGGTACACAATCACTAAACAATACTTATCTATTTCTAAATATCACACTAAGGCACACACTTGATGATCTAGTATCATCACAATCATCACATGATTTAAAGAACTAGTTTTGTTTATTTTATTTGAGAAAAGTAATTTCTACCCATTGAAATTAATTAAGATTTAATATTCTCCAATTAAAATATGGGATCATGTTGACACATGTCATCACCACATATTCTAATACAAGGGAATGTGATTTAAAAGGGTTGGTCACATTTTATAAAGTTTAAGATTATAATTTAAGTGATTTAAAGTGACTAGAAATGCCCTAATAGCTTTATTTTGGTACTAGTACAATGTCACTGCATGCAAACCTAAATATTTTTACATATTCAGATAGGTATTATCAATTGTGATTTTTGAGAGTTGGAATCAACTCAAAAACTATTATGGTTGATTTTTGAACAATGTCTGAAGTTGCAAAAGTCTCTGTCTTGTTATTTTTGCTATAGATTATCTCTAACTCCTAATGATTTCAATCCAACGGGCTTTGATAGATAATTTAGTTTCCTTTGTAGGAAAATTTGAATTATAAAATTTGGTTAAGTGAAACTCTCTGAATTGATTTTTGAATGTGTGGACAGAAACTAGTTTAAACTAAAAAGGGAAAATCATATTTGAATTCCGTGGGCTGCGCGGGAAAGCTAAACG
The DNA here is from genome assembly GCA_910589775.1 of Avena eriantha. Classification (NCBI taxonomy): domain Eukaryota; kingdom Viridiplantae; phylum Streptophyta; class Magnoliopsida; order Poales; family Poaceae; genus Avena; species Avena eriantha. The sequence continues at coordinate 215,862,856 of OU342740.1, forward strand.
GGCCAGCCCAACTGCATAGCACAGTGCAGCACGCGGCTGACAGAGGGGGTCCACTGGTCAGCGACTCACTATACACGAAACGATATCTTTCAATCTGGGCGCTACGATCTAAATCTAATCCAACAGCTGAGGGTCGTGGTCCACGACAAACTACTCCAGCGAGGAACTAAACCTAGCACAGCAGTGGGGGTCGCTTGGGGTTCACCTGGGCTCCACCTAGGCTCGGCGACGGGTGCGATCCACGTGGTAGACAACGCGAGGCGAGGCGCGGTCACGATGAGGCTCGGGGTGGTCGGAATCAACGGCGCCCTTCTCCTCTAGCAGCGGCAGACTCTGGTGCAATACCGACACGATGGTGCTCACCTTGCTCCGGAAAGAGGTGTGGGAGGCTCAGTGGTGAGTGGGGAGTCGAGTGGTGTGAGGATTGGAGGCTAAGGTGGCCTCCTTTTATAGCTCGACGAGGGGACCGAGCGGTGCGGGCTAGCATCTCCGGCGAGGGCGGCATAGAGAGCTAAGGGCATGGCTGGGGTAGGTGGACAGTGCGGTGTCTTTTGGCAGTCGTTGCTGGCTTAAAGGCGAGGCGTGGGGTGGTGTGGAACGTTCGGGTGCGTGCGGCGCTCTAGGCGGAGGTAGAGGTGCTGCGACGGCGTTCGGCTGCTACGGGTCGCACGGCGGGGAACGGGGGTGTCTACCGAGGTGCTGCTATCATGGCGGGTTTGTGCATGCAAGGGGAGGTCAAGGCACGACGCGTGCGAGCTGGTCGGGCGTGGCGCACTGGCGTTCTCTGGAAACGGCGCAGAGAGGCGGTGCGCGGCGGTGCTAGTGTGGTCTAGGGCTAGGCTGCGACCGTGGGGTGGACAGGGGGTGGCGGTAGGCTGGGATTCTGCTAGTGGATAGGCTGGTTGGGCACGGGTGGTCTGGTGCGAGATGGCCGTGGTCGGCTGGTGATGACCACTTTTCGGCAGCGCTCTACTGTGCCAGCGGCGAAGGGGGAGCTGGTCTGGTGCTAGGTTAGGCTTAGAGGGGATAGGGGGTTAAATTGGAGACCTAATGGTCGATTATCACTGTACCAAACAGTGAAGCTAGGCTAGTGTTTATTCTGTGCATGCCAAGTGTTTGATGAAATGGCCGCATGAAACTTTCTTTTTGATTTTTGATTCAAAGTTTTTGAGTGATCTTGTATTAAGCTTGAGAGACTAGGTTTGCTTGGGATTGCCAAGGTGAATTCATTTGATGTGTTTTTGGAAAAGTGTGAGGTTAACACATACACTTGATTCAATTTCAAATGTCCTTTAAATGGAGTGGCTAAATGTTTTTGTAAGTTTGTAAAGTGGGCCTTCGTACATCTTTACTTGGTCTATCAAGGGGTGAAAAGAACTAGAATAGTTTCTGTTAGGAATTGTCTTCTAGGAACACCTAAAGTGGCCTAGTGGTTTAAAATGATCAAAATGACCGTTTGCCTTATTTCATCTTATTTGATTCCTTTCTCTTTGGATTTTATTTGTAAAATGGTCTAGATGATGTGGCATTCACTTTTGAACCATTTCACAACTTTAGAACCAGCAAGCATGACATATACACTCAATTCTATACTAATGCAAACACACATGCATTAATGTTAATTTCTTTAATAAAAGTTTTTGTTAACCCCAATTTGGGTGATTAGGATTTAATAACCTTGATTAAAGTTTTGGGATTTTACACTCTCCAAGATCACCATCGTCAACAGCTTTCGACCTATGCCATCCTCTTCAGCGGAAACCCTCAGGGTGATCCCCTCCTCCCCTCCTGACTACGTTTGGGTTTCATCACGAACTGACGTGTCTCAATGGAGAAGATGGTGGAGCACCGTTGATTCCATTTTAATCAAATGACCCTCCTCCTCCGATATCGCTTTACCCACCTCCTCTCTCTAGGAAGCGGGCCTGCTATGGCCCCGTTTAAAACTGTCTCCCGCGCGCGCTTGCGTCGAGTTGGGCCATCTTGGTCGCTATGCGACCCAGCTCCCTCGTGGACCCAACCCATGTGCCCCTCAGCCCCTTTTTATTTTAAGTTAAATTTTAGATCTACCAGAGTGGTGGTTTGGTTTAAACATAATAAAAAATACAAGCAACTTCCCTAGTGTAAATTTTTACATAGCCTCAGATGTTTTCCTTAACATGCAAGAATAAAAGTTAGACAAAATACCAAATAGATATTTTCAGGGAATTATTCTACTAAGATCTATTATTTTCACTAAATATTACTGATTCTAGGTGATTTGGTACCCCAAATGGGGTGAACTAAACTTCCTCTGGATAGTATTTGAAATACCTAACCTATGTACTTGGTCCCACGCCAAGGTGGACTACTTTTCGACATCTGTATAAATAACAAAAAAATTTAATTTATGTCCTTAGAAATTCCCTAGGCCCACCTATAACATGTTTTGAGTTGATCCCAACTCTTAGTGATGTGGTACATCAGTACCAATCAAAATCAAGGAGATCATTATTTATTGAGCCTCTACGGAATTTTAATGATTTAAATACTTATGTATGTAGTTTTATCACTATATAAATCATTTCAGAAGCTAAGCAACTCTAAAAATAGTTATTCTAATTTCTACCACAAGGTAATTGTAATGCCTATCCAGTGCCCGTGGTTTGATACCATTTTGAACTGTAGAATAAATCTGGTTAAAAAGACAAATTTATTGTAGAATTGACTTTGGGAATTTCCCATGGGCATTTTGGTAATAATTTTGAAGTGATTCTAACTCTCACAAATCACAAACTCAAAGATATACAATATACTCTGAGGACAAATTTATTTGAGCTACATATCTTTTCTGGGGATTTATTCACCTAAACTAGTGTTATTTCCACTAGAATAATCATAACTAATTAAGAAAAATTGATAAAATCATGAAACAACTTTTGTTGGCCTTGTTATTTCAATACCTATGTGATGCTATCATTTTTGCACATTGATATCATACATACCCAAGCCTTAGTTCAAAACCCCTTCTTTAGGTGGTATTGGACAATTAAATCATAAAAGCAAATCCACAAAAGCAATTAAAGAAATTCCAAATGCTATGATCTCAATCTATCAAAACCTATTGAATTTAGTAATGTGTGGTATGTTTGTTTGATGTATTGCATTGATGCTTGTATGCCTTGTGTTGACTGTGGGCATTGTTTGCTTGCATGTTTTCCCTTTGACAATGATAGTTGCGATTATATCGAAGACCTGAAGAAGATGGTTATTATTGATTATTATGGTATTCTAAGAAGAAGTCCATGGACATATATTGCCAGTTTTCGGATCATAGGAAAGTCACCTTCTTGCTCATAAGCCTTGTCCTACTGTTTTACTTATGCATGTTTTACCTAGTGTTTATGAAAAATGCATTGTTTTATTATATGATGATCTATATCTGGTAGTGGCTTGGCTCCTCCAAATAACTACTCTTTTTTTGGAAAGTCAAACCACTACTCTTTGGTACTAGTAAGTAAAACCACCATGATGACACCTACTTGACCCTAGTGCGGTAGATGGTGTATAACACCATACCCCTTCGGAGACCTTGTTTTAGCGAAGCAAAATTAGAGAATGGGAAGACCCCAGAAAAAGTTTAACAAAATGTCTTATGGAAAAACCTTGGTGAGGTTTGACCTACCAAGAGAAGTTTGAGAAAAGAAAAAGGGTTTTGTTTTACAAAAAAAGCAGAGGATTTTTTTAAAACGCACCCATATCTTTGAAGTTTGCTAGAACAATTAACCCGTCCAACCACATTACTCCTATATGGGAAGGGGCTGGGCTAGAAGTTTTTCTACTCTAGTATGAGTTTTCTCACAACGACTGTAGGGGATTTCTATCCCTGGATGGTGGGCCTTCTCTGGGTCCCTATAATGTACCTCACACCCAGGAGAAGGAACATAGGGTCTACGGGCCTCCATGCGTTACTATGAGCCTCTCATTGAAAGCGTACAAAGGCGCTCTGGTTGGTCCATGGCTGACGTCTCGGTGTTGAGGGGAACGACACATAGGGTAGGCGCTTGTACTACGGTCATGGACGGCTAGGAAGGTTGCTGTAGAGCGGTGCTGGTTTTGATTTTTTTAAAGGATTTTGGAAAAGCGAAGGCTTTTGAAATGTTTTGACCATGAGATTGTCAGAAAGGAAGAAAAGGAGTTTGGTCATGATATGACCCGAAAGGAAGAAACAAATAGGTGACCCAGTCCTTGTGTTTTCCAAAACTTTTCAAAAATGTTTCCAAAATGTTTTCCAAAAGTTTTCAACAAATATATGTAGATACTATATCTACAAGAGAAATTATTTCAGGAAAGAACCTCTATTGGAGCCCTCCTACTACCACACCATAATGCATATCCTCTTATTATTATTGCACTTTTAAGGTGGTTTACGAGTACATTCAAAGTACTTACTGACATTGTCCTTGTCTATTAACTTGGTCAGATCTGAAGAAGAAGGTGATGTTGATTACTATGCGAGCTAGGACATTCTCCCAGTCAGTTGCTTGTAAGTTAAGGCATGGCTCGATCTCTACGCATGATGAAGTTCCGCTGATGATAATTGATGTAGCCATAATGGCAATTTAGGTATGACTTCTATCCACTTAAATAATGGATGTTCACTTTGATACTTGTCGGTTATGTGCCATGACATACTAATCATGGGATCGTGGTGTATGCATAACAGAGACTCTCGGATGATTAATTCGGGGGCCTCACAAAAAATATAAGCCTTAAGCTTTGGAACATAGGCAGGAAGTAAAAGTTGAGCTCTTCATGATATAAAGTATAAGAACCAAATATACACCAGATACTTTATGGATATGATGTGGCTCAAAATTATTATTATCTTTTGAGCTTTGCCTATTATAATTTTACTAGTCAGTTGCATGTGCCCGCATGTGTGACTCGGATAATAGATGCATCACATATCATCACTCTATAAAATTATAATAGGTAAACTTAAAAAATTATAAATTTTATCAACATCTATAAACTATGGGTGTATATTTCCTTCTTGTACTTTGTATCATGTAGAAGTCAACGTTTATTAGCTACCTAGAACTTGTAAATTTTGGTAACATGGTCTATAGAAACAACGGAGAAGATTCTTGAATGATTGAGAAGTGTGTTTTGAGGTTTGTGCATAGCGTTCATTCTGATAAAGTCTATCAGCAATAGAATCTTCTAGATTCTAGAAGGTAAAAGAATATCCAACGGCTGGAAATGTTGGGATTCGCAAGTCTTAATGCAACGCTCAATATTCAAAGTTATCCGTGTAGAGGACATGTGGTAAGATATATAATTTTATATAGATATGACATGTCATTTTCTATTATCAGCATAGGCTAGTTGTAACTAAAGTATGAGTGCTTGAAGCCAAGGCCCGTGCAGAGGACTGCTCAAATCTTGTAGCAGTATGGACAACATAGTACTCCACCTGGCAAAGGCTGCTGGTGCGTTCATACCTCCCATCGCATTTGATGCACCTCCTCTAGCTTGACTCCTAGCTAGCATGGCAATATAGTAGACCTCACCAATGTTTTTGACGGGTTCATCTTATTCTAATATTTAACATTACATTGGCGGGTTATTATTTGAACTACCCGTCGCCACACAATTCAAAAGTTTAGAACATACTACCGGCACCCTAGACATATATAAAAGGCACCGTATCCCACATCTATCACTCGACCTCAGAGTCGGAGCATCCCCCACAAATATGGCCTCGCACCACCGTCCCTCGTTGCCACCACAACCTCCTCATCAGGCATCATAGTGACCACATACACAACTCTCTTGTTCAGCAAGATGGATCGGCTTCCCGCGCGCCGTCTACTACTGATCTGCTTCACGGACTCCCTGGTGTCCAGCACTGGAGAGATGGGAAAACAATGCGCCCCCTGATCGACCACACCAACGCAAAGTGTAAAACCGTCCCCACCTCAGATGAAGGTTGTTGCACACGTTATGATCTCTTTTGTTATGCATTAGACTGAAAAGTACTTCATCACTTGTTGTACTACATTTTTCTCATATACTTGATCATTACGAAAGTTTGCTAGAGCGTTCCTAACCATTGTTATGAAGCTTCTCTGACATCTGTGTAATTCCTCCTAAAATGATTCTTGTTGGGACGTAAAGGTTAAATAGCTGAGCTACTAAACTTCAATTCTAGCTGACGTCCTAAGCTGAATTACTATGTATTGGCTCATTGTTTAGAGTATAATCATGTGGGCATCGAGTGCCCTTCATCTGAGAAAATCAGTTTAAATCGATATGTTCAGTTTTTTTGAAAACTTTACACCCTACATGTTATGTTATTAGTAGTATAGTCAGGCCTGTAGATTTGTCGATAGTATTGAAACTTCAAGTTTTTTATATCATTGTTTATTCTCACTCTGGGTGCCATATGGTTAGGATACTCATAGCGGAAATAAGTTACTAGAGTTGTAGTGAGCATCACTGTTTTTCGAGCTACGAACCATTGCGAGTACACCTACTAATTTTCTCTTTTGCACATAGTTCCATGATAAATATCTGTCGCGTCTCACCTACGTTGACATCGGAGATGTTGGACACCCCCTATTTGTTTGGTAGTGGGCATGAAGGCATTCTGGCCTCAACATCGACGAAGGAACCTGTTGATTCGAGCACATAGCACGCACAGAGCAAACACATACATTTTTTACCTAGTTTCGTGACGCCCTTCGGTTAACAACCCTACGACCTTCTTTGGTGGATTATCTGGGGTGGATCGAGGTACAAGGAGATGATCTCTCTAGTGCTGGGGAGATGCTTTTTCCGTAGCTTCTACACTCCTTGGGCTTCCTCTTGCATTCTCCTCTCTCTTTTCTACCTCTCTCCAAGCTTTCCAGCCTTTCAATCACTGGATCCTCCAACCCCCTTCCTCATGGCCAGGTGCCTCCTTTAATACACCAAGGGGCCCTTCAAGGGACGGCGTGGAGCACCATCCGGGGCATTCCCGGGCTCAATCGCGGGTTGCCACATGGTCTTCAGACAGACGGGTAGCGCATGTGACCAATGGATGGCCAGGGGTGGTGCACAGGTGCACTCGATGGCTAAGTGACAACTCAGGCTCCGAGCTGTCACTCATGTCTCTGGTGCACTACAGCGAACTGCAGTGCCATGATGATGTCCAGTAGCGCTGGTGCGTCGCTCGTTCCCGAGTCTAGGCCTGACACGCCTTGTTAGGCTCAGTTGACTTCGGTTCTCGGGATGCGCCTAGCCCAGGAGAAGTGCTCCATGGTCCTTCCAGGCTCAGTCTAGGCTGCTCATTATCTTTGTTGTCCCCATGTGTCCTTACCATCCTTCCGAGGCATCCCTCGGAGGGGGATCGGACCGCCTCATGCGTCGTTGGCTTTTCCTTCCTGTCTATGCCCGGCTGGCGGATCGAGGCTTGTCTCGTGGTGTTTTTCTCATCCATAGGCACCTACACCACAGCTGATAGTTAGTCTATAGAGGTTCATCATGCCAAGTCCATACCTTCTTGTAGTGCATGGTGCTCGTATCTTCATGACGCTCCCGACGACTTATCCTAGCCACCGTTGAGCCGCTATCCGGTGGATCCGGGGGGCACACGCCAAGTCGCAATGCTAGAGACCCCTGATCCCATTACGCCAACAGAAGCCTCCAGGAGAGGGCCGGCGACTTGCTTGATGTTGCATATGAGTGAAGCTTGTCACGACCCGACGAAGAGGCTATCGCCGGGCTTCACCCTAAATAGCGTGTGTGGCCCGAGCGACGTATGACACGCACGTCACAGCCTACACTAGGCTGGCATGTGGGTGCGTGACCTTGGCACACCCGCACTTTGATAATGTCATCCTGGGTTCTAGGAACAAGTAAAAGCGAGCGTACAACCGCCTTGGGCGGCTCCGCCAAGTGGGGTGCGCTGCAGTTAATAGGGGAGGGGGTTGCGCTCCCCTCCCTCTGCCATATGTGACTTCTCACACTTCCGTAGGAAGAGTCACATTACTACGTTGGCCAGCGACCGCCTACCGGGGCCGCCTTCTCGGGGTGCTTCCTCTCCGTCTAGCGGCGAGGATGACGTCGCCACTAGGGGTGTAGTTGCCCACCGCACTCGCTCTTCCAAGCATTCACATCAGGCTCCGCCTGGTAAGGGGCACGCCTCTTCCTTGAGGGATCTTAATCGCGTCATGCCACCAGCTCTTGGAGACTTGGCGCAGCCACCCCCTTCAGGCCCTCCATTATGGCCCGCCTGGAGCGCTCTGCTTAGCCGTAACTAGTCCTTCCACCACAACCGGATGGGTAAGCCGCTTAACTTTGTGATCCCCTTACGCGGTGATCTTATTTTTGTTGCCTTGTTCTAATAATCTTTCTCGACCCGCTTCTCAGGGCGCCAGAGAAGGCAACGATAGGAAAATGAGGTGGAAATGTTGCTCTCACATGTCCCCCACCTTCTGCCAATATAAAACAAAATATGTTCGGCGATCTATTAGACAAGGCGTCTACCCTGCTGGAAGAGATGGCTAGAGGGAAGACCTCAACTCCTCATCCCTCGGCTTCCTCGATAGGCGTGGCCAAGCATGCCGCTCCCGAAGTCATGTTCACCACAATACTGGACTCTTCGAGTTCCGGTAAGCCTTCCTCAGTCTCATCAAACTACAATGCTTTGGAGTCTTAGGCGGCCATTACCTCACATCTGGCATTGTTTCTTAGGTCCCAAGATTCTCGCCTAGGTCGCCTTCGCAGAGGACTCGGTGATGGAGGCTTCCAATTCCAAAGCCAGCGACGGTGGAGGGCCCTAGGACCCCGGTCATCGCTCGCTAGTGGGAACAGGTGCCAATGTTAACCCTTCTCCCGACCATTGGCTGAGTTGGTCCTCAGTGGCACACCGGCCCCGTGATGATCTCCCCCAGCTATCCTTCATGGATAGGATGGCTCCTCCTCGTCTGGACATTATCACCCACGGGTATGCCCACGCTGCTGCGGGGCTATCTCTTGACCCTTCGGTCTTCGAAGAAGCATGCCAGGCTCTTGCCATGCTAGAATCCCAGTAGCGCTAGTTCGCGCTCCATGCAGTGCGCACGAAGGTGAGGCAGAAGAGGACCGAAGAGGTCCAGGCCTAGAAATGCCGCGAGTTGGATGAGCTGCGCCAGGACATTTCCCGCGAGCAAGCTCGCCTTCACGTGGAGGAAAACTCAGCCTCCCAAGCGAATGCTAAGCTTGAACGCATCCTGCTCAAGGTGCTGAAGGGTAGGAGATATCTCCAAGCAGGCACCACTCCCTCCATTCTGGTTCTGCAGGGGCGCATCGAAGAGCAGAAGCGGTTTTATCAGCGCGAGCTGACGCACGCCATGGAGGAGAGGAACTCCCGCGAAGTGGAGCATTTATCCATTGTGGGGTCCCTTCAGGGTCAGATTTGCGAGTGTGAAGAGACCTTGTGAGCCTCAGAAGAGATGTCCTCATCTCAACTTCAAGAGATAAGGCACCGCGAAAATAGTGCGGCCATCAGTGGAGCAGAGCGGTAGGAAACTTTGCACCAACAGTTCCTAGCTACCCAGCAGCAAGCCACCACTCGGGAGGCGGTTCTCCAGAAGCATCTTGATAAGGCGCTTAAGTCCGCCAATCACTCCGACAAGCGCATCTCACTGCGTGACCGCCATATTGCGTGCCTTCACAAGGCATGGGATGATGTCAAGGCGGCGCGCCGCGACTATGCCAGTGGGCTGGATCAGCTATCGACCCTCTGCTATGCTGAGACCAGCGCACTGGCTGGTATCGCATGTGCCACTTTGATTCCAATGCACATGCTGGATATGCAACCAGCGGTCGTGGATGGGATGGATGTCTCATCCCTCATTCCGTTCTTCGATCGCCTGATGACAAAGCTCTTGGCCCTGCCCCCAAGGGTTTATAGGGTTTTGCAGGTGGAAGATCGACTCTTTGTGGTGGCCATCGCCAAGCTCATCCTTCCTCGTGTGTACACCTTGGCACCCAACTTCCCCTTTTCAGAGCTGCATGAGCCCTTTGACAACGTGCTGGCGTAGCTTGGCGCAGAGGAAGTTGTTGCCCCATACATTGCTGCCGTAGTAGCCAGGATAAAGCATGACGCGTGATGTTTAGCGCATGCTTCACCTTTTTCTCCTTAATTTCCCTGAAACTGACACCCTTGTCAGGCCATCAGTTTGTAATAATGAACTGTTTTACCTTTTATTACGTCGACCAGGTCTCCTTTCCACCCTTCTTTCCTTCCTTCTTCTTTTTGAAAAGAAGCACGCCGTGCGGCCACTAAGATGCATCTCGATCCTGCAAAAAACAGCTCCGTCACTAGCAACAGCAAGTGGGGTGTGTCGAGGCGTCCCCCACACCCAGCTCCTTACCCGCACTCAACTTCAATTACTCCATGCATTGTTGCGAGGTTTTGAATGACAATATTCTCAGATGTTTCGACTCTGGGAGTTCTGATTGCGGAATCTTGTCATTGTTAAGGGTGAGGCAATGCCTTAGGGTTACATCGGTTTTCACTGGGTTGGCCAGACCCCGTAACGCCGCACTGTCGTTTTGCTAGAAAAACTCCTGTTTCTGGGCTTTCTATGATGGCTAATATGACTTCCAAGACACCTTATATGGGTCTGGTTGTCATGCACACATAATTCACCAATTTTGCCAAGAAAACTCTTGTTCCCGGGCTTTCTACGCCGGCTTATATGACTTCTAGGACACCTTATATGGGCCTGCTTGTCGTGTGCACGTAATTCATCGATTTTGTCGAGAAAACTCCTTTTCTTGGGCTTTTGTTAAAAAAGGTTGTGAACAAAACTGTGCTTCAGGTGGTTGGGTGTTTCAGGGGTAATATTTGCGGAGGTGGTACTTATGCAGGTGCTCGATTTTCTAGGAATTTAGCACGGGCTGGCCATCGTCATATTCCAGTCGGACTACGTAGGCTATGGTTATGTGTGCGACCCAGAAATGCCCCTCCCAGTTAGGCGACAGTTTGTTCATTCCCTTGGTGTACAACCTTCACCGGAGGACTAGGTCCCTACGCTCCAGTTCACGAGTGCAAACCCATTGACTATGATATCGGCGTAAGATTTGTTGGTAACGGGCTTGTCGCACCGCTGCTCGACAACATACCTCTTCCAGGGAGTTGATGTCGTTGATCCTTTCCGCATGCTAGATGGCATTATCGTAGGCGCGAACTTGTTGGGATCCGTATCTAAGCTCAGTTGGCAGGATGGCCTCCTCCCCGTAGACAAGGGAGAAGGGCGTCTTGCCAGTCGCCCATTTGGGAATTGTCCAAAGGGCCCACAAGACCATTAGGAGTTCTTCAGTCTCATTTTGTCTACTTGCCTTGAAACGATCGAATGTTCTAGTTCGAAGCCCCCAAAGCACTTCTGCATTTGCACACTCCACCTGTCTATTATCCCTTGGATGGGCGACAAAGGCATATCAAATCTTGGTGCCCATATCCTCACAGTATGCCTTGAAGGACTTGCTGGCAAACTGCGTGCCATTATCGGTAATGATGCTATGAGGCACCCAGAAACGGCAAACAATTCCTCGGATGAACTTTATAGCTACCAGTGCGGTTACTGCGTGCACCGGCTCTACTTCCACCGACTTGGTAAATTTGTCAACGGCCACCATCAAGTATTCGTACCCTTCGATCGCACGGGAAAACTTCCCAACGATGTCCATCCCCCAGGTCGCGAATGACCATGAGGCTAGGATCATTTGCAAAGCTTGTGCGGGCTGCTAGATGCTCTTGGCGTGGAACTGGCAGGCATCACATGTGTGAACCAAGTGCTCCGCGTCAGCCAGAGCTGTAGGCTAGTAAAAACCTTGCCGGAAGGACTTCCTAGCCAGTGCCCGTGAGGAGACGTTGTTTGCACAGGTTCCCTTATAGATGTCGGCTAGCAATGATCGCCCTTGTTCTCTTGAAATATAGCGGAGTTTGATCCCGTATTATCTCTTGCGGTACAACTCATTGTTAATGAGACATCACATGGTAGCCTGCCGCACAATGCAATTGGCCTGCTTGTCCTCCTCAGGTAAGTTCTGGTTTTTGAGGTAGCGAAGATTCTTAGCCGCCCACGGTGGACAGGCGTTTTCTACCACCACCCTCACAAGCTTCTCCGATATCGGGTCCTTGTCGGGCATCTCGGCCTGACCCTTCCGAGGTTTCCCTTTCCTAGCGGTCCGTGCAGGGTTGACAGGAAGATCTCCGTTCCTAGGTGAAATGGACACATAAGTCTTTGTCAACCTCTCAAGAAAGACCCCGGGAGGAACTTGTCGTGGTGGTGTCACGACAAATGCCATGGATAGGATAAACGTGGGGCCAATATGCACTAGAGGAATCCAGGGAGGGATAGTGTGGTGATTCCACACACAGATGCTTTGTATTCTTCAAGTTCACTAGGTTTACAGATGCTCCTTGAGCGGTATTGGGGAGAGGAGGAAGAAGAAGCTCTCTTACTCTCACCACTACTTTCAGCCCAGGAACCAACTACTTACTTGCCAACCAACCCCTTCTATAGAGGCCCTAGCACTCCTTATATAGGGGAGGCTAGGGTTCCAATTAGGGCATACGTGGAGGCATATTCCTGGGAATATGCCTCTTCCCAAAATAGCAAACCGACCGGATCACCTTTTTCCATCATAAGCCATGCAGAGGCTAGGTAAGCCTCTACGGCGCCAGCGTCAGCCGGCATAGGGTTTGTCACCTTTGTCGGCCACGCCTCGCTGGTCCCTCCCTCTGTTTGCTTCGCTCACGCTCATGCGCACAGAGGTCATCTTTTGACCAGCGAGATACCTTCCTTCTCTTGCAAGCCTGGTATGATCTGGACCCATTGGTACCTGCATACAAATTACAAATAGCCCGCCGGCTTACGACATACGTCGGCCGGGACACAGTCAGGTGGACATCCTCCGGCCTAGGTTACTCCGTAAGTCGGCCTGCCTTGAGGTGACCCGGCCAGCTTTCGCTTTGACCTTGCCATTCCTCGGCTAACTCGGCCTTTATACCCCGGTGTTACCCTACCCGGGGGTATCCCCCCAACATTAGTCCCCGAAGCTGGTGCAGTCTTAGCAACTTCAGCTGCTAAGGCCACGACAGGTTCAATGTTTTTGCTCCCTTTTCCGAGTTACTCCGTAGCTCGGATCCTGGGGCGTAGCGTTCCCTTAGCACATTCCGAGTCACCACTCGCTGGCCGGGCTACCCTTCAGTTTTCCGGGTTATTCTTCCATCTCACGTACGCTTTCCCATGTCCTACATGGAGGGTAATCATTATCTTGCCTCATTTTAAGGGCCTCCATCAGTTACTGTTCTTATCTTCAGGAGTTACTGTTGCACACGTCGCGTCGTAGCTGCCTCCTCGTTAACTGTATCACCATGTCGCGTCATGGGATCCCCTGTTTCCTGTGGCCTTTCGTATGGCTTGCCTCTGATTGGCTGATCCGGTTGATACACGGCCACACTGTCTGGCGTCGACGCACAACACGATCCCACTACCTACTAGTGGGGCATGGCTAAATAGGGGAGGGGGTGCGTCGCTTGGGCGTTTTCCCCTTCTCGCGCCCCTTAGCCTCTCTGCCTCTTCTTCTTCCTTGCGACAGTGCTGCCGCCGCACCGTGCCTTTTCGCCCTAGCCTCGCTGCCGCTCCTGCGGTGCTTCAACGTCATGGGTCCGCCAGTCCAAGCCTCTGCTCCCCACCTCCGAACTGGCTGGTGAGGACAGTGATTTGGAAATTACAGAGGAGGAGCTCGCCGTTGTCGGGGAAGAAGAGACGGAGGAAGAGAGCGAAACTATGGGGCGCGGTGGCTGGGTCGGCTCCTGGGTGTGCCAGGATGACCTAGATTGGCTCTACCACACCCGTCGCATTCCCGAGGGGGTGATTTCACGCCTCCCCAGCGAAGAGATTGCTCCCTCACCCAGTCCGGGTGAGTTCGTCGTCTTCCTCTCTCACTTCTAGCACGGCTTCGGCCTGCTAATGAGTGATTTCTTACACGACTTCATCAATGTCTACGAACTCCAACCCACCATCTTCTGGCGAATGCCATTACATCCCTTTCTTCCTTCGCCTCCGCCATAGAAGGATACGTTGACATGTGGCCTACCAAAGAGCTCTAGATTCGGTTCTTTGGTCTGTGAAGGAACGTCGTTCTGGATAAGCTACGCGCCCCGGAGGACAAGCACCTGACCCAATGTGGCGCGGCCTCCGTCTCACCTCGGAAACAATCTATCTTTCCCCGGGTCACGGGGCTTGAATCTTGCAAGGGCTGGGCCCGGACCTTCTTCTATGTGAGGAATGGCACGGATGAGGATCTGATCCGGCTACGCCCTTTTGCGATGGGTCCTCCTAATCCGGATCTATGTGACCGGGTTCCTAAGAAACCAACTGTCCTGGCGAATCAAGTTAATAAGAAGTTCTAGGAGCTAAAGGATCTGGGGCTGCGCAACAAGGATGTGATGATCACGTTCGTTGACAACCGGATTTCCCCCCTCCAGAAGCACACACACAAACTTTGCCATATGAGCTGGCGACTTCACCCCAACCAGACCTCCTCCTTCGAGTTGAGCAACACAGAAATCTTCTGCCGGGTCAAGGCCCTCTTCACAACCATCAAGGACTTCAGCACTGAGAGGGAGTGGGGGATGGAGCACTACTGCCGGGACAAGCCTCCTCCTGCGGTAAGTCTCATTACCCCAGCTTTCTTCGAATTATACCATATGTCGGAGCATGCTGTTTGTTGACCCCTTTGTATTTTCCCTTTGGATGTTTCTTCAACAGACCCTCGAAGATGGCACCGAGCCTTCCGTCAAATGGGGGAAGGATCGGCTTGTTCCCGACGAGGAGGAGCCGGATCAGGAAATGTTCCTGCCTGCCCCGGATGCAACCTAGCGACCCACTGGTAACTTCTCTTCCTTAAGGAATTGGCCTGACGATGAGGATGATTCCGACGTTGAAGTGGTGGAGGTATTTAACGTGGTGCCCCTTTCTTACGCGTTTCGGGCTTCAGCTAACCCGGCTACGCAGATCCATGAAGATCCTCCTCTCGCTACGGGTGAGCCGGCTCCTACCCCGGCTAAGAAACGGGCCGCTACCCTCGGCTACTTCTTCTAAGCCTCCCCAAGCAACCAAACGGCGGAAGAAGTCCACTGACAAGCCCGCCACCAAGCCTCCGGCTAAGGCCATAGTCCGGAGAGCTGGCAAGCCCAGGGAGCCTTTGACTTTTGACGAGTAAGTCACTTGCTATAACTTGTCCGATTCTCTGCTTCGTGCTTCTCTGTCTATATGCCTTTATTTTTGTTGTAACGTGTTATTCGTTGTTTAATTTGATAGAGGTGCCGTGTAGGTTCCCCAGAGTGGCTCTAGCATGGCTTCATCTTTCTGGCATTCCCCATCTCCCCCTCGTGGTGATGACACACGCCCGCTGAGCCCAATTCAGGAGGGTTCAGTGGCTGCTCCGGGTCATAGCCCACCTCGCCCAGAGGAGGGCAACCTCGGAGCAGGGGGAAGTGGCACGGCCGAAGTAGTGGATGCTCCCAGCTCTTCATCGGCTCATCCGCAACCTGCCACCACCGAAGTATCAGCAGCACCAGCAGCCCCATCATCAACACCAGCAACAACACAAGCATCAGCACCAACACCACTAGTAGCACGAGCAGCACCACAAGCACCAGTACAAGCACCAACTCCTTCTGCCTCGTCCGAGTCTTCCAAGACCCGGCGAGAAGACCCCACTAGCACCAAGGCTGCACCCAAGTCCAAATATGCAGCCCAAGCCTCAGCCTCCCAACAGCAACCCAAGGCCAAGAAAAGCTCTGGCGCCACAAGAGCAACATCTATCGAGGCTGGACAGTGCACCCTTTGGTCCATGCTGCCAAAGAAAGATGTCTCCTCTGGGTCAGCTATAGCAAACAACTTCCACTGCATACCAGCCCTGCTGCCGCCCAAGTTGCGAGGAGAGAGGCCCACGCCAAGGGCTTGGTCGCGCATCACATGCTTAGCAGAGAGAGCTATCCTACGGGTTAGATCGAATACGTCGATAACTGGAACAAGGCGGAATTCATCGATCCGAACGACGATCTCCCGGAGAAATTTGGGCCTGCCGAATTCAGGGCACAAATGAACACAGCAGCCCAGGCTATTAACATTGCTGGCCGGATGATGGAGGTATGCTACTTTGTATTTTCTTTAATTGGCACAAGTACTTAGAGACATAGCCATTAGTCCCCGAGCCTCCGGGGGAGTAACTTGTTACTCGGCCGGATGCTCCTTAGAGAACTAACGTAGCCCCTTAGTAACTTCGCATATGCACACACCTAGAGCCGGGTTAAGTTCCACTTGGCCCAGATTTTGTACACTTTGAATATGCACACATCTAGAGCCGGGTTAAGTTCCACTTGGCCCGGATTTTGTACACTTCGAATATGCACACACCTAGATCTGGGTTAAGTTCCACTTGGCCCGGATTTTGTACACTTCGAATATGCACACACCTAGAGCCGGGTTAAGTTCCACTTGGCCCGGATTTTTTACACTTCGAATATTCACATAGCTGAGCCAACCTTGCTCTTTTCAGATCACTACCAATCGCCGGACTGCTGAGTTTCAGCGCTTCTTGGACTCACACAAGTCGCTGCGCTCGAAACACACTACGCTTCTTGCTGAGTTCGAGAAAAGGGGTAAATTTTATCTTTGACTTGTCCCCCATATTTCTTTGTCTTTTCCCGCTGAACTAATCTGTCATTTGGATTGCACAGCCGGAGTGGAGGCCGAAAATAAGATTATGAGGAAAAACTTGGACCAGATAATAGGTAATCTGTTTGGGCTACTCATTTTCTGTGCTTTCTCTGCTTTCTCCTGGGCTCGGCAGATATTCATACCTCAGCTCTGCCGGGTCAACAAATCGTTGCAGCATCTCTTGAAGATAGTGTGCCCGTGCCTGATATGATGCTGCATTTTCTCGAACAAGCAGGGCAACACCAGGCAGAACTTAAGAAGAAGGATGACGAGCTTGCCAAACTCCAAGCCAAAGATGATGAAATTGCCAAGCTCAAGGCTGAGATGAAAAAACTCAAAGAGCTCCACAAAACAGAGATGGACAAGGCTGGCCAGGACTTCACCGAGGAGCGAGAATGTCTTTACCTCCAACTTGCAAAGGATCAAGAATATCTGAAGGAGGCCGTCGTCAAGCTTGAGTCGGCAAATGACGAACTTGAGAAGCTCCAGAAGAGCCGTGCTGATTGCACCAAAGAGTTGACCCGGATCCATAGCCACATTTCCCGTAAGTTCCTTTCCTTCAGCCGAAATGCATTTCTCTGGGTTAAACTCCTTTGCTTATTTGTCTTGCTTTGCTTCTAGGAAAATTCCCAGAGGGCAATGCCATTGCGGCTACTGCAGTTGCAAAGTTCCGCCAGCAGAGGGGTACCCCAACTGACCTTGGATCCAAACCCATTCCTTATGACATGGAGGATCTGCTAGTCAGCTTATCCGCCCGGATTGAAATTGTGAAGAACTATGGTTTGGGTCTCCTGGATGCAGCTGTCCGGATCTTCCGTGCCCTTTGGCCTGATGAGGATGCTCTGGAGGGGTCCACTGCTTTGATCAACAAGTTGATGGACTGCGAGACCCAGCTCGACCTTTGGAAGGAATCTGCCGCTCGTGCCGGAGCTGATACTGTCCTCCATTTTGTGCTTACTTGGTATGAGAAGCTGGACTTGAAGCTCCTCGAGCGCTTGCGCACCGGGTCCAAGTGGTCAAGCGATCCAGATTGGGTTGCTCGGCACAAGACTTGTGCCCACAACCTCATCCAGTTCGCCCCTGTCCACTAGTGGAACGAAGGACCAAGCTTCCTCGGCGCTTTTGACGATGAATATGTTGAAGATGATTCGGGCAACGAGGAAGAGGACGAAGCCTCGGATCTAGAAGATAACAAAGATGATGATGAGACTGAAGCCGGAGTTCCACCTGCTGGTGCCGAGTTACCTCCTCCTGCTGGTGCTGCTCCTTGAGCATACAAAACACTTTGAAATATATCAGATCCACGGTATGCCGGGCGCAGATGTATTAAGCACACTGATTATGTTTTGCTACTAAGTTGTTCACACCGGATTTAACTTGGGCGTAGTCCCCGAGTTTCACTTTCTTGTTTCTTCAATTCCATGGCTCGGCTCGTTTTTACCTTGATTCGGTTTTATGACTTACGAGTCCAAGTTGCAAAAATTGACTTAACAATACTTGGAAACTTTAGGATTAGCTCAAAATAACTAGCATAGTAAAGGTAAAGCAAACATAGGGTTAGTCCGAATAATAAATGTCGGCTTGATTACGTTCCCTTCCTTAGTTGTTTTTTCGTGTGCTTCGCAATTCCAAACTTGCTCTCTTGCTTGCCATGAAGGAAATTCTTGTTGGATAGCAGCAAATCGAAGAGTTGAGTTTTTGGTGCTCACACACTACTAATCCGGCTTAGGTAGAAGCAACTTAAGCTAGCCGACATAAAAATAAAAAACAAACAAAGAAGACAAGAGATATTACTAAGGCAGTCCCCGAGTTACTGCTCGAGGTGCCAACATTTCATTGATAAACTCGTTGACAGCATACATACCGACATATGAGAAACTCGGATACACACTTCTTTGTTAAGTGTAGAATGGACAAAGTAGGGCTACATTCCATGGACGGTTAGATTCCTCGTCGGACCTGTCCTCCTTGTTCTTCTCCTGTAGTTGTGCATCAATGAGATAATAAGAGTCATTGTGCAATGCCTTGCTCACAATGAATGGCCCTTCCCATGGGGGGATAACTTATGCATGCCAGCAGTACGTTGTACCAGCCGGAGTGCCAGATCACCTTCCCAGAAGACTCGGGGGTTTACTTTCCGGCTATGATAGCGTCGGAGATTTTGCTGATATATGGCAGATTTGGACAATGCCAATTCTCTCGCTTCTTCTAGCAGATCAACATCATTTTGCCAGGCTTCTCATACTTCGGCTTCTGTGAATTGGGTGACTCTAGGCGAATCATGCTCTATGTCGGCTGGTAATACAGCTTCTGCCCCATATACCTGAAATAATGGCGTATAGCCTGTTGATCGATTCGGAGTTGTTCTTAAACTCAACAGTACCGTTGGTACTTCTTCTATCCAGCACCCCGCTGATCTTTGCAGCGGCTCAGTGAGTCGGGGTTTTATCCTGGATAAAACTAATCTGTTGGATCTTTCCACTTGTCCGTTCGATGCGGGGTGGGCGACCGAAGCAATGTCCAGCCAGATCTTCTTATCCCGGCAGAATCATGCAAATGCTCCTACAGCAAAATTAGTGTCGTTATCTGTTATGATACTATGAGGATAGCCATATCTCAAGATGATATCTTTGAGGAACGTCACGACTGTAGCTCCATCACATTTTCTTATCGGCTTTACTTCAATCCATTTTGTAAATTTGTCAACCATAACCAAAATATGAGTCATGTTTCCTCTTGTCGGCTTGAATGGGCCAACCATATCCAAACACCATACGGGAAATGGCCAAGTAATTGGTATGGTCTTGAGCTCTAAATTGGCATGTGTGCTTGGTAGCGTACCTCTGACAACCATTGCATTTTCTTACTAGATCCTCTGCTTCCTCCAAGGCACTTGGCCAGTAAAATCCATGCCGGAAAGCTTTTGCCACTAAGGCTCTGGATGAGGCGTGGTGCCCACATTCCCCTTGATGTATATCTCGGAGGATGTCAAGCCCTTCTTCCGGGTCAACAAACCGTTGTAGGACATTCGTGACACTCCTCTTGTATAGTTCGACATTGATAATCATGTATGCCTTTGCGCGCCTCTGAATTTGCCTTGAAAGCACTTCTTCATTGGGAAAAGATCCATCCTTCAGAAATTGGAATATGTGTTGTGCCCAAGCTGGTATAGATCGCATCGGAAACACACCTTCGTCAATCTCCATTTCATCAACCGACATAACCTCTGCCGGGTCAAGCTGCGCAGTCCCCGGGTTCTGTGGAGCAGTCCCCAGGTTTGCCGAAGCAGTTCCCGGGTTTTCGGGACCACTTCCCACATCAATTTCCATGGGCATAGCTCCGGACTCCGGATCGGCTAGTGTATAGATTCACTCGGACTCTGGGGATGGCTTGATAGATGGCTTTGTGAGGTGTTCTAGTGCTACACCTAGCAGGATCGCTTGTCGAGTTGATGCGAGCTTCAACAGTACGTCGGCAGCCTCATTTTCCAGCCGAGGTACATGGTGAAACTCACATCCCTCGAAGTATCCTAATATCTTTTGCACATGAAATCAGTATAATGCCATGTTTGCATCAAAAGCATCCCATTGCCCTGAGACTTGCTGTACCACCCAAATCCGAGTCACCGAAGCTCTGGATCCGGCGTATTCCAATTTATTTTGCTACTTTGAGTCCATGCACATGTGCTTCATATTTTGCAACATTGTTTGATGCAGCAAAGTGGATCTGTAGCACATATTTCAATTGGTCTTTCTTGGGGGAGGTAAGCACCACCCCGACGCCTAACCCAGTTTTGGTTTTTGATCCGTCAAAATGCATTCTCCAGTAATTTGGATCTGGCAACGGTGGTTCATATTGCATCTCGGCCCAATCTACGAAAAAGTCGGCCACTGCCTGTGACTTGATCGCATCTCTCCTATCGTATTGTGGAGCATAAGGGGCTAACTCAATTGCCCATTTTGCAATCCGGCCGCTTGCATCCTTGTTGCTCATTATCTCAGATATGGGGGCTTCACATATCACTTTGATGGGGTGCTCTTCAACATAGTGCTTTAGCTTCTTTGCTGCCATATATACACCATATGCCATCTTCTGATAGTGAGGATAATTTTGTTTTGACGCTGATAATACCTCTCTCACGTAGTAGACTGGCCTTTGCACTGATTTACCCTCTTCGTCGCGCTCTACCACTACCACTGCACTTACAACTCGGTTGGTTACGGCTATGTAGAGCAACATTGGCTCTTTTGATAATGGAGAGGCTAAGACTAGTGAAGTGACTAACATTTTCTTTAATTGGATGAAAGCTTCATTGGCCTGTGGTGTCCATACGAACTTGTCCGACTTTTTCATTAGTTGATAGAGAGGCAGTGCCTTTTCTCCCTTCTGACACACAAACCGAGTTAAGGATGCCAGAAAACCAGTGAACTTCTGGACATCATTAAGGAACTTCGGCAATTCCATTCGCTCTATGGCTCGGATTTTAGTTGGGTTAACTTCGATACCTTGGCTAGAGACAAGAAATCCAAGTAATTTTCCAGCCGGGACACCGAAGGTACACTTCTCCGGGTTAAGCTTCATTCGAAATCTCCTTAGGTTCACGAATGTTTGCTTGATATCATCAATGAGCATTTTGGTTTCCTTTGTTTTTATAACCACATCATCAACATATACTTGCACATTTCGACCAATTTGATCGTGTAGGCA
Organism: Avena eriantha; assembly: GCA_910589775.1. Classification (NCBI taxonomy): domain Eukaryota; kingdom Viridiplantae; phylum Streptophyta; class Magnoliopsida; order Poales; family Poaceae; genus Avena; species Avena eriantha. The sequence continues at coordinate 215,884,314 of OU342740.1, forward strand.
TTTTTGTATGCATCTTTTGTACGTTGCCCGTGCATTACGTAAACCAAAAGGCATGGTGCAATAGCAATAAGCCCCGTACAGGGTCACAAATGCAGTCTTTATTTGATCATTCGGATTCAGAGGTATCTGGTGGAAACCAGAATATGCGTCTATGAATGACAATAACTCACACCCCGCAGTAGAATCTATGACCTGATCTATCCTTGGAAATGGGAAAGGATCTTTTGGGCACGCCTTATTCAGGTTCGTGTAATCGATGCACATACGCCAAACCACTACCACATTCGGATCATCTTTCTTCTTTTCCACCAGCACCGGATTAGATAGCCAATCCAGGTAAAGTACTTCCATGATGAACCCAACTACGAGGAGCCGAGCTATCTCATCTCCAATGACTTTTCTCCTGTCTTCGGCGAAGCGGCGGAGAGGTTGCTTCACCGGCTTTGCTCCGGGTCTCACATTCAAAGAGTGCTCGGCCAACTCCCTCGGAACACCTTGCTAGTCCTGTGTGGACCCAGCAAAGATATCCCGATTCTCACGGAGGAAGTTTGTAGCATCCCATCTGTCTATCTGTAATGCTACATGGTCTAATAATAAATTTCTACTTCCTACATATAATTGTTGCATCATAATTATATCATGCTCATGTCATCATGCCACCTTGCATTTGAGCATCATATAAAACCCTTTTTCATTTGGTTCTTATCTCAAATGCACTATTAATTGTATTTTCCTCTTGATACATTGTATTTGGTGCTTGATGAATGCTTGATGCCCAAGTTGAGTTGGGGGCATATCTTTTATTAACTCCACCACCTTTCTTTGTCACCGCCCCATAACCGCACCATCCAAACTATATGTGGGCTTTTGCACTTCTTTTGGCTCTTGTCTAGCTCACATATATTTAAGATGGATCCACCTATACTTCCACATGCTCCCATATATGCATCATGTTGTTTTCACATTATTGATATGTGGAGAGCTACTTGTCCACCTTTGCATGCTATGTGGGTAGAAAATCCTTGTCAAGCTTACACATGGTTTGAAATTGAATAAATGCTCATGTAAGAATATAACCTTGGCCATATTATGTCTAGTGTCTCACACACACAAAAGCTTGGCCACCTTATATTCATGCATGATCTTTTATTTAGTCCATGGGGTAAACAAGCTTCCTTTTTCCTTGATGGGCCATATTCAAATTCTTGGGATCTTGCTTACATAAATGCCATGAGAAAGTCTAGTGGTTTTCACTACTAGAGGGGCATTTATTTAATTAAGCTTGGGCCATGCAAGGTCATCTTTCTCTTTTCTTTTGGTTTTTCTTTGATTTTGAGTGGAGCTTGTTTTCTTTGGAAATCAAATTCAAGTTTGTTCAAGTGAACCCAATCCTCTTAGGGCACATCCTCTCTTGGTTTTGTGGGCCTATGTGGCATGCATATGGTACATGGAGTATATGCTTTTTCCTCTTAATCAAGACCCTTTTTCTCTTACCCAAAAACCCTACCCTAACCTCACTTCCACCACCATCTTAATGCATCATGCATGCATGGATGTGATCTTGCTTGTACCATACAAAAGAAACCCTACATCTTCCTCTTACTCCTTTCTTTCCCTTGGTTCGGTTCAAATCCATCTATCCCATCTAGCTTGTTGCATGTGTTTTACACATTTCTTTCCCTATCTTTGTATCATACACATATCAAAACCCTAACCCTAATCTCCTTTCCCTCCTAGCTATGCTCCATGCCGAGCCACCCTCCCCTTCCTAACCTGGCCACCAAACCTAGTGGCTTGGCTCGGCCAAGACCAGTTCCCTTTGTCGAGCCACTCCCCTTGCCGACATCACCAGGCCGAGCCTCCCTAGCCGAACCTTCCCCTCGCTTTTCCTCTTTTCCCTCGCTACCAAGGAGAACCCATCGATCCACCTTGCGCCGTGCCCCTCTGGCCCCAGCTGCAGACCCCAGGCCTCCTGAGCCATGCCTACCACGTGAGAGGAGAAAAGGGCCTCACCACCTTTTCCACCCCCGACCAACCCCATGTGCTAGACCACCATCCCCTGACCTTCTCTACCCCCTCTGCCCGCGTTGCTCCCCCTAATCCCTAGGGTCCTGCCCGCCGCAGTTCCTCCCCCATCTACCCCTGCTACCCTCTCTCCCATCTCCGGCAACCCCACCGTCGGCATCGCTGCACCACCACCATAGCTGAAGGAGGGCGAGGTGTCTGGGCATTGCGGAAGACCGAGCCGAGCACCAGCGTCACCCCTGTACATGGAGGTGAGGTGGAGACGGGCCGGTGCTGCTGCAGATCGCTGCCACGACGAAAACCCTAACCGGCCGATCGTCCGCTACCCCTGCGATCCCCTGCTTCCTGTCCCGAACCACCACCACCAGCATCTCCACGGTGAGAAGCTGCATCCCCCTGACCAGCTCCCCCTGTCTATCTCTTCCTAGATGCGTAGATCCATTCGTCGAACACCCTCTGTGCACGGTGCTCGCAGGTCGCCTTTCCGCTGTTGCGCTGCAGTAACTTTTTCTGGCCGCGCCGTCATTTCCCAGCATCAACCCCCGCTAGCCGCAGCGGTAGCAGCCGCCTGCGAGCGCGCCGCGACGCAAGATCGATCCCCCACCGCGCCTGTTCCCTGTGATATTCAGTTTTGTCAGGTTTCGAGTTGGGGGAAGAAAAACAGTACGGGGTGTTTTTTTCCGAATACACCCCTGATCTTTTGTTTTCGCAACCCGCACTCCACACAGGCCCGCCTGTCATGTGCTGTGGCGTTTTTATAAAAAGGCACCCAGACTTCTTGTGCCTCAACCCACAGTCCCCGGCCGCACCGCGTGGTACCCGCCCCTTCACCCGCAGGCGCGTCGGCCCGTTGGACCGCAGGGTCCACATGTCATCCGCCGCGGCTCGCTTCGCTGTGGTAAGAAAAGTATGTCGCGCGTTGGTTGCACCAGCTCAGCACAGGCCCCACCTATCAGCCGCTGTGGCTAGTCCCCCCCCCTTAGTAACAAAAGTGTCTGTTCTTTTTCTGTTTAAACAAAATGATTTCAGAAAATGTTTAAAATGTTTTAATATCCAAAAATTAATAACTTTTAATTGGTAAATCCAAATAATACAAATAATATATATTTTTGAATCCGAAAAATGTGAGGAATTCAAATATTCCATCCAAAATAATGTTTGACTAATTTAAATTTTCGAAATTTTTTAATTGCAATAAAAATGCCTTTTTCTTAATTAATTAATAACTTCAATTCTATAACTCCAAATTTGGCAAATAATATGTCTAAATCGATTAGCGCGACGAGACCGTTATGATTATGCATTCCATGATATGAATTGCAGCATGAATCATGTCATTATTGAAAAACAGAACTGTTTAGGGCAATAAAACTTGACCAAATAATTAATAAAATGATTTATTCTTGTCCCCACACGTCACCCTTGCCATGCTACATTATTGCCATGTAATTTGTGCATCATTCATCATGGCATGCTTGTTTGCTTGTCTCATTTTATTTATATGCTTGTGCACTTTATTTATGTTGGCCCTTGTTTGTTTGGTTCTTTTTTCGAATAGACGCAGAGCAGGGGAAACATCAGGAATCCCAGGAGTACTACCCAGATCCATCTCTCGCTTCGACTGAGCTGCGAGGCAAGCACTACCACATGCTTGCATACATAAAGTACCTATTGCTCCTATCTTATTCTTGCATCATTGAGTCGCGAATGCATTAAATTGAATCTCAAGTACTGCATAGCCTTTACTTTAAAACCCACCGAGCTTGTTCCTCCATCCCATGAGCCATTACTACAGGAGTTGTTTGAGCCATGCGAGTCGTAGAACAGCATGTAGGGTATGTGAGAGTCTGATGGATAATGAGGTACCTAAACAACTTAACCTGAGTAGTATGGGATAACTAATGAAAGAGGCACCGGTGGGCAATATCTGTTATTTGGTTTTTCCTGCTCACTTGTGTCCCGTAGGACCCCGAGTACTTGATTCCTGTTCCTTGACTAATCGCACTATCCACATCCGGGAGGGCTTATGGACCCCCCTGAGCCAGAGCTTGATTAATTTCTATTTCTTGGGGTCACAAAGTAGTTTGGGGCTTTAATCATATCCTGTACGTATGCCATGCTTTACTGTTTTATTTAAGATTGTGCGTGGAACACCTGTACTGTTTTGGATCGTGACACATTTTTGTTGTATCGAAAAGCCCAGTCACACTTTCGGGTTCCCAGTCGTTTACCGCCGTCCACACAGACCCTGGGTCCGTTCCGGAGACGGCCAACTTCGTTGCGGGTAGCTTACTGGGGTGGCCCCCTGAAATATTTTATGAATCCTGTGATCGCTCTGTCGAGAATGCCTCGTTGTGTTTTGAGTTGGTTTTTCCGAGGTTGATCGAGTGTGTGTTGCTATTTGTGCACCCCTGCAGGGTAAATCTTTCTGAAAGCCGTGTCCGTGGTTATGGACGACTTGGAGCACAGTTTCTCGATCATAGACAAGTATAACTAAAGTACCGTCCTTAATGTGACTAAATATCTGATTAGTAACTAGTGCCATATTCATGGAATGAGTAATAAAACTGCCAACGGATGGGTTGTTCGTCCGCTTTCTCGTTGGTAAGCGAGAAGGAGGATGGATCTGGTACTTTATACTGTTATAACTGTTGTTTCTAATTAACGGACATCCGCCTATCTTAGGTTAGGCGGATGGTTAGCGAGTATCTATAGGCTTGTTAGTTATTATCTTTTGCTGCAATTGTGTCACCCCAGGTATATGTCCCCTTTAGAGGCATAAAGACCTGCTGAGTACCCCTAGGGTCTCACACGATAAATTGTTTGATTCATATGAATAGGTGTATTCGCAAGATGGATACTGGGTGGAGGAGACAGATGATGTTGGCAACGATCACTCGGTGTAGAGATTCCGGGGATGGGGATCCGTGAGATCTGTGGGCGGGATGTGATTATTTATGTGGCACCTTAGGCCAATTTGCTTCTTATCCGTACTCGGATCTTGTTTCCCGCTTTCGCTTGATACTCTGTTGATTGATGTATGAGGAGCTATCCTACAATATTATCTCTATTTAGGATATTTGGATCTTGCCGTATGGCGTTGCAATATTTCTATTTCTTTTAGATGGTATGGCTCTGAGAACTGTCATAAGGTAGCTTGCATACATACTCACTTGTGTATGTATTTGATCTCTTCGCCTGTTGCCTACGCCGCTCGCTCTTGTCCCGATGTTCTTGGAAGTGGTTAGGGCGGCCGAAAGGCCTACATGTGGGTCGCCCTGAGCCCCCGCTGTACTACTTTAACCACTTTTGGTTCATCCAGGCTTTAACTTAGAGCATAGGGTCCGAGGTTGTTACAAAGTTGACGAGCTTGCTTTCCTATTTGTCAATTAACCCGACACCAATTTTTACGGTGCGCTCTGGGAACATATCATCAACATGTACTTTCTTTGTATCCTTTGCTGCTTGAAATGATACACTTCCATGCGGGTTACTTAGGCCTGGCATATACTGCTGGGCGGATTGAGGCAATGCCGCTACTTCCTGGATCTTTCTTTTTTCTTGCGTGATCATGAGTGACTCCGCCAAGTTAGACCCGGCTGAAGCACATTCAATGGAACGTCGGAAATCCCCAGCTATGGTAATTACTCCATTTGGCCCAGGCAACTTCATTTTCAGGTAACTAATATGGGTACTTGCCATAAATTTGTTCAGGGCTGGCATGCCGAGTAACGCGTGATATGCGCTTTCTAAGTTCACAACCTCAAACTCCAAATTCTCAGTTCGGCAGTTATCCCTTGTGCCGAATAACACATCAACCCGGACTTTGCTAATGGGTTCACAGTAGATACCTGGCACCATGCCATGGAAAGTTGTCCTTGGCTTGGAGCATATTCTCCGAGATACCCAACTTGCGCATTGTATCCACATACATTATATTGATGCTGCTGCCATTGTCAATCAGCACCTTAGAGAACCTTACATTGATATTTGGCCCGATGAACGTTGGGTCCAGCACTAACGCATACGAACCAGGACTTGGCATGAGCTTGGGATGGTCCTTGATACTCCAGGTAATTTCCTGATCGGACCAAGGCATATACCTTGTCACTACCGGCATAACCGCATTCACTTCCATGTGGCGGCATTGCAAGCTCTTTCTATCTGTTTCCTCTATGGTAAACACAAAGTAACTTTGGTGATGCTCCCTGTATTCATTCCTCCCCTCATTGCCGGGATATCTTTGATCTAGTTGATTCTGGTTTTCCACCTGATGCACTGCATCCCTTCTCTCATGATTCTCATACCTCGGCAGAGGTGGTGGCAACATTAATTGTTGCATATTCGCTCTGGAAAGCAATTGCTGCCGAGGTAACTCCTTCCGAGGTTGATCGTTCCGAGGTGCCTAAGCATTCCCCGAACCATTTTGCTCTATCTTCCTCATCCATTCACATTGCCGGGTCGTATGACCTGCTAGGTTACTCGGATTTGGCGTGTGAAATTTGCACGGCTGATCCAGCATTGCCTCATATGTATACCTCGGTCGGTCTTTCTTTTCTTGCCACTGTCTCTTTTGCTCTGGCATCCAAGTTTTCTTCCCATCATTTCTCGGATTTCGTTGTTGCCCTCTATTTTTTATGCTGATTACTCCCTGCTCCGGGTTGATCTTGATTTACAGCGGTAACTTGTTGTGAGCTGTACCTGTAATCCGGTCTGTCATCTCTTCTCTTACCCCGGTAATCATTTTGCCGGGTTGATCCGGCTCCGTCTCGCTGGTAGTACTCCTCATTTGACTCGTTCGACATTAGCCAGGGTTGAGTTGGATCACCCAAAGCATACGAATCAGCAATTCGGATTGTCTCTGCCAGTGTAGTTGGCATATCCCTTTGTAACCTTTGCCACAGTATGCTTGCATATCTACAGCCTTGTGCAAACCAAGCTATGGCCTGAGACTCAATCACGCCCTCACATGAGTTTCTCACGTTGCACCGGCGAGTTAGAAACTCCCGGTCTGTTTCATTTGTTCTATGTTTGCACATCGCTAAGGTATGTGGCCTATTTGGCCTCTAATATGTGCTTGAGAAGTTACTGACGAACATTTCCTCAAAATCTAGCCTGCAGTTGATACTACCGGGTGGTAAATTGTTTAACCATACCCTCGCTGGCCCTTCCAGCATATGAGGTACATATCTCACTACCCATCTCAAATTGCCTGTCACAATTTTCACTGCTGTTGTGTAGTTGATTAACCAATCTTCCGGCTTGGTATTGTCGTCATATGTTTTCGTGCCTCTAGGTAACTAGAAGTTAGATACTGGAAGTTCTTTCATGATCCGGGGCCCAAAGCATGCTGGACCCGGAGGACCTTGCCCCTCAATTAGCTCCGACCTATAGAGCCGATCCAGTTTCAACCTGGCGTCATCAGGCAGCAAGTTCCTGCTTCCCAACCTTGATCCTATCACATGATGGTCCGGCCTATGGTAACCTGCATTCACCATTTCGGAATCTCCGTCGTTGTATCTGTCTTGCTCCTGTTGAGCACAATTTTGCCGCATACCTTGGCCGGCATTCTGCTCTTGCCGAGGTACACTCCTCTGCTGCTGTTGCCGAGGTGGGTTCTACCCTGCACCCGCCGAGTTACGTTGTCCGGCATTGCCGTTTCCAGCGTTTCTCTGACCGGCATTGTCTTGGTCGCTGTTACCTCGGCCAGCTTCACCTCGGCTGACACTTCGTCGATCCTCATTTCCCTATATTGCTTTTCCTTTCCCTGCCCTTGCTGGGTCATACAGGACTATCTGTTTGTTTCTCCTTGCTGAGGTTACCACCTCTTCTCTTCTTGGGCCATCATGAGGGGATGATGCAGCTCCCACAGATTTCTCCGGGTTACCCACCACTGAGTAAACGACCTAGGAAGCCCCAGCTCTTGCCGGGTTAGCCCCGAGCAACTCTTCATTCTATCTGTTAGCGATCCGAACTAACTTGTTGACCCTCTCCGGCCGTCTTTGCCAGGCTTCACCCGTCAAACCCTCTAACTCGGATGCAGCTGCATTTGCTGCTCTGAGGTTCTTTCCCGGGGTGCTGTACTTCGGCAACCCCACGGACAACAGCTTCTCTGATTCCTCAACTCTAGTGTCACCCTCTTTGTTCATTTCACTGATGAGGTTTCTCCCCTTTAGTTTTACAGCATCTACCTTATTTGCTCTTGCGTACTCACGCAGCGTCATGTTCAACGACTGCTGAGCCGCGGCTATCTTTTTTGCACCCTCTATTATTTTCTACCTAGTTTCCTCTAACTCGGCCTGTGCCTGAGCCGGATCTACCACAGGTGCTATGGGGCTCGCCAAGCTATCTATCGCCTGCTGCAGCACATTTTTTGAGGACCCCTACTTTTCCTCGGTGCTTTGGGTGTTACCTCCGGATCTTGTGTCAGGTCCTTGCTCACGCCAGCGCTAGGCGCAGTCATCATCACCTCAGAGCGGTCAGGGAAGCGAGCGTTATGCCCACCGTGAGCCGCGCTAAGGGATGGCTCACCTCCCTCGACGCCGTGCCACGGGTGAACGCAAGACACATCGACGCCGACGTAGATCCTCTAGGCGCCAAGCTTGAGGAAGAGCCCATTGCATGGTGGAGGTCGCTTGCCGAAGCATCCAGCATTGTCGCTGATGTAGTCCAACGCTCCAAAGCGCTGAATGAGCCCAGAGACCATGCGCGTGCTGTTGCCGATGATGTTTCCCGTCCGGATCTTCACTCCTGCTAGCGCCGCTAGCCCCACGATAGGCTCCAACTATCATGGTGGTGTCCCGACAGATATCATGGATAGGCTAAAGGTGGGGCCAATATGCACTAGAGGAATCGAGGGAGGGATAGTGTGGTGATTCCACACACCGATGCTTTGTATTCTCCAAGTTCACTAGGTTTACAGATCCTCCTTGAGCTGTATTGGGGAGAGGAGGAAGAAGAAGCTCTCTTACTCTCACCACTACTTTCAGCCTAGGAACCAACTACTTACTTGCCAACCAACCCCTTCTATAGAGGCCCTAGCACTCCTTATATAGGGGAGGCTAGGGTTCCAATTAGGGCATACATGGAGGCATATTCTTGGGAATATGCCTCTTCCCAAAATAGCAAACCGACCGGATCACCTTTTTCCATCATAAGCCATGCAGAGGCTAGGTAAGCCTCTACGGCGCCAGTGTCAGCCGGCATAGGGTGCGTCACCTTTGTCGGCCACGCCTCGCTGGTCCCTCCCTCTGTTTGCTTCGCTCACGCTCCTGCGCACAAAGGTCACCTTTTAGCCAGCGAGATACCTTCCTTAGCCTGGTATGGTCCAGACCAGTTGGTACCTGTATACAAATTACAAATAGCCTGCCGGCTTACAACATCCATCGGCCGGGACACGGTCAGGTCGACATCCTCTGCACCGGGTTACTCCGTAAGTCGGCCCACCGTGAGGTGACCTGGCGAGCTTTCACTTTGACCTTGCCATTCCTCGGCTAACTCGGCCTTTATACCCTGGTGTTACCCTACCCGGGGATATCCCCCTAACAGAACTGGACCTTCTTGCGTAGCAACCTTGGAAATCTCATCCACAACGAAATTGTCCCCCTATAGAATGTGCTCTAGCTGCAGCCCGCGGAAGCGGCACTCCAGCCGCCTCACTTCGACAACGTAGGCCCACATTTGCAGGTAGTCGTACTCCTTGATGACTTGATTAACCACCAGTTGTGAGTCACCTCACAACACCAGCCGTTTTATGCCACATTGCAAGTACGACTTCATATTCTGCCAAATTGTTGGAGCTTTTCTCTTCATCCTTGAAGTCAAGGTGGACTGCGTACTTAAGTTGCTCCCCAGAAGGGGACACAACCACAACCCCCGCTCCGACGCCGTGGTATCCTAAGGAGCCATCAAAGTACATGACCCACCTTCCTTGGTCTTCATTTCTCGGGAGGCTGGAGTATTCCTTCACTTCCTCGCAGGGTGTAGGAGTCCATTTGTTTATGAAATCGACAAGGGCTTTGCTCTTGATAGCCTTGGTAAGGGCAAAGAGCAGCTCGAACTCGGAGAGTTCAGTTGCCCACTCCGTGATCCGTCGCTTCCCGATTACGCAACACACTCTCCAGCCCATAGTCACTGACAACAGTGACATGGTGAGCCTAGAAGTAATGTCGTAGGTTCTGGGAAGCGATTCAGACTCCGATTAGGATCTTCTGGGCCGGGGGATACATTTCCTAGGCATCACGTAACACCGTGCTAACAAATTAGATAGGGAATTGCTCCAACCCCATCTCCTTTCGTTTTTTCGAACTCTCGGGCTCGAGCAAGACCTCTCCTTCCCCTGTAAAGAGGAAGCCAGGATTTCTGTTTTGTTGACAAGTTCATCCATTTGGGGCCCTTCGGCCGCTCCACCACCAAAGCCTCACTAACCACTTGACTGATAGTAGCAACAGAGAGCAGTAGCAGTTCTCTAGGCCCCGGAGAGACGACGATGGGGGGATAGGATATGAATTTCTTGAGATCAAGGAATGCCTGCTCTTACTTTGGAGTCCACTCAAAGGCCCCCCTTCTTCTTTAGGAGCTTAAAAAATGGGAGGGAGCGTTCGCCCAAGTGGGAGATGAAGCGCCACAATGCCGTGACACGCCCATTAAGGCACTGCACATCTTTTATCTTCTAGGGAGGCTGCATATCCTCTATGGCCTTGATCTTGTCCAGATTAGCCTCGATTCCCTGGTGCAAAACCAGGAACCCAAGGAGCTTCACGGAAGGGACGCCGAAGACGCACTTCTCTGGGTTAAGGCATGGGTTCACCCTTTGAAGGTTATCGAAGGTTTCTCGTAGGTCTTCGATCAGGTTGGCTTTGTCACGTGACTTAACCACGATGTCATCGATGTAGGCCTCCATGTTGTTCCCCATCTGGGTCCCAAGAAGATGTGCATATCCCTCTAGAGGGTAGCCCCAACATTATTGAGACTAAAAGGCATGCAGGTATAACAGTAGCACCCCACCAGGGTTATGAACGTTGTATTTTCCTCATCCTCTATGGCCATTTGGATTTGATTGTAGCCCGAGAACGCATCAAGGAAACCGAGTAGTTCACACCCAGCGGTGGAGTCCACCACTTGGTCGATCCGTGGGAGCGGAAAAGGATCTTTCGAGCAAGCCCGGTTTAGGTCGGTGAAGTCGATGCACAGCCTCATCTTCAAATTCATCTTAGGCACCACAACAGGATTGGCCGTCCAAGTGGGATGGAGGACCTCCTGCACGGTGCCGACTGTACCAGCTTGCACATTTCCTCTATGATGAAGTCCTGGCAGTCTTGTGCCTGGTGCCTAACCTTCTGTCGAATAGGTCGGGCCCCAGGGCACACCGCCAGGTGATGCTCTATGACCTTCCTTGGGACTCCGGGGAGATCCGAGGGATCCCAGGCAAAGACATCGGTGTTTTCCCGCAAGAAAGTGACAAGCCCAGCCTCCTGCTCTAGAGATATCTGGTTCCCAACGGCAATGAAGTGAGTCAAGTCATCACCTAGTGGCACTTTCTTGGTAAGCTGAAGCTCACCCTTGAGCCTATGCTTTCTTGGAGCGGCGGCCAAGTCGGTGGCCCTTTCCCCAGGCCTTCGTCAGCAACGCCTCCTGTGTTTCCTGGTGGTGGGTTCGCATGAGTAATCGCTCCTTTGCTGGCGTGCTCACCTTCCCGAATCTTGGGGTGTCGTGGGGGCTACGATGAAGTAGCGATTCCAGGCTTTGGACATGAATCGGCATCCACGGCGGTGCATGTGAACCATGTGCGAGGCTCGGTCCCCAAGCCCCTAGTCCTGGAAGACCTATGAGACCTAGCCCGCGCAGCGGGCACGTTCACTACGACAGATCCGATTCAGATATCAGAAGCTTTTCCTGCCACCATTAGTGGCGACGGAGCAGTCAATTGTTGATGACGATTGCCGAGTCTGAAAATGCGAGTGCCCCCTACCTGGCACGCCAGATGTCGCGTCTCACCTATGCTGACATCGGGGATGTTGGACACCCCCTATTTGTTCAGTAGTAGGCACGAAGGCGTTCTGGCCACAACGTTAATGAAAGAACCTTCTTATTCGAGCACACAACACACAAAGACATTTTTACCTAGGTTCGGGCTGCCCTTAAGCCAACAACCATACGTCCTTCTTTTGTGGATTGTCAGGGGTGGATGAAGGTACAAGGAGATGATCTCTCTGGTGCCGGGGAGACACTTTCTCTCTAGCTTCTACACTCCTCGGGCTTCCTCTTTCTTTCTCCTCTCTCTTTTATACCTCTCTCCAAGCTTTCCAGCCTTTCGAACTCTGGATCCTCAGACCCCCTCCCTCATGTCCAGGTGCCTCCTTTTATACACCAACGGGTCACTACATGGGTTGGCGTGTAGCACCATCTGGGGCGTTCCCGGGCTCAATCGTGGGGTGCCACGCGGTCTTCGGGCAGACGTGTTGTTGAGGGCAAACCTCAAGGGTGGCCCAATATTTCATGAATCCCTTGAAAACGAGGAGGGGGTGAGGGAGAGGACAAAATCTGCGGACTCACGCATGAAGAACATGATGAACGCACACACGCAAATCCACGATACACACGAATAGCTCATGCCGGTTGTGACCGGTCCGGCGCAATCCCTAGGATCAGCGTCGGTTGGAGGGCTCTCTCCCAAACCGGCACAGTGAGTAGGGAGACTCGGTGAGATCTTGATGTCTAGGCAAAGGGACTCCGATGCCTAGGCCTTGTACAATGCGGAGGCACGATGCAAACTCCAACAAGGTTTGTGATAGTTGGTGCTCCTTGGTCAAAAGAGCATGAGGCAAGAATTAGATCGATCCACAAGGCGTGTCCACTAATTCCAAATATCAAGCCTAGGGTTTACAATAGAGGTGGGGAACTATATATAGGCCAGCCACTAGTTCAAGGGTAGTTTAGGCAATAATGGGTAAAGTCTGGAGGGATTTGGGGTTACATGGGCCGAAGGCCCAAAAGGCTTTTCACATGCCTATCTCACTTACACCGGAGACTCCGAGGTATGAGGGACAGAGACTCCAGGGTGGAGTGCAGACGCTGGGGTGGACCCCGGGGTGGCATACAGAGAGTTTCGTCGAGGGCTCCGGAGTCGAGGCCAGAGTCCTGGGGCGGATACTCCAGGGGGTGGCGATGCTCTTCAATGAAGAATTCGTGTGGGTGTACAGAACGCTCTAGCCTGGGGTCCGGAGACTGGTCCAAAGTCTAGGACGAAGACTCTGGGGTTGGCGGCCGGAGACTCCGGGCTTCCGGGACGGAGACTCCAGGGCTTCAGCTCCAGCAGCTTCTTTTTCTCATCCTGCTCCTTGTACTTCCTCTATGGGGGCTTCATAGCTGATAATGCATAGTGTAGTGGCATTTAGTAGCAAGCCATCCAAAGATGTATCAATGTCACACGAGGAGAGGAGCGAGTTAACCTTAGCTTGTAGTAGTTTAGCTCGGGATCGAGTCATTGGTCCACTTGGGGGACTTGGTGGTGTAGATGTAGGAGCGTCCGTAGGACGGGCTACATCAGCTCCCCCTTGCGAAAGAGTCATCCTCGACTCTTCATGGTTATCATCTTGAACATCTCCATGGTAGGGTGAGAGGTCCTTGACATTGAATGTATTGCTTACAAGGTACTTGGAGGTCGGAATGTCGATGATGTTGGTGTTGTTGTTCATTCTCTTGGCTTTAGCTTGGAGTCGCGTTCTTTGGGGAAGCGGTCTTTGCTTAGGTGCATCCACACAAGATCACCTTCTTCAAAGATCAACCCTCTCTTGTCCTTGTTTAACCTTGAAGCTTGGCGAAGTCCGTGTTGTTCGATAGTATCTCTTGTTTCTTCGTGAAGCTTCTTCATAGCTTGGGAGCTCTTATCGACGTCCATCTTGGTGCGCTCACGAAGAGGTAGCGGGAGGATGTAGAGCACGGTGAGGGGCTCGATACCATGGACTATCATGAAGGGACTCATCTTGGTTGTTGAGTGCTTGGCACGATTGTAGGCGAACTCGGCATGTGGAATGCATTCCTCCCAATCCTTGAGATTTTTCTTGATCAACACAGGAAGGAGCTTTACGCCAAGCTTGGCCATGAGGGTCTTCCATAAGTAGCTCATGAATTTGACGTCGCAGTCGGATATGATTGTTCTTGTCACACCGTTAAGACGGATGACTACCCTGAAAAACATCTTGGCAACATGTGAAGCATCATCGGTCTTATGGCACGGTATGAAGTGTGCCATTTTGGAAAAGAGATCCACAATGACAAATATAGAATCATGACCATGCTTAGACCTAGGTGATCCTAACACAAAATCCATGCTAATGTTGGACCATAAGAGTTAGCTTGTGACTTAGCTTGAACACATGGTGTGCATCGCTGAATGTAAAGCTCCACATCGCGCTTCATGTTGGGCCAATAGCAGTGAGTGGAGAGCATGTCCAATGTCTTGTCACATCCAAAGTGACCCATGAGGCCTCCACCATAAGATTATTGGAGAAGTAAAAGTTGGAGGGATGACTTCAGAATGCAAAGCTTGTTTTGTTCAAAGAGGAAGCCCTTATGCAATTAGAAATCAGCAACTCCTTTGTCAGTGGAGCACTTTGTGAAAATTGGTTCAAAGAACGAGTCAGAAGAATACATCATTTTGATTTCATCAAGACCCAACACGTAGATTTCACGTCGAGTAAGAAGGCTTGTGTGCCTGCGAGACCAAGAGTCCGTGACTACATTATCTTTGCCCTTCTTATACTTGACAATGTAAGGAAAAGACTCCATAAACTCAACCCACTTAGCGTGTCTCTTGCTCAAGTTGGTTTGGCCTTTGAGATATTTCAACGACTCATGGTCAGAATGTATGATAAATTATTTGGGCCATATGTAGTGTTGCCATACTTGAAGAACACGAACTAAGGCAAAAAGCTCTTTGTCATAAATTGGATAATTAAGGTGAGCACCATCAAGTTTCTCGCTATGGTAGGCTATAGAACATCCGTTTTGAATAAGGACTCCTCCAATGCCAATACCGCTAGCGTCACACTCTATCTCAAAAGTTTTTGTGAAATCTGGTAACGCAAGAAGAGGTGATTTAGTGAGCCTATTTTTAAGTTCATCAAAAGCTTTGTTGTGCTTTGCCCCATATGAAGGTGACATTCTTTTTGGTCAATTCATTTAGAGGATAAGCAATGGTCGAAAAGTCTTTCACAAAGCAACGCTGGAAATCGGCCAACCCATGAAAACTTCGGAGTTCACTCACATCTATGGGAATGGGCCAATCTCGTATGTCCTTTACTTTGGAAACATTAACTTCAATGCCCTTCGAAGAAACGAAAAATACAAGAAAAATCAACTTTTCTTTAGCAAAAGTGCACTTGGGAAGATTAGCATATACCTTTTCATATCGAAGGATTTGCAAAACTTCCTTCACATGTGTAACATGGTCCTCAAGTGACTTTCTATAAATAAGTATATCATCGAAATAGACAACAACACTTTTTCCAATGAGAGAACGCAAAATATGATTCATAAAACGCATGAAGGTGGATGGGAATTAGATAAGCCAAAGGGCATGACCAACCATCATAGAGAACAAGTTTGGTCTTGAAGGCGATTTTCCACTCATCACCTTCCGCCATGCGTATTTGATGATAGCCACTACGAAGATCAATTTTCGAGAAAATTGTGGCTCCACACAACTCATCAAGGATGTCATCGAGACGCGGTATGGGATGTCTATAACGCACGGTGATAGCATTGATTGGACGACATACCATGCATAACCGCAACATATCATCCGATTTTGGAACAAGAATCATGGGTACGACACCCGTACTAGTACTAACTTGGATCAAAGCATTGGAGATGAGTTGGTTGATTTGACGTTTGATCTCCTTCATCTCCTCCGGGTTCGTGCGGTAGGCGGAGCGGTTTGGAAGTGGTGCACCGGGGATGAGATCAATGCGATGTTCGATGCCACGAAGAGGAGGTAGTCCATGAGGAAGCTCTTCGGGAAACACATCCTTGAATTCCTCCAAAACACTCATCAAAGATGGAGGAACATTGGTTTAGTCATTAGTTCCTTGCGCTAGTCCCTTGCAAATGAGGACATAGTGCAATATGGATGGGTTGTTCTGCACATCTCTCATCTCACTTTTGGTGGCAAGGAGAACACACTTAGTTTTTCCACTTGAGCTTGGCTTGTGGCTCTCACTCACTATGCGGTGGTTCTCTCCTCACCACTCTTCTCACAAGGTGTTGTGTTTTGCGCCCTTTCTAATGCCTTTGCATTGTCCGCAATTATTTGGCTAGGAGTCATCGGTTGCAAAACACATGTCTTGTTCATCCACTTGAAGGTGTAAATATTTGTACGACCATCATGTAGAGTATCTTTGTCAAATTTCCATGGTCGACCAAGCAACATGTGGCAAACCGTCATTGGAACTACATCTGTCATGGTGGTGGCACGGCAGATGCCATGGATAGGCTAAAGATGGGGCCAATGAGAACTAGAGGAATCCAGGGAGGGATAGAGTGGTGATTCCACACACATATGTTTCTGTTTCACTCTACCAATTGTGGTTTACAAGTGCTCCTTGAGTTGTTCGTGAGAAGGAGACTAGTTCTCGTACCCCCACTACTATGCTCTAGGGTTCTACCAAGACATAATGATCGATCCCCTGCTATGGAGGCCCAGGTGCTCCTTATATAGGGAAGCCCGGGTTACAAAGTTAGGGCATACATGGAGGCATATTCCCCGAATATGCCCCTTGGTTATAGCTAGATGCTTCTTTATTCACTTTAACGGTTCGTCCGGACTATGAATGTAACCCTTTGCGTACCCCTTGATTTTAAGCATCACCAGACATGAGCTATGTCAGCCGACACTGCCCGCGTCATCTTTGTTGTCCACGCCCCACTGGTACTTCTCTCTACTTGCTTCGCTCACGATACAGCGGGCAGAGGCCACCTTTTGACCAACGGGAGATTCCTTCCTTCTCTTTGAAGCCAAATGGTAGCCCGACTAGCGCTTGACTAACCCGGCTACGAGGGTACCTGTACATTTAGTGGATAGACATGGCCGACATATATTTTATGCCCAATAGGTTGGGTTACTCCGTAAGTCGGCCTGCCTTGAGGTGATCCGGCTAGCACTTGCTTTGGCCGTGCCGTACCTCGGCTAACTTGACTTTATTCCCCGGCGTGACCCTACCCGGGGGTATCCCCCCAACATTAGTCCCTAAAGCTGGTGCGGTCTTAGCAACTTTAGTTGTTAAGTCCACAGGAGGTTCCCCTATATGAATCTATGCTTCTTCAGCCAAGTTATTCTGTAACTCGGACCCTTCACTTTGATGTTCCCTTTGCTCGTTCTGAGTTATTTCTCGTTGGCCGGGTTTTTGCTCACGTATCTGGGTTACCTTTCCTTCTTGCATACGCTTCCCCACGTCCTACGGTGGAGGGTAATCATCACTTTGCCTCATTTTAAGGGACGCGATAGTTTACTACGCCGGTTACTGTAGTAATGTCAGGAATAACTGCTTCGCCTGTCCCGTCATGGCAACACCTCGTTAACCGTATCATTACATCACGTCACGGGATCCTCTATTCCCTGTGCCCCTTGCTGTGGCTTGTGCTTGATTGGTCGATTTGGTGCGTACACGGCCACATCGTGCGGTTGGGCCGCAAAAATGGATCCCACTACACACCCGCGACGTGCGGTTAAATAGGGGGTAGGGCAACCCTTGGGGAAGTTCACCACTTCGCGCGCTCCCTTCCTCTCTTCTTCTTCGCAGCGACGCCACCACCGCCACTTCATCTGCGCTAGTGATGCGCTGCAGCAACCGCGCTCAGCCGCTCTCTGCGACCGTGCCGCCACCTCCGTCCGAGCTTTTCGCCACCGGGCCCTCCACCTCCAGATTGCCCTCCTCTCGCTACTACTTATCTGATTACTTTCTCAAGGAACTTGATTCCACCATGACAGAGGAGGAAGCGGCCATCATCGTCCAGGAAGAAGAATAAGATGAAGCGCCTGAGTGTGGTGGATGGGCCGGCGCCTTCATCTGCCAGGACGACATTGACTAGGTCTATGCCACATGCCGCATACCCGCGGGCGTCACCTGCTGCCTCGCCCCTCAGGAGGTTGCTCCTTCACCAAATCCCAGTGAATTTGTTGTTTTTATCTCCCACTTCCAACACGGCTTCGGCCTGCCTGTCTCTGATTTCTTCCACGATTTCATTTCCACTTATCAACTCCAACTGCATCATCTCCCTGCCAATGCCATTACCTCTCTCTCTTTGTTCGCCTCCGGCATAGAGGGATATATCGGCCTCTGCCCTCGAAGGAAAAATGTCGTCCCTGACAAGCACCTCACTCCAGCTGAAAAACACTTGACTCAATGCGGTGGAGCCTCCATCTCACCCTGCAAGAACTCTGCCTTCCCCGGGTCACCGGTCTCGAATTGTGCAAAGGCTAGACCTGACCTTCTTCTATGTACGGAATACCACGGATGTAGACTTGATCCGGCTGCTCCCTTTCAAGATTGGTGTCCCGGACACCACTCTGTGGGAGAATATCCCGAAGTGGCCCACAGCCTTGGCGAATCAGGTTGAACGTCGGATCAAGGAGCTGGTCAAGAAGGAGTTGCGGGGCAAGGAAATTATGATAACTTTCGTCCGCAGCCGGATCTCCCCCTCCAGAAGCGTGCCCACAAGATCTGCTATCTTAGTGGCCCCCTTGACCCCCCACCAGACCTCCTCCTTCGATCTTAACAACTCCGAGGTGTTCCACCGGGTCAAGGCCATCTTCAATGTGGAGAAGGAGTTCTCCGAGGCATGGAAATGGGGGCTTGCACCGTTTACCCAGGCCAATCCATCTCCTAAGGTAAATCCCTCTCTTGGAATTATTTTTGGTTTTCTCGGTATGTCGGACATATTTCTAACTCAACCATTGATACTTTTGCTCTCAGCAATTTCTCTAGCAACCACTTGAGGATGGCAAGCAGCTGGCGAGCAAGTGTGTGGCGGACCGTGCTAAGCCGGACGAGGTGGAGCCTAACTCGGACAGGTTCTTGCCTACTCCAGACACCATCAAGCGTACCTCTGGTAAGGCCTCTTCTCTAAGGGATTGGCCGGATAACGATGACTCGGATGTTGAGGTTCTGGAGGTACTTGACCCGGTGCCTATCTCTTACGCATTCCTGGTTATGTCCAAATCTTCAGCTAACCCGGCCGGTCAGGTCCTCGAGGTTCCCCCTCTTGCCACGGGTGATTCGGTCCCTACCCCTTCCTAGAAGCGCACGGTTACCTCGGCCGCAGCTTCGGAGGTGCCACCGCCGAAGAAGAGGCGGAAGAAATCCGAGGTCAAGGCTTCAGCCAAGCCTGTGGCTAACAGCACGGTCCGAAGGGCATCCAAACCTCGGAATCCCCTACCTCGGATGAGTGAGTCACTTTTCCTTTCCCGTTCATTTTCGAGTCTTTTTTCCTCTGCCTTTTATCTATCTTTCTCTCTCTTTTTGACTCACTACTTTTTCATTACTCCAGCGCTCCTAGGGTTATTCCCCATAGCGGCCCAGTCATTTCTTCTCCGATCCAGCGCGGTTCTTCTCCCCCCCCCCCCCCGCGACGACGATGTTCGTCCGCTGAGTCCTATCCAAGAGGACTATGCGGCTGTGCCAGATCAGTGCCCACCTCATCATGAGGAGGGCAACATCGACATGGGGGCAGCAGAGCCACCGAGGATACGGCAATGCTGGATCTCCCCAGTTCCTCTGCTTCGCCACAACCATCTAGCTCCGAGGTGCCAGCTTCATCAGTTCCAGTCAGCATCAGCAGCATCAGCAGTACCAGTACCAGTAGTACCAGCACCAGCATCACCAGCACCTGTAGTACCAGCACCGGCACCACCAGCACTAGCAGCATCAGCATCAACACCAGCATCAGCAGCAAAGTCAGCAGCAGTAGCAACAGCCGCAACCAAGCCCTCGAAGAAAAAGTCTCTATTCGCTGCCTCCGGATCCACTGTGTCCATTAAGGACATTTTTCAGCCAACCCCCAAGCTCAGTCCGGCTCTACAGCCTTGGCCCTTCTTCAGCGGCCAGCATCATCTGGCAAGAGCAAGAAAGCCGCCGAGCCAGCCAAGGACTCCACTTCCAGGTCTCCTGCCGCCGGAACTGAGGGCAGTAAGCAACTGATCATGCATGTCAGTCCTACTGCTTCTCAGTCCGCGAGGCGGGAGGCCCATGTCAAGGGCTTGGTGACGAGCCATTCTCCTAGCGGCGAGAGATGCAGCCCGACGCTAATTGAATATGTGCATAATTGGAATAATGCCGTGTTCATCGACCCGCAAGACAATCTCCCGGAGAAGTTTGGCCTGGCAGAGTTTAGTACTCAAATGAACTCCGCCGCCAAGTCTATTTCTCTGTCTAGCCGAATGATGGATGTAAGCCTTTTCTTCTGCTATGTTGCTTTATGTACATGAACGCTTATAGATATATCCACTAGTCCCCGAGCCTCCGAGGGAGTAATTTATTACTTGGTCAGGTGCTCTTAGAGAATTTAGTGTAAGTCCTTAGTGTTTTCAAATATCCACATACCTAGAGTTGGGTTAAGTTCCACTTGGCCCGGATCTTGTATACTTCGAATATCCACACACCTAGAGCCGGGTTAAGTTCCACTTGGCCCAGATCTTGTAGACTTCGAATATCCACACACCTAGAGCCGGGTTAAGTTCCACTTGGCCTGGATCTTGTAGACTTCGAATATCCACACACCTAGAGTCGGGTTAAGTTCCACTTGGCTCAGATCTTGTAGACTTCGAATATCCACACACGTAGAGCCGGGTTAAGTTCCACTTGGCCTGGATCTTGCATACTTCGAATTACTTCCTTTTATCTATGAACTAACCTTGTTTTATCTTTTAGATCACCACCAACCCCCGAACTACTGAGTTCCAGCGCTTGCTGGACTCATACAAAGATCTGCGTGCCAGATACGACAAGTTGCTGGTTGATCACCATAAGAAGGGTAACTTTCTTTGCTTAAGGCTTTTTCCTTCTCGGCCCTTTGAGTTATTTGTTATTCGTACTAATTTGTTATCCGAATCATGCGTCCAAGGTCGAGGATGAAAATATTACCATGCGTAAAAATCTGCCTGAAATTCAAGGTAACTTGTCTTGCTTTTTTGACCATTGATGGTTTTTCCTTGACTCGGCAGATATTTATACCTCGGTTCTGCTGGGTCAACTCACTATTGAAGCTACACTTGAAGATAGCATGCCCATTCCTGATATGATGACACATTTTCTCAAACAAGCAGAGAAGCACCAGGCTGAGTTGAAGAAGAAGTATGATGAGATAGCTCAGCTACGCCTCAAAGACTCGGAGACTACTCGGCTGAACACCGAAATCCAAAGGCTCAAGGATCTCCACAAATCCGAGATGGATAAGGCTAATCAAGAGTTCGCCGAGGAAAAGGAGCGCTTGGCCACTAAAATCTCCAAGGACAAGGACTTGTTGTAGGAAGCTGACGTAAAGCTTATGTTGGTGACCTCCGAATATGAGAAACTTCAGGCCGGCAACCCAGATGTGTATGCCGACCTTCCTCGCATCCTTTTCCAGATTTCTCGTGAGTTCCTTTCCTCTTTTCCATTCTTACCTCTCCGGGTTATGTATTGTTGCTCACTGATATTCCTCGTTTTGTTCTCAGGCAAGTTCCTAGAGGGCGACTCTATTGCTACTGGTGTAGTGGCCAGGTCTCGCCAGCAGTGGGTTATTCCAACAGGTCCTGCCACCGGGTCAATCACTATGACATGGAAGATCTGCTGGTGAGCCTCACTGCTCGCATGAAGCTGGTTAAGAACTATGGTGCAGACATCATCCCGGTAGCGATGCGAACGTTTCATTCTATCTAGCCCACTGAGCCCACCCCCAAGGGAAGCGCTACTTTTATAGCAAAGTTTATGGAGTGCGAAACTCAGGTGCACCTTTGGCGGTAATCTGATGCGCGAGCCGGAGCTGATACAACACTGCAGTTCATTCTCTCATGGTACGAAGGGATAGACTTGGGGCTACTTGACCGTATGCGCACCGGATCAAAGTGGTCGAATGATCCGGAGTGTGTTGCTCAATGCCAAGCTCGTGCCAACAAGCTCATCCAATATTCCTTTTGCCACGATTGGAATGAGGGTCCGAGCTACCTGGATGTATTTGATGATGCCGATGTTTCTGAGGGCACGGAGGACGAGGAAGGTGAGGACAAGGCCTCCAAACTTTGCGATGACGCTAAAGATCCGGAAGATGAGGAGGCCAATCCTGAAGATGAGGCCGAGGCCAATGCCCCGCCCATAGATGCCGAAGTACCTCCCCCGTCGGCCGGTGATTCGGCTTCTGCTCCTGCTCCTTGAGCTTGAAAAATACTTAACAATATTTATTAGGTCCTCGGTATGCCAGGTGAAGTTGTACTTAAGCACAATGGTTTGTTTTGCTATCATCAGTTTCGTTTACTACTAAGTTTTTATGTTGGATTAACATGGGCGAAGTCCCCGAGTTTCCTTTTCTTGTTCCTCCAATTTAATGGGTCGGCTCGCGTCTACCTTGATTCGGTTTTTTGACTTATGAGACCGAGGTTCAAAAAATTGTCTCAACAATACTCAAAACTTTGGGACTAGCTCAAAATAACCTGGCGAAAAATAAATGAAGTAAACACAGGGTTAGTCCAAATAACAAACGTTGGCTCGATTAGTTCCCTTTCCTTAGTCGTTGTTCATGTGCTTTGCCACTCCAAACTTGTTCTCTTGCTTGCCATGAAGCCAATTCTTGTTGGACAACAACAAAGTCGAAGAGTTGGGTTTTTGGTGCTCCCACACTACTAATCCAGCTAAGGTATAAGTAATGTAAGCCAGCCGACATATAAAAACATACAAACAAGAAAGACAATTATTATGGAAGTCCCCGAGTTTCTGCTAGGGGTGCTGAAGTTTCATTGATAAGCTCATTCCCGACATACATACCGACATATGAGTGACTCGACTACATTCACCTCTTTTTTAGGTGTAAAAGGGACGAAGTAGTGCTACATTCCATGGATGCTTAGATTCTTCTCCGGACATGTCCGCCTTGTTCTTCTCCTATGGATGTGCATCAATAAGATAGTAGGAATCATTGTGCAAAGATTTGCTTACAATGAAAGGTCCTTCCCATGGAGGGGATAACTTATGCATGCCAGCAGTGCGCTGCACCAGCCGGAGTACCAGATCACCTTCCTAGAAGACTCGAGGGTTTACTTTCCTGCTATCGTAGCGTCGGAGATTTTGCTGATATATGGCGGATCAGGACAAGGCCAGTTCTCTCGCTTCTTCCAGCAGATCAACATCATTTTGCCGGGCTTCGCGCACTTTGGCTTCTGTTTATTGGGTGACCCTTGGCGAATCATGCTCTATGTCGGCTGGTAATATAGCTTCTGCTCCATATACCAGAAAAATGGCGTATAGCCTGTTGATCGATTCGGAGTTGTTCTTAAACTCCACAGTACCGCTGGTAGTTCTTGTATCCAGCACCCCGCTGATCTTTGCAGCGGCTCTATGAGCCGGGGTTTTATCCCGGACAAAACTAGTCTGTTGGATATTTCCACTTTCCCGTTCGATGCGGGTTGGGCTACAGAGGAAATATCTAGACAGGTCTTGTTTTCTCGGCAGAACCTCGCAAATGCTCCTTCAGCAAAATTTGTTCCATTATCAGTTATGATACTATGGGGATAGCCATATATCAAGATTATGTCCTTGAGGAACGTCACTGTTGTTGCCCCACCACATTTCCTGATTGGCTTAACTTCAATCCACTTTGTAAATTTGTCCACCATGACATAGATATGGGTCATTCCTCCCTTTGCCGGCTTAAATTGTCCTACCATATCTAGGCACCACACTGCAAATGGCCATGTAATGGGAATAGTTTTGATTTTCGACATTGGCATGTGGGTCTTTGTGGCATATCTCTGGCAGCCATTGCATTTCCTCATCAGATCCTCTGTTTGTTCCAGGGCACTAGGCCAATAAAATCCATGTCGAAAATCCTTTTCCACCAATGCTCTGGAGGATGCGTGATGACCACATACTCCTTGATGGATATCTAGGAGTATGTCAAGCCCTTCTTCCGGGTCAACGCACCACTGCAGCACAGTGGTTACGCTTCTTTTGTATAATTCGGCATTGATGATGGTGTATGCCTTTGCCCTTCTCTTGATTTTCCTTGCGAGTACCTCAGCATTCGGCAAAGTTCCCTCCTTTAAGAACTCAAATATTGGTTTTGCCCATGCAGGTATAGCTCGGACAGGAAAAGGTTCCTCATAAATTTCCATTGCGTCCACCAACATTACTCCGGATGGACTGAGCTGAACAATCCTGGGTTCTGCGTAACACTCCCCCGCTTTTGTTGAGGTGCTTCCCCATTCTATTTCCATTGGAGTGGCTTCTGATCCGGAGATCGCCGGGATATATATTGACTCGGATTCTGGCGATGGTGTGATAGATGGTTTTCTCAAGTGCTCCAATGCGATGCCTGGCAGAATTGGCTGCCGGGATGATGCCAACTTGGATAATACGTCATCTGCCTTATTTTCGATCCGAGGTACGTGATGGAATTCACACCCCTCGAAGAAACCACTTATCATCTGGACGTAAAATCTGTAAAGTGCCATGTTTGCGTCCAGGGCATCCCAATTGCCAGACACTTACTGCACCACCAAATCTGAATCACCAAAACATAGTATCCGGTGTATTCCCACCTCCTTTGCTACCTTGAGTTCGTGCCCCAGGGCTTCATACTCAATTACATTGTTTGACGTGCTAAAATGGATCTAGAGGACATAATTCGTATGGTCTTTTTTGGGCGAGGTAAGCACTACCCTGACCACTAGTCCTTCCTTTAGCTTTGATCCATCAAAGTGCATTCTCCAGTAAGTTGTGTCCGTTAGAGGTGGTTCATACTGCATCTCAGCCCAATCCACAAAGAAATGCGCCACTGCTTGTGACTTGATTGCATCCCTGCTATCAAATTGTGGTGCATATGGAGCTAACTCAATTGCCCATTTTGCGATTCAGCCGCTAGCGTCTTTATTGCCCATAATCTCAGATATGGGTGCTTCACACACCACCTTGATGGGTGCTCCTCAAAGTAGTGTTTGAGCTTCTTAGCTGACATATACACGCCATAGGCCATCTTTTGATAGTGAGGGTAGTTCTATTTTGAAGCCGATAATACCTCACTCAATTAATACACCAGCCTTTGCACTGACTTTCCTTCCTCTTCACGCTCTACTACAATCAGTGCACCTACGAATCGGTTGGTTGCGGCTATATAGAGCAACATTGGCTCCTTGGGTAGTGGCACGGCTAATATTGGTGCGGTGGAAAACATATTTTTCAACTCATGGAATGCGCTATCAGCTTGCGGTGTCCATGTAAATTTATCTACATTTTTCATTAACTGGTAGAGGGGCAAGGCCTTCTCTCCTAGCTGACTCACAAATCGACTCAATGATGGCAAGCAACCAGTAAACTTCTGCACATTGTTGAGGCACTTTGGCAGTTCCATTCTTTCTATAGCCCGGATTTTCATCGGGTTAGCTTCAATACCTTGGCTGGACATAAGAAAACCGAGGAATTTTCCCGCCGGCACACCAAAAGTACTTTTTTCCGGGTTAAGCTTCACCCGGAACCGTCTTAGGTTCGTGAATGTCTGTCGGATATCATCAAGGAGCGTATTGCTTTCCTTAGTTTTTATCACAACATCATCCACATAAACATGCACATTCCGAACTATTTGGTCATGTAAACATTTTTGCATGCATCGCTGGTACGTTGCTCCTGCATTACGTAATCTGAACGGCATAGTGGGATACAATAAGCCCCATACGGGGTAATAAATGCAGTTTTTATTTGATCATCCGGATTCAGGGGTATCTGGTGGAAACCAGAATATGCATCTATGAATGATAATAACTCACACCCGCAGTTGAATCTATGACCTGATCTATCCTTGGCAATGGAAATGGGTCTTTTGGACACGCCTTATTCAGGTTCGTGTAATCGATACACATGTGCCATACCACTGCCACATTCGGATCATCTTTCTTCTTTTCCACAACTACTGGATTAGAGAGCCAATCCAGGTAAAGTACTTCCATGATAAATCCGGCTACAAGGAGCCTAGCTATCTCATCTCCAATGACTTTTCTCCTGTCCTCGGCGAAGCGTAGGAGAGGTTTTATTCACCGGCTTTGCCCTGGGTCTCACATTCAAAGCATGCTTGGCCAACTCCCTCGGCACACCTTGTAGGTCCTGTGTAGACCAAGCAAACATGTCCCGATTCTCACGGAGGAAGTTGACGAGATCACTTTCCTATTTGTCACTTAACCCGACACTGATAGTTACGGTGCGGTCCGGAAACTGATCATCAACTGGCACTTTCTTGGTGTCCTTTGTTGCTTGGAATGACACACTACCATGTGGATTGGTCAGGCCGGCATATGTTACTGTGTAGACTAAGCCAGTGCAGCCACTTCCATGATTTTCCTCTTCTCCTGAGCGATCACGAGTGACTTAGCCAAATTAGACCCAACAAACGCAGATTCAATAGAGCGCTTGAAGTCCCTGGCTATGGTTATCACTCCCCTTGGTCCAGGTAGACTCACCCTTAGGTAACTGATGTGGGTACTTGCCATAAATTTGTTTAGAGCATGCCTGCCGAGTGTAGCATCCCAATTGTCTAACAATTGCAATGCTACTAGCCTAGTCTATATATATGCTACTTCCTACATATAATTGTTGCATCATAAGTATATCATGCTCATGTCATCATGCCACCTTGCATTTGAGCATCATATAAAACCCTTTTCATTTGGTTCTTCTCTCATATGCATTATTAATTGTATTTGGCTCTTGATATATTGTATTTGAATATTGATAAATGCTTGATGCCCAAGTTGAGTTGGGGGCATATATTTTATTCCACTCCACCACTTTTATTTGTCACCACCTTATAATTCCACCATCCTAATTACCCATGAGCTTTTACTTTCTTTTGGCTTTTAATCTAGCTCATGTGGGTTGGGATGAATCCAATTATATTTTCCTTTAGCTTAGCCTTACTCCATATTTTGGAATGCATATGTATAAATGCCATGTTTATTTATTTTGTTTTCACAAGATTAAAACATGGCATTGAATGCTTTTGCATGGGCCATGCAAATCTCCACCACCTCTTCTCCTTTAGGTTTTGTCCTTGTTTTTAAAGTGGATCTTGTCTTTTGTTTCATCCCAAGTAATTCTTAATTTTTGTGGAGCTCTACCTTTATCTTACTTCCACCCTCATCTTGATCCATCATGCTTGTATGTGGTTTGGTTGTCACCTACAAAAGCTCTACATTTTTCCCCTCCTTATCCATCACCCCACCCATGTGCTTGATCATGTGAACCAAAAACCCTCACCTCTCCATCCCTTTCACCTTCTTGCTTGATCTTGTTTTTTTTGATCATGTTGAAACCCCTCAACACTTCTCCCTCTCTCTCTTAAAAACCTTAACCCTAGCCACCCTACTCCACCTTAACTCCTCCTTGCCGAGGCACCCCTCTCTCCCTAATCCCCTCTATAATCTAATCATCTACCACCACCCTAACCTGCCGAGCTACCCCCTCCTTCCCCTAACCTAACCAAGCCCTAGCTAACCCGAGCCTCTCTCTTCTCTCTCTTTCTCTCTCGCTGGCCAGCAGGTCCCCCACCCGAACCCGCTCCTCTCTCTGGCCCACCTGGCAGCCCCTACCCCCTGCCCTGCCCTGGCCGCCCGCGTCAAGCACGTGAGGTGGAGGAACAAAAGGTGGCCGAGCCACCTTTTGCTTTCCACCCCGAGCCCCATGGCACCCTCTCTCCCCGTCCCTATCTATTCCTCTCCATCGTCTGGTAGCAGCCCCAGATCCCGAGGGCCTCGCCTCTGCCTCCCCCTTCTCCCCTACCACCGCTCTTCTCCAACTCCGACCACCGTCAGCCTCACCTTCCCCCTCCTTGTTCAGCCGGCGGCGTGGTTGTTGGGATGTCCAGGAAGACCAAGGCGAGCCCCAGGACCACCCATGTGCACTGCCGCGAGGAGGAGAAGCCCCGGACCTGCCGCAGTACCGCGACGCCGACGGGAAACCCTAGCGGGTTGTGCGTCTGCTTCACCGACGATCCCCTACGTCTCAAGCCGATCCTTCTCCACCGACAACCCCGCGGTGAGCGCCTGACCCTCCTAGACATCTCCGCGTGCCGATCCGTTGCCTGGTCGCGCCGTGCGATTCGCCGAGCACTCTCTGTGCGCCGGCGAGCGCGAGCTTCCGCACGCCATCGCGCCGCGCAACCGCTTAGCTAGCCTCCGGACGTCCTCCTATCAGCAACCCCCACCTACCGCAGTGGGTCCGCCCCTCCGCGCACGCGCGTTCGATCCCCCCATCCTGCACGTGCGCTCCGTCAGTCTCGTCGGAGCCACAGAGAAGAACAATAGTAAGAGCTGGGCGCTTTGCACATACCCCCTCCACACTTTTTGGCCTCCACCCGCAATCATTCGAAGCACACCAGACAGCCTCCCGTGGCAGATTTGTAAAAGGGCCCCCGGATCTTCGTAAACCCCAACCCGTAGTCCCCGGATCCGCCACGTGTCGCCCACCGGCTGGCCGCGCGCGCAGTGGACCCGCGGCCCCGTTGGACCCACCTGTCGGTCTCCTGGGCTAGCCTTTGTGCCGGTGTGAAAAGGTTCTGCGCGTCGTTCCCGCACAGTCAGCGCTGGCCCACCTGTCTGTGGCTGGGGCTAGTTCTGTCTGGGTGGAAAAAGTCTGGCTGTTTATCTGTTTAGATCAAATGATTTCAGAAAATGTTTAAATACAAATTTAAATCTGTTTTAAATAACTTTTAATTTATAATTCCAAATAATACAAATGATATATGTTTTGGAATCAGAAAAATGTGAGGAATTCAAATCTTCCATTCAAAATATCTTTTGGGCAAATTAATTTTCGAAACTTGTTTAAATGCAATAAAATGCCCTTTTCTTAATTAATTAATAACTTTAAATCTACAGCTCCAAATCTGACAAATAATATGTCTAAATCGATCAGCGCGACGAGCCCGTTCTAACTATGCATTCCATGTTCTAAATTGAAGGATGCATCATGCCATTATTAAAAATCAGAATTGTTTATCGCAATAAAACTTGATCGAATAAATAATAAAATGAATTATTCTTGTCCCCACACCTCACCCATGCCATGCTACTTTATTGCCATGTAAATTGTGCATCATTCATCATGGCATGCTTGTTTGCTTGTCGCATTTTATTCATATGATTGTGCACTTTATTTATGTTGACCCTTGTTTGTTTGGTTCTTCATCGAATAGACGCCCAGCAGGAGAGTTACCAGGATTCACAGGAGTTCTACCCAGATCCACCTCTCGCTTCAACCGAGCTACCAGGCAAGCACTACCACATGCTTGCATACATATAGTACCTATTGCCTCTATCTTATTCTTGCATCATTGAGTCGCGATTGCATTAAATTGAAGCCCAAGTATTGCATAGCCTTTACTATTAAACCCCACCGAAGCTTGTTCCGCCATCCCATGAGCCATTACTACAGGAGTTGTTTGAGCCATGCGAGTCGTAGAACAGCATGTGTAGGGTATGTGAGTGTCTGATGGATAACGAGGTGCCTAAACAACTTAACCTGAGTAGTAATGGGATAACTAATGAAAGAGGCACCGGTGAGCAATGTCTGCTATTTGGTTTTTCATGCTCACTTGTGTCCCGTACGACCCCGAGTACTTGATTCCTGTGCCTTGACTATTCGCACTATCCACATCCGGGAGGCCTTATGGACCCCCCAGAGCCAGAGCTTGATTCATTTCTATTTCTTAGGGCCACAAAGTAGTTTGGGGTTTTGTTACTATCTTGTACTTATGCCATGCTTTACTCTTTTATTTAAGATTGTGCGAGGAGCACCTGTACTGTTTAAGAATTGCGGAGTGTTTTCGCGGTATCGACAAGCCTAGCCACATTTTCGGGTTCCCACTCGTTTATAGCCATTGGTGCAAACCTTGAGTCCGTCTTGGAGTCAGCTAGCTTCGTTGCGGGTAGCTTAATGGGGTGGCCCCCTGAAATATTTCTGAATCATGTGATCGCTTTGTCTTGAATTCCTCTATGGGTTTTGAGTTGGTTTTTCCGAGGTTGATCGAGTGTGTGTTGCTATTTGTGCACCCCTGCAGGGTAAATCTTTCTGAAAGCCATCTCCGCGGTTATGGACGACTTGGAGCACAGTTTCTCGATCATAGACAAGTATAACTAAAGTACCGCCTTAATCTGACTAAATACTTGACTAGTAAGTAGTGCAATACTCATGGAATGGTTAATAAAACTACCAACGGATGGGTTGTTCGTCCGCTTTCTCGTTGGTAAGCGAAAAGGAGGATGGATCTGTTTATTATACTGTTATAACTGTTGTTACTAATTAACAGACATCCGTCTATCATTGGTTAGGCGGATGGTTAGCGAGTATCTATAGACTTGCTAGTTATTATCTTTTGCTACAATTGCGTCACCCTAGGTATATGTCCCCTTTAGAGGCATAAAGACTTGCTGAGTACCCCTAGGGTCTCACACGATAAATTGTTTGATTCAGATGAACTGGTGTAACTACCTCAGTGAATTACGCTCTTAGTTGCATGCCTGGATGAGCGAAAGTGGTTAAGATAGTACGGTGGGGCCTAGGGGCCACTCACAGGTAGAACTTTCGGCCGTCCTAACCACTTTCAGAACATCGGGACAAGAACGAGCGGCGTAATCGGCAGGCGAAGGGATCAACTACATACACAAGTGAGTATGTATGCAAGCCACCATACAACTGTTCACACAGCCATTCCATCTAAAATAAATAGAAATATTGCAACGCCATACGGCAAGATCCAAATATCCTAGATAGAGATAATAGTTTAGGATAGCTCCTCATACATAAAACATTAGAGTATCAGGCTGAAGCGGAAAACAAGATCCCAATACGGATAAGAAGCAAATTGGCATAAGATGCCACATAAATAAACACATCTCGCCCACAGATCTCACGGATCCCCGTTCCCAGAATCTCTACACCGAGTGATCGTTGCCAACATCATCCGCCTCCTCCACCCAGTATCCATCTTGCGAATACACTTGTTCATATGAATCAAACAATTTATCGTGTGAGACCCTAGGGGTACTCAGCAAGTCTTTATGCCTCCAAAGGGGACATATACCTGGGGTGACGCAATTGCAGCAAAAGATAATAGCTAACAAGCCTAGAGATACTCGCTAACCATCCGCCTAACTAATGATAGACGGATGTCCGTTAATTAGAAACAACAGTTATAACAGTATAATTAACAGATCCATCCTCCTTCTCGCTTACCAACGAGAAAGCGGACGAACATCCCATCCGTTGGCAGTTTTACTAACCATTCCATGAGTATTGCACTATTTACTAATCAGGTCTTAGTCAGATTAAAAGCGGTACTTTAGTTATACTTGTATATGATCGAGAAACTGTGCTCCAAGATGTCCATAACAGCGGACACGGCTTTCAGAAAGATTTATCCTGGACGGGTGCACAAATAGCAACACACACTCGATCAAACTCGGAAAAACCAACTCAAAACCCAACGAGGCATTCACGACAAAGCAATCATAGGATTCAGAAATATTTCAGGGGGCCACCCCACTAAGCTACCCGCAACGAAGTTGGCCGGCTCTGGAACGGACCTAGGGTTTGTGTGGACGGCGGTAAACGACTGGGAACCCGAAAGTGTGACTGGGCTTGTCGATACAGCGAAAACGTGTCACGATCCAAAACAATACAGGTGCTCCATGCACAATCGTAAATAAACAGTAAACATGGCATAAGTACAGGATAGTAATAAAACCCCAAACTAATTGTGACCCCAAGAAATAAGAATGAATCGAGCTCTGGCTCAGGGGGGTCCATAAGGCCTCCCGGATGTGGATAGGGCGAATAGTCAAGGAACAGGAATCAAGTACTCGGGGTCCTACGGGACACAAGTGAGCATGAAAAACCAAATAGCACATATTGCTCACCAGTGCCTCTTTCATTAGTTATCCCATTACTACTCAGGTTAAGTTGTTTAGGCACCTCGTTATCCATCAGACACTCACATACCCTACACATGCTGTTCTATGACTCACATGGCTCAAACAACTCCTGTAGTAATGGCTCATGGGAGTGAGGAACAGGCTCGGTGGGGTTTAAAAGTAAAGGCTATGTAGTACTTGGGATTCAATTTAATGCAATCGCGACTCAATGATGCAAGAATAAGATAGAGGCAATAGGTACTATATGTATGCAAGCATGTGGTAGTGCTTGCCTGGTAGCTCAGTTGAAGCAAGAGAT
This sequence comes from Avena eriantha, assembly GCA_910589775.1. Taxonomy (NCBI): domain Eukaryota; kingdom Viridiplantae; phylum Streptophyta; class Magnoliopsida; order Poales; family Poaceae; genus Avena; species Avena eriantha. The sequence continues at coordinate 215,916,800 of OU342740.1, forward strand.
GGATCTAGGTAGAACTCCTGTGATTCCTGATAATTCTCTTGCTGGGCGTCTATTCGAAGTAGAACCAAACAAACAAGGGCCAACATAAATAAAGTGCACGAGCATATGAATAAAATGTGACAAGCAAACAAGCATGCCATGATGAATGATGCACAATTTACATGGCAATAAAGTAGCATGGCATGGGCGAGGTGTGGGGACAAGAATAATTCATTCTAGTATTTATTTGGTTAAGTTTTATTGCCATAAACAGTTCTGATTTTAATGATTTCATGATGCATGCTTCAATTCAGAATAAGGACTGCATAGATAGAACGGGCTCATCGCGCTGATCGATTTAGACATATTATTTGTCAGATTTGGAGTTATAGATTTAAAGTTATTAATTTATTAAAAAAGGGCATTTTATTGTAATTTTAATCATCTCGAAATTTAAAGTGGTCAAACATTATTTTGAATAGCATATTTGAATTCCTCACATTTTTCTGATTCCAAAACATATATCATTTGCATTATTTGGATTTATAATTTTAAAGTTATTTAAAACAGATTTAAATTTTTATTTAAACATTTTCTGAAATCATTTGATTTAAACAGATAAACAGCCCGTCTTTTTCCACCCAGACAGAGCTAGCCCTAGCCACAGACCGGTGGGCCAGCACTGACTGTGCGGGAACGACGCGCAGAACTTTTTCACACCGGCACAGAGGCTAGCCTAGGAGACCGACATATGGGTCCAACGGAGCCGCGGGTCCACTGCGCGCGCGGCCAGCCGGTGGGCGACACGTGGCGGTTCCGGGGACTATGGGTTGGGGTTCTGGGAAAACCAGGTATCTTTTTGCAAAAAGACCTCAGAGGCTGGCAGGTGGGATGGTGAGGAGTGCGGTTTGAGGAATAAAAAGGAAAAAGGGGGTATGTGCAAAGTGGCGACGTCTACTATTTCTCTTCCCTATGTCTCTGTCGAAACTGATAGAGAAAGCGAGCGGCGTGGTGGGGGCTCGAACCCGCGACGCGGTGCGTGCGCGCAGGCGGCGGCGACCACTACGGTGGCTTGGGGGTTGTGCTTGCTTGCGGTTGCGTTGCTAGGTAGAGCGTGATGCGACGCGGGGACGTGCAAAGGCTCGTGCTCGCTGGCGCACAAAGAGTGTTCGTCGGCGGGATCTAGGTCACCAGGAGGCGACGGTGAGCCAGAGGTTGTCAGGGAGGATCGTGGGCTCACCGCGGGATTGCTGGTGGAGACGGATCGGGCTGGGACGCGGTGGATCGACGACGGTGCAGACTCCCAGCTCGGCTAGGGTTTCTCTCAGCGTCGCGGTACTGCGGCAGGCCCGGGGCTTCTCCTCCTCGGGGTAGTGTTCGGGGGTGATGCAGTGGCACGACTCGGTCTCCCTCGACACCCAACGCCACGCCACCGGCTATGTTTACGCGAAGTTGGAGGAGACCGACGGTGGAGCGCCGGGGTGGATAGGAGGTAGCGGGGAAGGGGAGGGGAGGATGGGCAGGCCCTGGGATCTGGGGCTGCTACCAGACGAGGGAGAGGGAGTAGATAGGGACGGGGAGAGAGGGTGCCGTGGGGCTCGGGGTGGAAAGCAAAAGGTGGCTCGGCCACCTTATGTTCCTCCACCTCACGTGCTCGATGCGGGTGGCCAGGGCAGGGCAGGGGGTAGGGGCTGCCAGGTGGGCCAGGGAGAGAGGGGTAGCTCAGTGTGGGGCCAGCATGGCAGGGAGAGAGAGAAAGAGAGGGTCGGGTAGGAGCTAGCGTTGGAGTGAGACTCGGGTTAGGGTTTAAGGAGGGGGTAGCTAGGCAGGTTAGGGTGGTGGTAGATGATTAGGTTAGAGAGGGGATTAGGGAGAGAGGGTGCCTCGGCAAGGAGGAGTTAAGGTGGAGTAGGGTGGCTAGGGTTAGGATTTTTAAGAGAGAGAGAGAGAGGGAGAAGTGTTGAGGGATTTCAACATGATAAAAAAACAAGATCAAGCAAGAAGGTGAAAGGGATGGAGAGGTGAGGGTTTTTGGTTCACATGATCAAGCACGTGGGTGGGGTGATGGATAAGGAGGGAAAATGTAGAGCTTTTGTAGGTGACAACCAAAACCACATACAAGCATGATGGATCAAGATGAGGGTGGAAGGAAGATAAAGGTGGGGCTCCACAAAATTAAGAATCACTTGGGATGAAAACAAAAGACAAGATCCACTTTGAAAACAAAGACAAAACCCAAAGGAGAAAAGGTGGTGGAGATTTGCATGGCCCATGCATGGGCATTAAATGCCATGTTTTAATCTTGTGAAAACAAAATAAATACAAATGGCATTTATACATATGCATTCCAAATATGCAGTAAGGCCAAGCTAAAGGTAAAAATATAATTGGATTCATCCCAACCCACAAGAGCTAGATTAAAAGCCAAAAGAAAGTAAGAGCTCATGGTTAATTAGGATGGTGGAATTTTAAGGTGGTGACTAAGAAAGGTGGTGGAGTGGAATAAAAGATATGCCCCCAACTCAACTTGGGCATCAAGCATTTATCAAGAACCAAATACAATATATCAAGAGTCAAATACAATTACTAATGCATATGAGAGAAGAACCAAATGAAAAGGGGTTTTTATATGATGCTCAAATGCAAGGTGGCATGATGACATGAGCATGATATAATTATGATGCAACAATTATATGTAGGAAGTAGCCATTATATTACTAGACCATGTAGCATTACATATGTTAGATAGATGGGATGCTACAACAGGTGTATTCGCAAGATGGATACTGGGTGGAGGAGACGGATGATGTTGGCAACGATCACTCGGTGTAGAGATTCCGGGAACGGGGATTCATGAGATCTGTGGGCGGGATGTGTTTGTTTATGTGGCATCTTATGCCGATTTGCTTCTTATCCGTACTCGGATCTTGTTTTTCTCTTCCGCCGGATACTCTGATGTTTGATGTATGAGGAGCTATCCTAAACTCTTATCTCTATTTAGGATATTTGGATCTTGCCGTATGGCGTTGCAATATTTCTATTTCTTTTAGATGGAATGGCTCTGAGGACTATTGTATGTGGCTTGCATACATACTCACTTGTGTATGTAGTTGATCCCTTCGCCTGCCGATTACGCCGCTCGTTCTTGTCCCGATGTTCTGAAAGTGGTTAGGACGGCCGAAAGGTCTACCGTGAGTGGCCCCGGGCCCCACCGTACTATTTTAACCACTTTCGCTCATCCAGGCATGCAACTAAGAGCGTAATTCACCGAGGTAGTTACAATTGGTATCAGAGCCATCCCGCCCTTCAGGGTCTCAGCCAAATGGTCGTTGTCAGTCTAGCAAATATTTTTGGTAGCTATGTATACTAGGGAAAAACAAAACGTGAGAGTAGGACTGCTTCCATTTTTCTTCTTACCCACCCACCCACCCTTTTTCTGGTAAGGAAGTGTAACGTTTTCAATCCTCTTCTAAAATTCAAACTAGGATTCATGTGTTCGGGGTTCCGTAGTACCATAGGTTGTGTGTGTGTGTGTGTGAATTCCTTGTGTATCTGTTGCATCCAATTTGTTCTCGCTATCTGCCTTTTGGATATCAACTGTTGGTACATTCCATATCGACAGGCTTTTGTAAACTGACGCCATCTATCTGACTCTTGGTTAACCGGTGCCATCTTGTTAAGGGTGTTCTTCGTTCCAGCATGTTTTCACAGAATGTGGAGTTGCTAATCCCTATCTGATAAGTTGTTTTGCGCATTTATTGGTATTTTAATGCCGAAAAATGCGGAATTTTTTCTTTGATACATCTGTGTTTCCACACTCCTCTTCAGTCGTGTGTGAAACATTATCTATCTTCCTTTTATCGGCATGTCCATGCTAACTCATTCTTTTGTCACCGGCGCTTAATCCTGGAGTTTTACTTCATCATCAATTCTTCTGGGCTAAATACATAACATGTGTCGATCCGATGCTTGTGATCGTATTTTGGTTCTCGGCAAAGCTATATGACACTTATCATGAGTGGAGTATGGTCAATACTATCGCACAATCCTCCAAATGGTGGTGGTTATCTCCTGTGATTGAGTTACACCGTAATCATATCTATGCATATTCAAGTATCTTTGGCAATCCGGAGTTCTCAAGGCATTACGGTGGTCTATCATCTGTTTATCAGGCTTCACATCTTTTTGGAACTCCATATCTGCAAAATTCTTTTTGATACAAGGGAATTGCATCTTTTCGTCTCGGATAGCTTTGCTTAAGGTATGAGCTATCATAGTTTCTTTAGCCAAGATCTCTTTATCTTTGTAACCGGTGATCCGATCGACAATGTGAACTAGGCGGCACCTCTTTTTCTTCCGAAGGACCAGATAATCTATTCTGCCAGTGCATCTCTTTCAACATGAATCCTTGCTTGTAATGTTGATCTTTCAAAGAGCGTTGAGCTCAGGAAGTGTTTCGAGCATTTGTTCGTTTCTGTCGCCTCTTGAACTTGGTATTCTGGTAATATCTTGTTAGTCCATGGTGGTATATCTTGATGATATGCTTGCCTATTCTATATCAATGGAAGAACATGGAAGATCATCTATGTTTTCTTCTCTCAAGCTTCGTGAACACCGCCTGTGTGCAAAGTTCTCAAAGTGTGAATTCTGGCTTCTTGAAGTCACCTATCTCGACCACGTCTTTTTGCTAAATACATCGCTTCAATTCTGGAATCAGCAAGCCCATTGTTAATTCCATCCTCCATCTTCAATCAAACCCGGAGTTTTTCCTTGTTGGCGAGTTATCATCGTCGTTCCGCTGAAGATTTCCTCAAGACTGCTAAGTCTCTCTCAATCATTTCAAGAAGAACATGGAGTTCTTTTCACCTCTGTCTTGTTAAGTAATATTTTGAAACCCTCTCGTTTTATCGTCGATGCTCAATCCACCGGAGGCCATGAAGATTTTTTTAAGATCTTTTGTAATCCTTCGGTTCAAGTGGTGATATCTTTTTCTTTATCTTTGGAATCTTGCAGTTGTCTCCGTGATCTTCCTTCATACTTTCCGGTGGCTTGTTACTTCTGATAGGACGACAACATCATCATCCTTATCTATCTTGGATCCGGCGATCGTTTGCATCATTCTTTGTTTTCTTACGGAGTTCCATGAGCTCTTCTTGTCAATACCTTCAGTCTGTTTAGTAGTTGGGTTGCATGATTTTCTTATTCATGTACGGAGTAATGCTTTGAGTGCGGGATGGAGTAGCTACCATACCACTACTCTTATCATTTGCTCTTGTACATTGAATTGGTGAATTAATGTGATGCCACTCATTCCACGGAAGATAGAAGTGGCCTTTATCCCTCGTACTTTTACTTCCGTCCTTGTTTTCCGGAGTTCTCTTTCGAAGAAAGTAATCAATAATCTCTTGTTGGTGATCTCGCCCTTTGTACACGGAGCAAAATCTTTAATTATCTGCTGGGAACAAACGCAAACTCTTTTCCGTCCTCGTCATTCTACCGGTGCTCGACATCCCCAAACAAGAAGGAAGGAAACTATCTCTCTTGTTGTTTCATCAATTCTTTTTCTTTGGTAAAACCAATTATGGTTGATGCCATCAGTCGCAAATCTATTGCATTAGCCTCAAGGTTTAAGAAAGCAATAAGTATCTCTTATCTTCTATATTCTTTTCCTCTCGGGATTCCATCATAATCTAGCATCCCCTCTTTCTCTTGAAGTTATATCCGCGCACCTCAATTGCGTGATCCTTTGGTTCTTATCGGTGCTAGAAGAATCTAATCCGACAATGTCTAACTAAATTTTTCCGTTGATATCAAGGAACTCTATTGTTTGAAGGCGATATTGTTTCCGAACTTCCTTTCTCAAATCCGAGAGAAGATACAATGCTATTTTCATAGTGGTATCTAACTTCTCCAAAGTAGCTCTTTCTTCCGGCGAGGCAAAGAATCATCGTCATGTGCATCTGTTGATCTCTAATCCTAACGGTGTGTCTTTCTTTCTCCATGATACATCGACCTTCCTTATTCTTTCAAGTGTTTCTATTATTTATCATGTTTCCTAATGTTCATCCTATCCTTCTTGTCTCATGACAATCCTTCAATTCTTCTAACCCTTTGTTTCTTGAAGCAAACTCAGACTCGCAACAAGTCTAGCAAGTGTTTGCAAGGTGTAGTGGTCGCACCATTTCGTGGTTCATCAACTTGGGAACGTGAGGGTCACCTTCGTTCCGAACACCCGCCTCTCCTTGTGTTGTTTTCTTTTTCCTAGGAATCTCGAGGCGAGATTCTTGTTTAGTGGGGGAGAGTTGTAGCATCCCAATTGTCTAACAATTGCAATGCTACTAGACTAGTCTATATATATGCTACTTCCTACATAATTGTTGCATCATAATTATATCATGCTCATGTCATCATGCCACCTTGCATTTGAGCATCATATAAAACCCTTTTCATTTGGTTCTTCTCTCATATGCATTATTAATTGTATTTGGCTCTTGATATATTGTATTTGAATATTGATAAATGCTTGATGCCCAATTTGAGTTGGGGGCATATCTTTTATTCCACTCCACCACTTTTCTTTGTCACCACCTTATAATTCCACCATCCTAATTTGGTCATGTAAACATTTTTGCATGCATCGCTGGTACGTTGCTCCTGCATTACATAATCTGAACGGCATAGTGGGATACAATAAGCCCCATACGGGGTAATAAATGCAGTTTTTATTTGATCATCCGGATTCAGGGGTATCTGGTGGAAACCAGAATATGCATCTATGAATGATAATAACTCACACCCCGCAGTTGAATCTATGACCTGATCTATCCTTGGCAATGGAAATGGGTCTTTTGGACACGCCTTATTCAGGTTCGTGTAATCGATACACATGTGCCATACCACTGCCACATTCGGATCATCTTTCTTCTTTTCCACAACTACTGGATTAGAGAGCCAATCCAGGTAAAGTACTTCCATGATAAATCCGGCTGCAAGGAGCCTAGCTATCTCATCTCCAATGACTTTTCTCCTGTCCTCGGCGAAGCGTAGGAGAGGTTTTATTCACCGGCTTTGCCCTGGGTCTCACATTCAAAGCATGCTTGGCCAACTCCCTCGGCACACCTTGTAGGTCCTGTGTAGACCAAGCAAACATGTCCCGATTCTCACGGAGGAAGTTGACGAGATCGCTTTCCTATTTGTCACTTAACCCGACACTGATAGTTACGGTGCGGTCCGGAAACTGATCATCAACTGGCACTTTCTTGGTGTCCTTTGTTGCTTGGAATGACACACTACCATGTGGATTGGTCAGGCCGGCATATGTTACTGTGTAGACTAAGCCAGTGCAGCCACTTCCATGATTTTCCTCTTCTCCTGAGCGATCACGAGTGACTTAGCCAAATTAGACCCAACAGACGCAGATTCAATAGAGCGCTTGAAGTCCCTGGCTATGGTTATCACTCCCCTTGGTCCAGGTAGACTCACCCTTAGGTAACTGATGTGGGTACTTGCCATAAATTTGTTTAGAGCATGCCTGCCGAGTGTAGCATCCCAATTGTCTAACAATTGCAATGCTACTAGCCTAGTCTATATATATGCTACTTCCTACATATAATTGTTGCATCATAAGTATATCATGCTCATGTCATCATGCCACCTTGCATTTGAGCATCATATAAAACCCTTTTCATTTGGTTCTTCTCTCATATGCATTATTAATTGTATTTGGCTCTTGATATATTGTATTTGAATATTGATAAATGCTTGATGCCCAAGTTGAGTTGGGGGCATATATTTTATTCCACTCCACCACTTTTATTTGTCACCACCTTATAATTCCACCATCCTAATTACCCATGAGCTTTTACTTTCTTTTGGCTTTTAATCTAGCTCATGTGGGTTGGGATGAATCCAATTATATTTTCCTTTAGCTTAGCCTTACTCCATATTTTGGAATGCATATGTATAAATGCCATGTTTATTTATTTTGTTTTCACAAGATTAAAACATGGCATTGAATGCTTTTGCATGGGCCATGCAAATCTCCACCACCTCTTCTCCTTTAGGTTTTGTCCTTGTTTTTAAAGTGGATCTTGTCTTTTGTTTCATCCCAAGTAATTCTTAATTTTTGTGGAGCTCTACCTTTATCTTACTTCCACCCTCATCTTGATCCATCATGCTTGTATGTGGTTTGGTTGTCACCTACAAAAGCTCTACATTTTTCCCCTCCTTATCCATCACCCCACCCATGTGCTTGATCATGTGAACCAAAAACCCTCACCTCTCCATCCCTTTCACCTTCTTGCTGGATCTTGTTTTTTTTTGATCATGTTGAAACCCCTCAACACTTCTCCCTCTCTCTCTCTTAAAAACCCTAACCCTAGCCACCCTACTCCACCTTAACTCCTCCTTGCCAAGGCACTCCTCTCTCCCTAATCCCCTCTATAATCTAATCATCTACCACCACCCTAACCTACTGAGCTACCCCCTCCTTCCCCTAACCTAACCAAGCCCTAACCCTAGCTCCATGCCGAGCACGCCCTAGCTAACCCGAGCCTCTCCCTTCTCTCTCTCTTTCTCTCCCGCTGGCCAGCAGGTCCCCCACCCGAACCCTCTCCTCTCTCTAGCCCACCTGGTAGCCCCTACACTCTGCCCTGCCCTGGCCGCCCGCGTCAAGCACGTGAGTTGGAGGAACAAAAGGTGGCCGAGCCACCTTTTGCTTTCCACCCCGAGCCCCATGGCACCCTCTCTCCCCGTCCCTATCTACTCCCTCTCCCTCGTGTGGTAGAAGCCCCACATCCCCAGGGCCTCGCCCCTGCCTCCCCCTTTTCCCCTGCCACCGTTCTTCTCCAACTTCGACTGCCGTTGGCCTCACCTTCCTCCTCCTCGTTCAGCCGGCGGCGTGGTTGTTGGGCTGTTGAGGAAGACAAAGGCGAGCCCCAGGACCGCCCCAGTGCACTGCCGGGACGAGGAGAAGCCCCGGACCTGCCGCAGTACCGCGACACCGACGAGAAACCCTAGCGGGATGTGCGTCTGCTTCGCCGACGATCCCCTGCGTCTCAAGCCGAGCCTTCTCCACCGACAACCCCACGGTGAGCGCATGACCCTCCCAGACATCTCTGCGTGCCTGGTCGTGCCGTGCGATTCGCTGAGCACTCTCTATGCGCCAGCGAGCGCGAGCTTCCGCACGCCATCGCGCCGCGCAACCTCTTAGCTAGCCTCCGGACGTCCTCCTGTTAGCAACCCCCACCTACCGCAGCGGCTCCGCCCCTCCGCGTGCGCGCGTTCGATTGCGAGTTCGATCCCCCGTCCCGCGTGTGCGCTCCGTCAGTCTCGTTAGAGCCGCAGAGAAGAACAACAGTTATAGCTGCGCGCTTTGCACATACCCACCTCCACACTTTTTGGCCTCCACCCGCAATCCTTCGAGGCCCACCAGACAACCTCCCGTGGCAGATTTGCAAAAGGGCCCCCGGATCTTCGTAACCCCAACCCGCAGTCCCCGGATCCGCCACGTGTCGCCCACCGGCTGGCCGCGCGCGCAGTGGACCCGCGGCCTCGTTGGACCCACCTGTCGGTCTCCTGGGCTAGCCTCTGTGCCGGTGTGAAAAGGTTTTGCGCGTCGTTCCCGCACTGTCAGCGCTGGCCCACCTGTCTGTGGCTGGGGCTAGTTCTGTCTGGGTGGAAAAAGTCTGGCTGTTTATCTGTTTAAATCAAATGATTTCAGAAAATGTTTAAATACAAATTTAAATCTGTTTTAAAGAACTTTTAAATTATAATTCCAAATAATACAAATGATATATGTTTTGGAATCAGAAAAATGTGAGGAATTCAAATCTTCCATTCAAAATATCTTTTGGGCAAATTAATTTTCGAAAATTGTTCAAATGCAATAAAATGCCCTTTTCTTAATTAATTAATAACTTTAAATCTACAACTCCAAATCCGACAAATAATATGTCTAAATCGATCAACACGACGAGCCCGTTCTAACTATGCATTCCATGTTCTGAACTGAAGCATGCATCATGCCATTATTAAAAATCAGAACTGTTTATCGCAATAAAACTTGATCAAAACAATAATAAAATGAATTATTCTTGTCCCCACACCTCACCCATGCCATGCTACTTTATTGCCATGTGAATTGCGCATCATTCATCATGGCATGCTTGTTTGCTTGTCGCATTTTATTCATATGGTTGTGCACTTTATTTATGTTGGCCCTTGTTTGTTTGGTTCTTCTTCGAATAGACGCCCAGTAGGAGAATTACCAGGATTCACAGGAGTTCTACCCAGATCCACCTCTCGCTTCAACTAAGCTGCCAGGAAAGCACTACCACATGCTTGCATACATATAGTACCGATTGCCTCTATCTTATTCTTGCATCATTGAGTCGCGATTGTATTAAATTGAATCCCAAGTACTGCATAGCCTTTACTATTAAACCCCACCGAAGCTTGTTCCTCCATCCCATGAGCCATTACTACAGGAGTTGTTTGAGCCATGCGAGTCGTAGAACAGCATGTGTTGGGTATGTGAGTGTCTGATGGATAACGAGGTGCCTAAACAACTTAACCTGAGTAGTAATGGGATAACTAATGAAAGCGGCACCGGTGAGGAATATCTGCTATTTGGTTTTTCATGCTCACTTGTGTCCCGTAGGACCCCGAGTACTTGATTCCTGTTCCTTGACTATTCGCACTATCCACATCCGGGAGGCCTTATGGACCCCCCAGAGCCAGAGCTTGATTCATTTCTATTTCTTGGGGCCACAAAGTAGTTTGGGGTTTTGTTACTATCCTGTACTTATGCCATGCTTTACTGTTTTATTTAAGATTGTGCGAGGAGCACCTGTACTGTTTAAGAATTGCGGAGTGTTTTCGTGGTATCGACAAGCCCAGTCACATTTTCGGGTTCCCAATCGTTTACAGCCATTGGCGCAAACCTTGAGCCTGTCTCGGAGCCAGCTAGCTTCGTTGCGGGTAGCTTAATGGGGTGGCCCCTGAAATATTTCTGAATCCTGTGATCGCTTTGTCGTGAATGCCTCGTTGGGTTTTGAGTTGGTTTCTCCGAGGTTGATCGAGTGTGTGTTGCTATTTGTGCACCCCTGCAGGGTAAATCTTTATGAAAGCCGTGTCCGCGGTTATGGACGACTTGGAGCATAGTTTCTCGATCATAGACAAGTATAACTAAAGTACCGCCTTAATCTGACTAAATACCTGACTAGTAAGTAGTGTAATGCTCATGGAATGGTTAATAAAACTACCAAAGGATGGGTTGTTCGTCCGCTTTCTCGTTGGTAAGCGAGAAGGAGGATGGAACTTTTTATTATACTGTTATACCTGTTGTTACTAATTAACGGACATCCGTCTATCATTGGTTAGGCGGATGGTTAGCGAGTATCTATAGACTTGCTAGTTATTATCTTTTGTTGCAATTGCGTCATCCCAGGTATATGTCCCCTTTAGAGGCATAAAGACTTGCTGAGTACCCCTAGGGTCTCACATGATAAATTGTTTGATTCAGATGAACAGGTGTATTCGCAAGATGGATACTGGGTGGAGGAGACGGATGATGTTGGCAACGATCACTCGGTGTAGAGATTCCGGGAACGGGGATCCGTGAGATCTGTTTATGTGGCATCTTATGCCGATTTGCTTCTTATCCGTACTCGGATCTTGTTTTCCGCTTCCGCTAGATACTCTGATGTTTGATGTATGAGGAGCTATCCTAAACTATTATCTCTATTTAGGATATTTGGATCTTGCCGTATGGCGTTGCAATATTTCTATTACTTTTAGATGGAATGGCTCTGAGGATTGTTGTATGTGGCTTGCATACATACTCACTTGTGTATGTAGTTGATCCCTTCGCCTGCCGATTACGCCGCTCGTTCTTGTCCCGATGTTCTGAAAGTGGTTAGGACGGGCGAAAGGTCTACCGTGAGTGGCCCTGGGCCCCACCGTACTATTTTAATCACTTTCGCTCATCCAGGCATGCAACTAAGAGCGTAATTCACCGAGGTAGTTACACCGAGTAACGCGTGATATGTGCTTTCCACGTTTACCACCTCAAATTCCAAATTCTCAGTCCGGCAATTGTCCCTTGTGCCGAATAACACATCAACTCGGACCTTTCCAATTGGTTCACATGATATACCTGGCACAATGCCATGAAAGGTGGTCCTAGTAGCTTGTAGCATATTCTCTGATATCCCCAACTTGTGGATGGTATCCTTGTACATGGTGTTGATGCTACTGCCGTTGTCTATCAGTACCTTCGAGAATCTCACATTGATGTTTGGCCCAATGAACGTTAGATCCAGGACCAGCGCGTAAGTCGCTGGACTCGGCATAAGCTTTGGGTGATCCTTGATACTCCATGTAATCTCCTGATCCGACCAAGGCATATACCTCACCACGGCTAGCATTACCGCATTCATTTCCATATGCCGGTGCTGCAAGCTCTTTTGTCGGTCTCCTCTGTGGTGAATACACAGTAACTCTGATGGTGCTCCCTATACTCATTTCTCCCATCATTTCCGCAGTATCCTTGATCTTGTTGCTATTTATTATTCACTTGGTGCACATCATCTCTCCTTTCCTGATTTTCGTACCTCGGTGGAGGCGGAGGTAACATAAGCTATTGTTGGTTCCCCTAGTGAGCAACTGCTGCCGTGGTGTTTCATTTCGAGGTCCATCATGCCGAGGTGCCTAAGCATTCCCCGAACTACCTTGCTCTAACTTGCTCATCCATTCACACTACCGGGTTGTATGGTTCGCCGGGCTATTAGGACTTTGAGTATGGAACTTGCATGGCTGATCCAGCATAGACTCGAACGTATACATCAGAAGGTTCCTTCTCTCTTGCCACTGTTTTTTCTGCTCCGGGGTCCAGGGCTTTCTTCCTTCATTCTTTTGTTGCCACTGTTGACCTCAAGTTTTCTCACGCTGGTTCGCACCGGCATTAGGATGATCTCAGTCCACATTGGCCACTTGCTGCGAACTGTACCGATACTCCGGACGATCGTTCCTTCTTTTACCTCGGAAATCATTCCTCCTGGATGATCGGGAACCATCTCTGTTGTAATACTCCTCATTGGACTCGCTTGATGTTAACCAGGGTTGCGTTGGATCTCCCAGCGCATACGAATCTGCCATCCGGATTGTTTCAGCCAATGTAGTTGGCATATGCCCCTGCAACCTATGCCACAACATACTTCCATATCTATAGCCTTGGGCGAGCCACGCTATAGCCTGTGATTCAATTACCCCCTCACACGAATTACGCACGTTACACCACCGGGTCAGAAACTCCTCGTTCAGGCTCATTCAGTCTTTGCTTGTACAACGCCAAAGTCTTTGGCCTATTTGGCCTCTTGTAGGTGCTCGAGAAGTTCCTTATGAATAGCTCCTCAAAATCCAACCAACAGTTGATACTCCTTGGTGGAAAATTGTTTACCCAAACCCTTGTAGGTCCTTCCAGCATTTGGGGCACATATCTCACAGCCCATCCCAAATTACATGTGGCAATGTTCACAGCAGTCGCATAATCAATGAGCCAATCATTCGGCTTTCTACTTCCATCATATGTCTTTGTGCCTATTTCCAACTGGAAGTTTGGCATTGACGGCTCTCTCATGATCCGAGGTCCAAAACACGCTGGACCTAGAGGACCTTGCACCTCAATCATCTCTGACCTATAGATTCGGTCTAGTTTCAATCTTAGATCATCCGACTGCAAATTCCTGCTTCCCAACCTCGATCCTGCCGAGGTGCGTACTGCTGCTACTGTTGCCGAGGTACATTTTGCCCTGTTCCCGCTGGATTATGCTGTCCAGAATTGCCGTTGGCAGAATTCCTTTGAGCGACATTGCCTTGGTCGCGGTTACCTCGGCCGGCTTCACCTCGGCTGGCACTGCGGCGATCCTTATCATCTTGCACTGCTTTTCGTTTTCCCGCCTTTACCGGATCATATGGGACAATTTGTTTATCTCTTCTTCCCGAGGTTACCACCTCCTCTCTCCTAGGAGCGTGTCCTGGGGATGATGCTGCTCTAGTAGATTTTGCCGGGTTGTTTCCTGCCGAATGAACCACACGAGATACTCCGGGTTGCACCGGGTTTGCCTTATTCAGTTCCTAATTTTGCTGGCAGCCACCCTCAACAAGTGATTTACCCATTCCTGTTGTCTTTCCCGGGCTTCTTCGGTTAAGCCCTCTAATTCGGACGCTCTTGCATTCGCAGCCCTGAGGTTCTTTGCCGGGGTACTATACCTCTCCAGCCCTCCTATTACTATAGTTGCTGTCTGACCCGGCCTAGGCTCACCTTCCTTGTCAATTTCTGTAATCAGGTTTCTACCTTGGATTTTTACTCCATCTATGCGGTTTGCCTTTGCATATTCTCTCAAAGTGATGTTTAGCGACTGCTGCAACTCGGCTACTTTTTTTGCTCCAGCTAACATGTTCTGTCTGGTCTCCTCCAACTCATCTTGCACCTAAGACGGATCTACTACATGAGCTATTGGTGTTGCTAGGCTATCTATTGATTTCTGCAGTACACTCTCTGGCCTTTCTAGTGGTGGGAATTTAGATCTTTCCTGCTTTGGCATGACCTCCAGATCTAGCGCCATATCCTTGCTTGCTCCTGCGTTAGGTGTAGTCATCATGACCTCAACGCAGCTTGCAGGACGAGTGATATGCGGGCCTCTAACTGTGCTAATAGGTGGCTCGCCTCCCTCGACGAAGTGCCACGGATGTACGTAGGACTCGTCGATGCCCACGTAGACCTTATGCGTGCCAAGCGTGATGAAGAGGCCATTGCGTGGAGGAGGATGCCTGCCGAGCTCCAGCATTGGCACTGACGTAGTCTAGTGCTCCAAAGAGCTGAACCAAGCCAGAGACGATGCACTCACCGGTGCCGAAGATGTTTTCCGTTCGGATTTTTACTCCCGCTAGCGCCGCTAGCCCCAAGGTGGGTGCCAACTGTCGTGGTGGTGGCACGGTAGATGCCATGGATAGGTTAAAGATGGGGCCAATGAGCACTAGAGGAATCCAGGAAGGGATAGCGTGGTGATTCCACACACAGATTTTTGTATTTCACTCTATCAATGGTGGTTTACAAGTGCTCCTTGAGCTGTTCGTGAGAATGAGACTAGTTCTCTTACACCCCACTACTATGTTCTAGGGTTCTAGCAAGACATAATGATCGATCCCCTGCTATGGAGGCCCAGGTGCTCCTTGTATAGGGAAGCCCGGGTTCAAAAGTTAGGGCATACGTGGAGGCATATTCCCCGAATATGCCCCTTGGTTAAATCTAGATGCTTCTTTATTCACTTTAACGGTTCGTCCGGACTATGGACGTAACGCTCTCTTTACCCCTTGCTTTCAAGCTTCACCAGACATGAGCTACATCAGCCGACACTGCCCGCGTCATCTTTGTCGGCCACGCCCTGCTGGTCCTTCCCTCTGCTTGCTTCGCTCACGCTACAGCGGGCAGAGGCCACCTTTTGACCAACAGGAGATTCCTTCCTTCTCTAGGAAGCCAAATGGTAGCCCGGCTAGCGCTTGGCTAACCCGACTACGAGGGTACCTACACATTTAGTGGATAGACATGGCCTACATATATTTTATGCCGGCCGGATTAATGCTAGGCAAACGCCCAACGGGCAGGGTTACACCGTAAGTCAGCCTGCCTTGCGGTGACCTATCCAGCACTTGCTTTGACCGTGCCATACCTTGGATAACTCGGCCTTTATACCCCGGCGTGACCCTACCCGGCGGTATCCCCCCAACAACATCACAGTCCATCGTGTCTTTGTATGGGCCAATAAAGAAGGTTACCGAGACGGTATGCTTGATCTTTACGGACCCTTGGTCACTTAGCCATTGCACGTGGTAGGGGTGCTTGTGCGGATGGAGGGTGAGGTTGATCTTCTCACACAACTTGGTACTAGCAAGCTTGTAGCAACTCCCTCCATCGATGATCACTTTGATAGAATTGCCATTGAAGTCGGCTTGTGTTTGGAAGATATTTGACATTGATCTTCGTGCTCTTGTGTTTGAGTGGTCAAGATCCTTGTGACGAGAAGCGTTGGACTTGCATCATGTTCACACATGAGGAGTTCTTGGTCATCTTCCACTCGTTGCCTTGCCATTGCTTCCTCGACTTGGACATCAAATTCATCTTCACTCAAGTACTCTTTGTTTCCATTGTCATGGATAAACAATACTTTCTTGTTTCCACACTCGGCTGATTTGTGTCCTTTGCCTCCACACTTGTAGCATTCACCATTGAAAGGTGTATCACTCTTTGCTTGTTTGCCATTTGGGAGCAGTTTTCCTTGAGGAAGTGTGGGCTTGAAGGTACTTGAGGAGCTTCCATTGAAGGTGGTTGGAGTAGCGGTTGAAGCTTGCTTGTAGGTGAAGTATGTCTTGGGCTTGGTGTACTTGATGTACTCTTGCACTTGACGCTCAGCTTTAATTTCGTTGTGCACAAGCTCAACCATGTTAGTGTATGTTTGGAACTCGACGATGCACTTGATTGGGTGGTTCAATGAGAAAACGTGCCATAGTTTGCTCCTTGCGCTCTTCAATGTTCGCGCAGATCAAGTTGAGCTCCATTTCCTTGAAGTACTCTTACGCGGTCTTTGTCCCTTGGCGAAGTGATTAAAGGTTGTTGTAGAGGTCGTGCGTGTAGTGCACAGGGACAAAGCGGGATCTCATATGAGCCTTCATGTGATGCCAAGTTGTGTGGCGTTTCTTGTCTTGCGTCATGAGCAACTTGAACTTGTTCCCACCAAAGGTGGCGTAATCATCAAACTCAAGCGAAGCCATGGCGACCATCTTCTCATTGCTATAATTGTGCATGCGGAAGATCATGTCGACTTTGATTGCCCATGAGAGGTATTCTTCGCGGTCATTGGATCTGGTAAACTTGGGCATTGTGAACTTGAGCTTGGCGAAAGTTTCTTCATCATCGCGGTCATCGCGACAAGCTTGGTAGCCTTGTTGATTGATGATCTTGTGGTTGAAGAGGTGGACACTGGTTCTCGCGACCTTATTGAGGAGCTTGCTCTTGATGTTGATGTTGTGGATCTTGCTCTTTCTCTTGGCATGGTTGTGTTGAGGATGTGGAGCCTCATGATGCGGTTGATGATGAAGAGGAGGCTCGTTCCTCGATTCGTGATGTGGGTTAGGCGCATGGGCCTCACATCGAAGCTCATGGTCTTGAGCCTCTTGACGTGGTGGGCATCACTCAACTTGTACCACTTGATGCTCCATGTTTTGATGTGGTGGAGGAGGTGCCTTGTGATGACCATGGTGTCGGTGCAGACGTTCATGACGGTGATGACGAGGAGGCGGATCTTGGAGAGCTTCATGTCGATGACGATCTTGATTCTCTAAGTTGGAGGCATCACTTGTTGTGTCAAATATGTGTCGCGAGCGATGGTGGTGGACTTGTGGTTCCACTCGTAGTTCTTCCTGTGGTTGCTCTTGTTGGATCACTAATGCCCTTGCGTGATGACAGTGTCTGTCTCACCTTGCTTGGGGCCTTGAGGAGAAATCACCACCATAGCTTGACGTTGCGGCATGCCGTGGAGAAGGTACATAGTTCGAAGAGCTTCCATCTTCAACCATGGGTGCGGCATTGCATCTTGGAGCACTTGGATGAAGATCTTGACAATGAGGAGAATGATGACGCGAAAATATTGAAGAGCTTGATGCGCGTGAACACGGTCTTGCCATTCCGTCGATGAGGCGTCGAATATTATCATTTGTTTCAGCAACAGAACGTTGGACCGCTTCATTTTGATGGCCAAAGTTGTGATGCATTGCGTGCATTTTCCTTTCGAGGCCATCAAAGCGGCTGTCGATGTTCTTGAACTTGGCTTGCGTCTCACCAAATTGTTCGTCTTATCGTGTCTCGAGATCTTGGCAACATTCACGGAACTCTTGTCGGACGATGTAGTGACTTGTGTGCGTCATGTAGGTTCAATCTTCTTGGGGAGCTGGTTGGCTCGACTCACCGTGCTTATCCATCATGGAAAACACACAAGGATTGTATATGTAAGTGGAATATGGTGGTGTTAGACTTGTACCTCACCTTGGGTATTGCACCAAACTAGAAACCACAAGTGAGAGCTATAAGTTTGCAAAGTGAAATCGCAAAGTAAACTCACACTAAAAAAGAACTAACTCTCAAAACCTTGTTGGTTGTAGGTTATGGTTGTGGAATGCCAAAGAACCAACCAGAAGAAAAGAGATAGTAAAAAGTGGGTAAAATCCAAACAACACTCAATTCAGAGGCAAAAGGTCAACAACTCAAAAGGGGTGACGGGAACCTATGACTATATACACACACGTGGAGATTGTTGTGATTCACACGACTATGAAAATGAGCAACCAAAATTTCCTAACGAAGACTTCGCTCGGTGTCATGCCAATTGAATGAGAGACCGTGGCTCGTTTGGAAAGGGGGAAAATGAGCAACGGATTTGTGCACTTTCCTTGGGCGCTCTTCTTTCTCTCTTGCTTACAAGCTTTGAGACTCTCTTTTGCTATGGGAGACTATTTTTCTTTTTATTTTGTATTTTTTTTTGCTCTCCCTTGATGCTACCTATTCACACTTTCTATTGCTATTGCACTCTCACTATCCAAGGACAAATGCACAATGCTCAAGCAAACACAAGATGAGTCACTCTCGTGGGATAGGTACACACAAAGAAAGATATGGGTTAACAAGATGACACAAGTTATACCTTCGTTGGTGATGATGAACGTGACGTCGGTGGTGCGAGATGATGTTTGTGGGACGTGGTGTCGATGAGCGTGGAAGTTGTCAATGCGGAAGCTTGTTGTTAGTTGCTGACACGCACACGAGACACGAACAAACAAAGGAAATTAGCCAAATCGGAAAAGAGGAAAAATCTATCAGAATTAGGCGCCAGGGCCGGAGACTCCGGGGTCTGAGGCTGGAGACTCCGGGGGGGGTGCGGAGACTCCGGGGTTTTAGGCCGAAGACTCTGGGGTCGGATTTTCTGCTCCACTTGCTCGTGTTCTTGAGCGGAAATCCACGCCTTGGGGCCTCAAATCCATGCAAAATTGGCCAACTTGGGCTGGGAAAATGCAGGATAGAGCTGGACCAACACCTAATACAAGGTTTGGTCAAATCAAAACCACAAATAACACTCCAAATCAAGAGATCGGTCCAAACGCAAATTTGGGACTCTTTTTGGGGGATTTTCGAATTTTTGGTGGATAGAAGAAAAATTTGTGGGGGAATTCGTGAGGAATGAAGCTCTTGATACCAATATGTTGAGGGAAAACCTCGAGGGTGGCCCGATATTTCACGAATCCCTTGAAAACGAGGAGGGGGATGAGGGAGAGGATGAAATCTGCAGACTCACGCACGAAGAACACGATGAGCACACACACACAAATCCACGATGCACACCTATAGCTCACATCGGCGGTGACTGGTCCTGTGCAATCCCTAGGATTAGCGTCGGGCGGAGGAATCTCTCTCGAACCGACACAACGAGTAGGGAGACTCGGTGAGATCTTGACGTCTAGGCAAAGGGACTCCGATGACTAGGCCTTGTACAATGCGGTGGCACGATGCAAACTCCAATGAGGTTTGTGATATTTGGTGCTCCTTGGTCAAAGGAGCATGAGGCAAGAATTAGATAGATCCACAAGGGGATCAAGCCTAGGCTTTACAATAGAGGTGGGGGCTATACATTGATCGGAGAGGGGTCTCGATCATGTCTGCATTATTCGCGACCCGTAGGGTGAAAAATGATCACAAGAGTCATCGCTGATTATTGATCGGAGAGGGGTCTCGATCATGTCTGCATTATTCACGAACCATAGGGTGACACACTTAAGGGATACCAACACCATCTGGAGCAAATATGTTTCAGATAAAGATTTAATAAAGCGCTGGAATCAGTTCGATGGAAACCGGAATTGTTTCGGGTGAAATTGCAGAAACTGGTTCTACATGTAATATTGAAATGTTGCAGGGGGTTTTGTGTGAATATTTTTTACTTAAAGTAATTAACAAATTTCTGAATAAAATAAATAAAATAGTTTTATTTAATGAGAGCTTGCATTAAATTTGGTGGAAATTTAATGCATGTGAGTGGAAATGTGAGTGGAGGCATATTTATGTGAGTGGAGCATCCACCACATGAATGATGGAAGAGGTGGGGGCACCACCATGGCTGTCATGCCATGGCCCTTGGCTGCCCCCTCTTCCCTATAAAAGGCCCCCCTCTCCTCCTCACAACACACACCTCCTCGTGAGGATCTCTCTCCCCCTCTAGTTATTCCCCATGGTCTCGGATTAGCGAGATACATGTTCCCGGTGGTTTTATCTGGAGAGGAGTTGTTGCTTCCGCTACTTTGCTAGAGCGAGGGGCGAAGGTTGTCGCGGTACCGGACGTGTGTGCGATCACGGATGCACCGCTGCTTTGCAGTGCTGGACTTGGTGGTGCTGGACTTGCTGGAGCTGGATTTGATGGACGTGCTGGAGCTGGACCTACTGGACTTCATCATGATCTTGAGATCGGCAAGTGTACGACTACATCATCCATGAGTTCCAACTCGTTAACAAAGCTTTGTTGTCTTCAAGGGTAAATTCTCTATGGATGTATATCCACCCGTTGCTTGTATCTAGTAGATAGATCTTGGCGTATAGTTCCCATCATAGGAAATTTTTTGTTTTCTATGCTGCGAACCCAACAGTGGTATCAGAGCCTGATCTATGCGTAGGTGCTTTGCACGGGTAGTACACATATGTTTATATGTGGGTGATGATGATCATGTTATTGCATCTTCTATGTATTTTTGATATTGGTGGCATAGTGGGATGAAGCGGCCCAGACCAATTTTACATGTTATCGCACATGAGATCGGTTCCACGACTGACATGCAACTAGTTTTGCATAAGTGGCTAGCGAGTGTGTGTCTCTCCTACTATAGTCAGTATCTGATTTACAATGAGTTGCTAATAACTTAGTTATCATCGTTGTGGTTCCATGTTCATAGGTAAGACTAGTTCTACTTCCGAAAGCCCTAAGCCACGTAAAACTTGCAATGGATAAATTAGAGGCGTCTAGTTTAGATTGTTGTTGGGCTAGTGTCATGATATGGTAATGATGTAAGTTGATGTATGGTAGATACCCGTACAACACACCTAACGTGTAAGTTCCATAGACCTTCGCCTTACACACAAAGGAATGATAGAGATCATACCACGATGCACATGATGGTGATCAAATGCATGGACCATATCATTCCACTTTACACATATGATGTTTCCTTCTTATATTGTTAGTTTGGCACTTTAGTAGCATTATAAGATGATCACTCATTTAAATATCAAGATAAAATGTGTTCTTCCTTAAGTATGCACCATTCTATGGATCGTGTTTCGAGACATCACGTGATGATCGGGTGTACTCGACTCTATGCTTTCATACAACGGGTGTAAGACAGTTTTACACACGCAAATACTAGGGTTCTTACTTGACGAGACTAGCATGTACAGACATGGCCTTGGAACACGGACCAAAAGGTTAAGCATGAGTCATATAGTTGATGTAATGCCCATATTGATGCTCGCCTTTGAAGCTACACCGACTCACGTGATGATCGGACTTGGTGTAGTGGATTTGGTTCATGTAATCACCAAAAAGGCACGAGGGATGTCGTTTTTGAGTGAGATTTCATTTCTAATTTGGATTAGTCAAACTCAATTTTTCATAAACTAAATCGAAGTGAATTTGCATAATTTGTTGTAGTGATTGGCATCTGTTCACTAACTTATGCTTAGTTTTAATTGAGATAATATAACTATAGAATTCTGGATATTTACTTTACGAACTGGTATCATATTGTTTTGAATGCCAATTTAAAGTTTAGAAGTCCTATTGCAAACTTTCAGCAAACTCTATTTACTCCATGAAGTTTAAGGAGCAGTATTAAATCAAGAGTAAGAATTTTAATGTTAGTATCTAAAGTATCATGTTTGCCTCCATGATTATTGATATTCAAAAGTTGTTTTAATATCAAGATTATCTAGGAGCTAAAAAATTGTTTTAGAAACCATCATGTGTGGAAGATATTGTGATATATGAAACAATGTTTTTGGTTGCATTATGACAGAGTATAATTTAGCAAAATACATATTCTCATACTGTATGAGAATGTGTGAAGGATGGAGATGCTAGGCATCCGGATCTCCCAAAAAGGTTTTGGGAACTAACATTATACTCGCGATTCTTCCTTATAGGCAATAGTAGCTTGATCATGAAATTTGTCATCATAAGATGAATTGAAGATGTAAGTAAAATGTTTACTACACTAATAGATTACTAAAGAATGGATTTTTGAAAGAGCACCAAACATTTGATGATGGTGATCCACTTCAAAGTGCCAGTCCAAAGGTATTAGTATTTGACTATATACACTTTGTACTATTTTTCATGTGAATGACACCACTATTGATGTTGATAGATTATTTTAAAATAAAAGGAATTGTTGAAAGAGAATCTATAAAATATTTGGCAGAAAATAAAAGGGTTGGAGATGTCCAACTTAGGGATATAAAATATATAAATGTTATGGCTGTATTCCTTGCTTGTTAAACAATGTGGTTCTTAGGTATTGGATACCGAATTGGTTGGTGTGAAGTGTCATACAGAACAACACAATTTATGAATTGCAACGGCCTAAGTAACTGGCAAGAGAATAAGTGATGATGTTCATCGAAAACAAATAAAGTGTTATTGTGTTTTTCGTTGTCGTCAAACCTAGCCTTCAAGATTTGTTTTAATAATTGTTATTTTGTTCCGGTATTACGAGAATAATGGTTGTTCAAATAATTACCGTATTCCATAAAGGATGGATGAACTTTTACAAGTCTAGTTGGAGAAATCACATCCATAAACATTATTGCTAAAATGTCATAAGAAAATGATTGGAAGATCACTTATGAAGTGACATCACTGTTTGAATTATATTGGAAAGTAAACATGAAGAAACTCCATGTTGATGGATTTTTGGAGTCTTTTGATTTTGATCAATTGATGCTTGTGAAACTTTCCTCGAGATAATTAAAACTCCGTTCATAGGCCAAAGTGGAACGGATGACTAGCTTATTGGAAATTGTGCATGCTGATGTGCATAGTCCATTATGTGTAGCCACATGCGATGGATCTTTTTGCTTCATATGATTTCTCTAGAAATTTGAGTGAATATATCTATATATTTACTTAATAAGGAAGAAGTATGAAACATTTGAAAATTGTTCAAATACTTTCAAGATGAACTGAAAAATCATTGTAACAAGAAAATAAAAGAGTTTATGATTTGATCATAAAGGAAGATATTTGAGTGATAGGTTTAGCAAAACACCTAAGATTTCAGGAATTGTTTCATGAATTAGCATTTCCCGATAAACCACAGGAGTATGGTATGTTCGAGAGATCAAATCAAACCTTGTTTGACATGATAACATCAAAGGTGTCATTTAACTGCCATTATGTTTTAAGGATAAAATCTTTAGAGACTACCGCTTTTACACTGAAAAGAGCACCATCGTGATCCATTGAAATGACACCGTATGAGTTATGGTTTGCGATAAAACCCGAATTGTCTTTTCTTAAATTTTGGTATGCTATGCATAAGTAAAATGTTTACAACCAAAGTCAGATAAGCACGTCTTTGTAGGTTATCCCAAATAATTTGTTGGGAGTTCCTCCATAACACCAAGGACAAAGGAGTTTGTCGCTTGGATCGTCATGTTTCTTGAGAAGGTCTTTTTCGTGAAAAGTTAAGTGGGAGGATAATAGAATTTTGATAAGGTTGTTGAACCTTAGCTATATGTGCTAAGTAGCGCAATGCTATAAAGTGTCCCTGTGGCGGCCACAATGCTCATGGCTCCCATGATTACAAAGGGTGTGATCTTGGAGATTAGAGTTCCTATTGAACCATGTGGGTCGGTAAGAATCAAATAGTAAGATTTGAAATAGAAGTCGTTTTTGTTTTGACAATGGTGAACCGACTGCATGCAAAGAAGCAATGATGGGCCCTAACTCCATAAAATGACTAGAAGTCATGGAATCCGTGATAGTATCCATACATGAGAAATCAAGTTTCTGAACTTGGAAGACCCTCCGGAAAGGCGTCAAGCCTATCGGACGTGTTTGGATCTATAAAGAAATAGACATGGATGTTTAACATCTATGAAATAGTCGACATGTTGGAAAGAAGTTTACGGCAATGTTCAAGGAGTTGACTATGACAAGATTTGATCTTTCATAGCGATATTTAGTCTTGACGGATTAATGTAGCAACCACTACATATAATTTGGTATATGGTAGTTGAATAAACAAAACAAGGATCTTCTAATAGAATGGCTACCTAGGACATGTACATGACACGGTATGAAGGGTTTTGTTAATTCAAATGGTGCTGAAAGGGCATGCAAACTTCAATAGTTGAAGTGAGCATAGCGGAGTTGGAATCTTCACCATGATGAAAATGTTAAAGGAGTTTAATGTAATCGGAGATGATGAAGATGCTTGCATTTGCAAGAAATTAAGTGGGAGCGCTGAGACAAATTTCCAATACATTTTGCAGAGTACATATTATTGATTGGAAATGATGTATCTTTTATTGACACAAGCTAAAAAATTCATTAAAATAGGATTTCGATGAAAGACTTGGGCAAAACCGGAATATTTGGCATCAATGTCTATATGGATAGATTGAGGTGCTAATATGGTTATGCCAGACATACATATATGAGATATTGAAAGGGTTCAATATGGAAACAACAAGAAAGGTTCTTGCTGCATGGAAAGGATTGTATCAAGATTCAAGTGTTGCAACACTTGGTGAGTAAAATCACATGAATATTTTGATCCATTATACCGTGATATGTATATATCCAGATATGGTATATGCTCTAAATGTTATGAGCACATACCAGAATGATTCATAAGATGATCATTGGATGATAGTAAAGATATTCTTATGAGCTTTGGAAGAACTAAGAATATATCATGTATATGTGACAAATAGTTGAAGGTAGTTCATTGTAAAGTGTTACATTGATACTAGTTTTGTCACAAGATACAAATTAAATTTATCTCATTTTAGACTATGTGTGGCATAATGTAATGGAAAGGATGTTCCATGACGGATTTGGGTGAGTTCCAAAGTTGAGACATTGTGACGAATACTACAACAAAAGGCTAGTATATGACTGCTATAGTAGCAGCAAAGGAGGGCATTTGTGTTAAGTAATTTGCTATCAAACTTGGTGTGGTTCAAAGTGGGCTAATACTATGAAGATATATTGTATGACAATAATATCAACATATTTTAACCCGAATGAACTAAAGGTCTCACCAAACGACCAAATTTATACAATGCCATCTCATTTGAGAATGAGTGATCTGTAGAGACGCAAAGACATGCAAATACACATGGACCTGAAACTGTCAGATCCAGAGATTATGTTAACCACTAGCAATCGCGTATATGCAACACCAGAAAGCCATAGGTGTTCAATACGCAAAGTTTTCAAACTAGATTATTGACTCTAGTGCAAGTGGGAGACTGAAGAGAATATGCCCGAGAGGCAATAATAATGTGGTTATTATCTTATTCCATGTTTATGATAAATGTTTATTTTGCATGCTATAATTGTATTAATTGGAAATGTTAATACATGTGTGTTTAATAAACAAAATACAAAGTTCCTAGTAATGCCTCTCATATAAACTAGCTCGTTGATTAACAAGATGATCAAGGTTTCCTGATCATGGACATTGGATGTTGTTAATAACGAGGTCACAACATTGGTGGAATGATGTGATGAACATTCATCCAAAGTATAACATTACGATCAAAGTCATTATGTTTATATTGCTATAACATCATACGAAGTAATCTTAGTCCTTAGACCATGAGATCATGTTAATTACTAACATCGGAAGAGTGACTTGATAACATCAAACGTCACACCGTAAAAGGGTGACTATAAAGGTGGCTTCAGATACTCCGAAGGTGTTATGTTGAGGCTCATGGATCAAGAGTGGGATTTGTCCATCCTGATGACGGATAGATATACTCTAGGCCATCTCGGTGATATCACATTGAGAATGGATTGCATGCAAGTGATGTGATCACTAGAATGTTATATCAAGGGAACGAGATAAGAGTGCATGTCGGTAACGAGATCAAACTAGGTATTGGGATACCGATGATTGAATCTCGGACATGTAATATATCACGATACAAAGGGATTTTGTTACGACGTTAAAGGTTCACATGATCACAAGAGTCATCGTTGAATATGTGGGAGTCAGTACGGATCTCCAGGTCCCGCTGCTGATTATTGATCGGAGAGGGGTCTCAATCATGTCTGCATTATTCGTGAAACGTAGTGTGACACACTTAAGGGATACTGGCACCATTTGGAGCAAATATGTTTTAGATAAATATTAATGAAAGCGCTGAAATCATTTCAATGGAAACCGGAATTGTTTCGGGTGAAATTGCAAAAACTTGTTCTGCATGTGATATTGAAATGTTGCAGGGGGTTTGATGTGAATGTTTGTTAATTAAAGTAATTAACAAAATTTAATGAGAGCTTGCATTAAATTTGGTGGAAATTTAATGCATGTGAGTGGAAATGTGAGTGGAGGCATATTTATGTGAGTGGAGCATCCACCACATGAATGATGGAAGAGGTGGGGGCACCACCATGGCTGCCACGCCATGGCCCTTGGCTGCCCCCCTATTCCCTATAAAAGGCCCCCCTCTCCTCCTCACAACACACACCTGCTCGTGAAGGATATCTCTCCCCCTCTAGTTATTCCCCATGGTCTCGAATTAGCGAGATACATGTTCCCGGTAGCTTTATCTGGAAAGGAGTTGCTGCTTCCGCTGCTTTGCTGGAGCGAGGGATGGAGGTTGTTGGGGTACCGAACGTGTGTGCGATCACGGATGCACCACTGCGGTGCTGGACTTGATGGACTGGACTTGCTAGAGCTGGATCTGATGGACGTGCTGGAGCTAGACCTGCTGGACTTCATCACGATCTTGAGATCGACAATTGTACGACTACATCATCCACGAGTTCCAACTCGTTAACAAAGCTTTGTTGTCTTCGAGGGTAAGTTCTCTATGGATGTATATCCACCCGTTGCTTGTATCTAGTAGATAGAACTTGGCGTATAGTTCCCATCGTAGGATTTTTTTGTTTTCTATGCTGCGAACCCAACAGGAAGAAAGTGCTTAGGCCCTAGAAGCACGTCGTCAAGTACTCCTGGATGAAGCCAACAACATCAAGGAGGAGAAGAAGAGCATAGCTACTGTGGAGTAGTTTATCTCTCTGCAGCATCAGAAGACCCGGAAACGACACACACATGACAATCAATTTCCGGGAGTCAACAAGGTTCTCTTTGAGGGGGACCCAGGGATGCCTCAGCTTGACAGCACCAGTACAAAGAGCTGCCATAGCTCGATATATCCTAGCAAATAATCCAGTCCCAGAATAGGTCCGACTGGGCATAAAGCTACACACCAAGGGTCTGGAGCAGTAGAAGGTCACGAAATCCGGGAGAGAAAAACTGTTCTCCCAATCTGACCAATGTCGCACGGATCCGACCTGGAACGATGTAAGGCCCCAACAGGTTCGGTAACAGCATCACCATTTCGACCGTCGGGAAGACAACTCCTCAAGAACCGGATCTTCAGGGCAGTGCCACAGAACTGCACGTGACTGGCGCAACGTTGCTCCAGGTGCGGAGCAGTAAGAATTTGCTACGCTATATCTGAGAAATCCTCCCCGGTGAGAGTCGAATGATCGCAGAGAAGAAGATAAAGAGAAACATCAGGAGGAGGATCGTGAAAGAACGCCACCCCCTAGACACACAAGCTGTCCAACTAAACCCCATCACGGTGGGAGTGACGGACAAAGGAACGACGGACACCGTGGCGAGTCAAGGCAGCAGGGGGCTCATCGCAATGATGACCCTCCCCAGAACCGGAATAATGACACTCCGGATGGAGGCCGATGATCAGCCGGAAACAATCCACCCTCTCCACCAAGCAGCCATCACAATGGCTCTCGAGGAGGCCAAGGAGGGCTTCATGGAAGAGGAGGTGGTGATGGAAACCGAAGTCCGGCTCCAAGGCACCACAGCCACAACGAACAACCAACATGGCGTTCCCTGTCACCAAGTGACGTGAGACACCGGATCAACTCTAACATAGAGGCACAGTGCTATGAGAACGATGATATATACATGGGCCCAAAATGCTTTGGACCACGAATTCGACAAACACACTTCCCGGAAGGATTTTCTATCTCAGGAAACATCCAAGCCTACGACGGTGTGGCCTGGCCAGATACTTGGCTCCAGGATTTTTTCTAGGCTTTCTGCATCGCCCAAAGTAGAAACATCTTGGTCGCAACCCGATATCTCCCACTTATGTTGCAGAAGATGGCATGATCATGGATGAATGAACTTCTAGAGAATACCATTAACAACTGGTATGACATTCAAAGCGTGTTCTTTCAGAATTTTGAAGGAACATATCGGAGGCCCTGTACAGTAGGAGACCTACAGCGTTGCACTCAGAAAGCCGAAGAAACTTGCCGAGATTACCTCGGACGATGGATTGGCACCAAGAACTCCTGCGAGGGAGTAAATGACCAAACTGCGATTGAAGCTTTCATTGCAGGACTCCCAATTGGTTTACTACGTCACCGTTTAAAATGCGATAAGGTCACTAATTTGAGAGAGATCATAGAAACAGCGAGCAAGTATGCAGATACTGATGATGATGCAGAGGGATTACTTAACTCCCTAGCTGTGCCACAGTCGGCAAAGCAACCAAAGCAACAAGATCAGAAGCGCAAGAAAACCTGGGAAGAAAAGCCCAATGTGGAAACGACAGTGGTCACTGCTACTTTCGGGTCTAGAGGACGAGGAGGGCGCGGCGGTGAACGCGGACGCGGTCGTGGGACATCAAGAGTCCAGGATAGAGGAGACCAACAACCCGGCAAAACCTATTCCTGGGCCGACATTGCCAACAACTCATGTGTGCATCACATAGATGCCAGCGGGGGCTCGTCTCACACAAACGCCGAGTGTCCTTTTAATGACGACATCAAGATAGATGATATCACTGGCTATAGTGCTAAGTGGAAGAAGGGAAAGAAGAATCCCGAAAAAGAGAAGGAGACTAAGGAAGATTCCAACATGGAGGAAGCTGACCCTTCAAATCCCAAGCCGGATGGAAAGAACAACTTAACGAAGAAAGACACTTACGTCACTTTCCTTGGATCTCAACCAGCTAAAGTCAAGAAAGCAGTTCTGCATGAGCTCAACGCAACAGTTCCGGCTGTCCCACAATTTTTGGATTGCTCAAAATGATGGGTTCATAGCATGGAAAACAAAAAATATCTACCGCAAGAACGAACAAAACCCAGATCTAATCTAGATAAAAGCCAAGATCTAATCTATTAGACATGAGCAACGAGATAGATAGGAACTAACCCTCGTAGATCCGAAAGCGTTAACGACATTAGATCTCGTGGTTGATGTAGTCGATCACTTGCCGATCTCAAGATCGTGTGGACGATCCTTCCGGCGTTGCGTTCCGACAGCGCTTCCGCAGTCGGTCAAGTGGACGATCCTTCCGGCGCCGCATTTTGGCAGCGCTTCCGTAGTCGGTCACACGTGCGGAGTCGAAGCAGACCTTCCTCTCCCCGTTCTAGCGAGCAGCGGAGGTAGTAGATCTTCTCCACGGAATCCCAGCAGCACGACGGCGTGGTGGTGGTGGTGGAGTAGAGAATTCTGCAGGGCTTCGCCTATGCCTGTGTAGAAGAAAGGTGGAGGAGAGAGGCGGCAGAGATTGGAGTTATGGGAGAGAGCTTGGAGGGGGCGCCCCTGCCCTTCTATTTAAGGGGGGAGGCGCACCTGGGGAGGGGGACTCCTAGTAGGACTGCCCTCCTATGGCCGACGGTGGGAAGGGGGCAGGAGTCCTCCTCCCCCACGAATCCGTGTCTTGCCCCACTAGGTTTCCTTTGACCCTTTCTTGGTTTCAAGCAAACTCCAAGAAATCCTCTAGAACCTTCCAGAACATTCCAAAACCTTCTAGAATCTCCATACAAACACTCCGGAACATTTCCTAACTTAGAAAATGATCCCCAATATATGAATCTTATTCTCCAGACCATTCCGGATCTCCTCGTGATGTCCCGAATCCAATCCGAGACTTCGAACAACATTCGGTCTCCAACGCATATTCCATATCTACTTAAAACAACTTCGAACCTTAAGTGTGTCACCCTACGGTTCGTGAATATGTAGACATGACAGAGACACATCTCCTATCAATAACCATCAGCGGGACCTGGAGATCCATAATGGCTCCCACATACTCAACGATGACTTCGTGATCGATAGAACCATTTACATACGAAACCAATTCCCTTTGTCTCGCGATATTATACTTATCCGAGGTTTGATCGTCGGTATCTCCATACCTAGTTCTACCTCGTTACTGATAAGTACTCTTTACTCGTTCCGTGATATGCCATCCCTTGTGACCCAGTCACATGCTTGCAAGCTAACTAGATGTCATTTCACCGAGAGGGCCCAGAGCATATCTATCCGTCATATGGATGGACAAATCCCAATCTTGGTCCATGCGCTTCAACACATACTTTCAGAATACCCAATGACACCTTTATAACCACCCAGTTACGAAGCGGTGTTTGATGTCATCAAAGTACCCATCCGGTGATGGTGATTAACATAACCTCATGGTCGAAGGATTAGGTCACTATGTATTTTAAAGCTTATAGCAAATGAACTTAATGACTTGATCTTATGCTATGCTTACTATGGGTGTGTGTCCATTACATCATTCTCCTAATGATATAACCTTGTTATTAATGACATCCAATGTCCATGACCAGGAAACCATGATCATCCATTAATCAACAGGCTAGTTTAACAAGAGGCTTACTAGGGACTCTTTTATGTTTACAAAACACACATGTATTAGTGTTTCCTAATAATACAATTATAGCATGGGATGTAAACATTTATCATAAACATAAAGATATAATAATAACCACTTTTATTATTGCCTCTTGGGCATATCTCCAATAGTCTCCCACTTGCACTAGAGGCAATAATCTAGTTAAGAACTTGTGCATTCAACACCTATGGCTTTCCGGTGTTGTATAGACACTATTGCTAGTGGTAAACATAATCTTCGGATCTGACACTTCCAGGTCCGTGTGTATTTGCATGTCCTTGCGTCTCTATGCATTACTCATTCTCCAATGAGATGGCATTGTATAAATTTGGTCCTTTGGTGAGACCTTTAGTTCCTTGGGATTAAATCATGTTGATACAATTGTTGTACAATGTATTTTCATAGTATTATCCCACTATGAACCACACCTAGTTTGATAACAAACTACTTAACACAAATGCCCTCCTTTGCTGCTACTATAGCAGTTATATACTTAGCCTTTTGTTGTAGTATCCGTCACAATATCTCAACTTTGGAACTCATCCAAATCCATCATGGAACATCCTTTCCATTATATTGTGTCACCCATAGTCTAAATTGAGATAAATTTAATTTGTATCTTGTGACAAAACTAGTATCAATGTAACACTTTACGATGAACTACCTTTAATTATTTGTGACTTATACATGATATATTCTTAGTTCTTCCAAAGCTCATAAGAATATCTTTACTATTGTCCAATGATCATCTTATGAATCATTCTGGTATATGCTCATAACATTTAGAGCATAGGACATATCTGGATGTGTACATCTCAAAGAATGATTGATCAAAATATTCTTGTGATTTCAGCAAGTGTCAAAACACTTGAATCTCGTGTCAACACACTCGAATCTTGATTCAGTCCTTTCCGTGCGTCAAGAACCTTTCTTGTTGTTTCCATATTGAACTCATTCAACATTTTATCTATGTACATTTGGCAAAACCATATTAGCCCCTCAATCTATCCATATAGACATTGATGCCTAATTCTTGGGTTATGCCTAAGTCTTTCATCGAAATGAAATTCTTAACCTATGTCAATACAAGATACATCATTTCCAATCAACAATATGTCCTCTACATAATGTATTAGAAATATGTCTCAGCGCTCCCACTTAATTTCTTGCAAATGCAAGCATCTTCATCATCTCCGATGAATTTAAACTCTTTTAACAGTTTCATCATGGTGAAGATTCCAACTCCACGATGCTCACTTCAACCATTGAAGTTTTGCATACTCTTTTAGCATCCTTTGAATAAACAAAACCCTTTGGATCGTGTCATGTACACGTCCTAGGTAACTATTATATTAGAAGAACTTGTTTTGTTTGTTCAACTACCATATACCAAAATATATGTAGTGGTTGCTACATTAATCCGTCCAGACTAAATATCGCTATGAAAGATCAAATCTTATCATAGTCAATTCCTTGAACATTGTCGTAAACTCTTTTCGACATGTCGACTATTTCATAGATTTGAAACATCCATGTCTATTTCTTTATAGATCCAAACACGACCGATAGGCTTCACGCCTTTCCGGAGGGTCTTCAAAGTTCAGAAACTTGATTTCTCGTGTATGGATGCTATCACGGATTCCATGAGTTCTAGTCATTTTATGGAGTCAGGGCCCATCATCGCTTCTTTGCATGTAGTCGGTTCATCATTATCAAAACAATAACGACTTGCTTATCAAATCTTACTATTTGATTCTGACCGACCCACACGGTTCTATAGGAACTCTAATCTCCGAGATCACACCTTTTGTAATCACGAGAGCCATGAGCATTGTGGCCGCCACCGGGACACTTTCCGGCGCTGCGCTAATTAGCACATATAGCTAAGGTTCAACAACCTTATCAAAGTTCTATTGTCCTCCCACTTAACTTTTCACGAAAAATTCCTTCTCAAGGAACTTGACGTTTCAAGTAAAAAACTCTTTTGTCCTCGGTGTTATGGAGAAATTCCCACAAAATTCTTTGGATAACCTACAAAGACATGCTTATCCGACTTTGGTTGTAAACATTTTACTTATGCATAAGATACCAAAATTTAAGAAAAGACAATTCGGGTTTTATCCCAAACCATGACTTACATGGTGTCATTTCAACGGATCACGATGGAGCTCTTTTCAGTGTAAAAGCGGTAGTCACTTAAAGCTTTAATCTTTAATATATAATGGCAGTTTTATAAATGACACCTTTGATCTTACCATGTCAAACAAGGTTTCATTACATATCTTGAACACTCCATACTCCTATGGTGTTTTGGGAAATGCAAATCTATGGAACGATTCCTCAAATCTTAGGTGTTTTGCTAAACTTGTAACTCAAACATCTTTCTTTATGATCCAATCATAAACTCTTTTATTTTCTTGTTACAATGATTTTCCACTTCATCTTGAAAGTCTTTGAACATTTTTTCAAATGTTTCATACTTTTTCCTTATTGAATAAGTATATACATATACTCACTCAAATCTTCGGAGAAAGCATATGAAGTTGGAATTCATCGCCCACGACTACACATAGTGGACTATATACATCAATATGTACAAATTCCAATCAGTTAGTCGTCCGTTCCTCTTTTGGCCTACGAACGGAGTTTTAATTATCTCCAGGAAAGTATCACAAGCGTCATTTTTATCCAAATCAAAGACTCCAATAAATCCATCAACATGGAGTTTCTTCATGTATCCCTTTTAATATAATTTAAACGGCGATGTCACTTCGCAAGTGATCTTTCAATCATTTGTCTTGCGACATTTTAGCAATAGTGTTTATGGATGTGATTTCTCCCACCAGACTTGTAAAAGTTCAGCCATCCTTTATGGAAGACGGTAATTATTTGAACAACCATTGTTCTCGTAATACCGAAACAAAATAACAAATCTTGAAGGCTAGGTTTGATGTCAACGAAAAACACAATAACACTTTATTTGTTTTCGATGAACATCATCACTTATTCTCTTGCTAGTTACTTAGGCCATTGTAGTTCATGAATTACGTTGTCCTGTATGACATAGCATACCAACCAATTCGGTATCCAATACCGGAGAACCACATTGTTTAACAAGCAAGTAATACAACCATAACATGTATATCTTCTATATGCCTAAGTTGGACATCTCCAATCTTTTCTTTTCTGCCAAATATTTTATATATTTTCATTCAGAAATTTCTTTTCTTTTAAAAGAATCTATCAACATCAATAGCGGTGTCATCAACATGACACATGGTACAAAGCGTATGTAGTCAACTACTAATACCTTTGGACTTGCACTTTGAGGTGGATCACCATCATCAAATGTTTGGTGTTCTTTCAAAAATCCATTCTTTAGTAATATTTTAGCGTAGTAAACATTTTACTTACATCTTCTATTCATCCTTATCATGACAACTTTCATGATCAAGCTGCTATAGCTTATAAAGGTGAATTGTGAGTATAATGTTTCTTTTTCAAAACCTTTTGGAGGATTAGGACGACTAGCGTCTCCAACCTTCACAAATTCTCATCAAATATGAGGACGTATACTCTATCATGTTGTAACCAACACATTGTTTTAGATATCGCAATACCTTTCACATATGATGGTTTCTGAAACATTGCTTTCAGCTCTTAGATAAACTTGATATTAAAAACAATCTTTTGAGTATCAAGAATCATGGAGGCAAACATGATACATTAGATACTAACACTAGAATTGTTACTCTTGATTTAATACTATTTATTAAACTTCATGGAGTAAATAGAGTTTGCTGAAAGTTTGCAATAGGACTTATAAACTTTAAATTGACATTCAAAACAATACGATACCAGTTCGTAAAGTAAATATCCAGAATTTCTATAGTTCCACTATCTCAACTATAACTAAGCATAAGGTGGTGAACGGATGCCAATGACTATAACAAACTATGCAAATTCACTTTGATTGTGTTTATGATAAATTGAGTTCGACTAATCTAAATTATAAATGAACTCCCACTCAAAACAACATCCCTCGAGTTGTTTTAGTGATTACACGAACCAAATCCACTACACCAAGTCCGATCATCACGTGAGATGATGTAGGTTTAAAGGCGAATAATCAACATGTTCATCATATCATCCATATGACTCATGCTTTACCTTTCGGTATTCCGTGTTCCGAGACCATGTCTGTACATGCTAGGCTCATCAAGGTTAACCTTAGTTTCCGCATGTGCAAATCTGGCTTGCACCCGTTGTATGCACACGTAGAGTCTATCACACCCGATCATCACGAGATGCTTCGAAACGACGAGTCTTAGCAACGGTGCCAACTAAGGACGAAGACTTTATTACTTGATATTTAGTGAGAGGGATCATCTTATAATGCTACCGTCGCGATCTAAGAAGTACAAGATGCATAAAGGATTAAAATCATAGGCAATTCATAATATGTGATATGATATGGCCTTTCTTCTTGTGCCTTTGATCTCCATCTCCAAAGCATGGAGAAGAACTCCATCATCACCAACGTGGCGTCAAGGTCCGTGGCGCCGCTTCATGGTTGTCCATCACCACCAACAACTATTACAACTACTTGGAATAAAGCTATTACATGATGAAATAGACACGCAGGTCTTCAACAAAATTTAAAGACAACCATTAGGCTCCTGCCGGTTGCCATATTACAATAAGGATCATTGCATACATCAAATATAATCACAATCACATAATGGCCATATCACATCACAAAACCCCTGCAAAAACGAGTTAGACGCCTGTAATTTTCTTTGCATATTTTACGTGGCTTGGGGCTTTCGAATAAGAACGGATCTTACCTACGAACATGAACCACAACGTTGATACAAGTGTTGTCAGATGCTCATTGTAAATTGAATCTTAACTATGGTGGGAGAGACAGACACCCGCAAAGCCACTTGTGCAAAGCAAGTTGTACGTCAAGCGTGGAGCAAGTCTCATGTGCGATGACATGTAATGTTAGCCCGAGCCGCTTCATCCCACCATGCCGCAAGATGCAAAGTACACGCTAAGACACCAACAACAAAAGCATCAATGCCCACAAAAACATTGTGTTCTACTCGTGCAACAGATCTACGCATAGATACGGCTCTGATACCACTGATGGGTTCGTAGCATGGAAAACAAAAAATTTCTACCACAAGAACGAACAAAACCCAGATCTAATCTAGATAAAAGCCAAGATCTAATCTGTTAGACATGAGCAACGAGATAGATAGGAACTAACCCTCGTAGATCCGAAAGCATTAACGAGATTAGATCTCGTGGTTGATGTAGTCGATCACTTGCCGATCTCAAGATCGTGTGGACGATCCTTCCAGCGTCGCGTTCCGGCAGCGCTTCCGCAGTCGGTCAAATGGACGATCCTTCCGGCGCCGCATTTTGGCAACGCTTCCGCAGTCGGTCACACATGCGGAGTCGAATCAGACCTTCCTCTCCCCGTTCCAGCGAGAAGCGGAGGTAGTAGATCTTCTCCACGGAATCCCAGCAGCACGACGGCGTGGTGGTGGTGGTGGAGTAGAGAATTCTGCAGGGCTTCGCCTATGCCTGTGCAGAAGAAAGGTGGAGGAGAGAGGCGGCAGAGATTGGAGTTATGGGAGAGAGCTTGGAGGGGGCGCCCCTGCCCTTCTATTTAAGGGGGGAGGCGCGCCTGGGGAGGGGGAGTCCTAGTAGGACTCCCCTCCTATGGCTGGCGGTGGGAAGGGGGGAGGAGTCCTCCTCCCCCACGAATCCGTGTCTTGCCCCACTAGGTTTCCTTTGACCCTTTCTTGGTTTTCAAGCAAACTCCAAGAAATCCTCTAGAACCTTCCAGAACATTCCAAAACCTTCTAGAATCTCCATACAAACACTCCGGAGCATTTCCTAACTTAGAAAATGATCCCCAATATATGAATCTTATTCTCCGGACCATTCCGGATCTCCTCGTGATGTCCCGAATCCAATCCGAGACTTCGAACAACATTCGGTCTCCAACGCATATTCCATATCTACTTAAAACAACTTCGAACCTTAAGTGTGTCACCCTACGGTTCGTGAATATGTAGACATGACAGAGATACATCTCCTATCAATAACCATCAGCGGGACCTGGAGATCCATAATGGCTCCCACATACTCAACGATGACTTCGTGATCGATAGAACCATTTACATACGAAACCAATTCCCTTTGTCTCACGATATTATACTTATCCGAGGTTTGATCGTCGGTATCTCCATACCTAGTTCTACCTTGTTACTGATAAGTACTCTTTACTCGTTCCATGATATGTCATCCCTTGTGACCCAGTCACATGCTTGCAAGCTAACTAGATGTCATTTCACCGAGAGGGCCAGAGCATATCTATCCGTCATATGGATGGACAAATCCCAATCTTGGTCCATGCGCTTCAACACATACTTTCGGAATACCCAATGACACCTTTATAACCACCCAGTTACGAAGCGGTGTTTGATGTCATCAAAGTACCCATCCGGTGATGATGATTAACATAACCTCATGGTCGAAGGATTAGGTCACTATGTATTTTAAAGCTTATAGAAAACGAACTTAATGACTTGATCTTATGCTATGCTTACTATGGGTGTGTGTCCATTACATCATTCTACTAATGATATAACCTTGTTATTAATGACATCCAATGTCCATGAACAGGAAACCATGATCATCCATTAATCAACAGGCTAGTTTAACAAGAGGCTTACTAGGGACTCTTTTATGTTTACAAAACACACATGTATTAGTGTTTCCTAATAATACAATTATAGCATGGGATGTAAACATTTATCATAAACATAAAGATATAATAATAACCACTTTTATTATTGCCTCTTGGGCATATCTCCAACACAGAAGTGGCAATCACCTTTGACCATGCTGATCATCCGCCTAAGTTGCACATGCGAGGAAAATACGCCTTAGTCGCCAATCCACTTATTGACGGCTATGGTTTTTCCAAGACTATCATGGACGACAACATTAGCATCAATATTTTGTATGTCGAAACGCTACGCCGGATGTGGATCTCGGAGATGCAGCTGAATCACAGCTTTGTGATCTTTCACGGAGTTGTCCTAGGAAGACAAGCAAATTCCCTGGGAGGGATCACTTTGGATGTTACCTTTGGAACTCTAAAGAACTATCAGATAGAGGCACTTCCCTTCGAGGTGGTCCCGTTCAAGAGCGTGTACCACGCTATATTTGGAAATCCGTCTTTCTGGGCTCGTCCGTGGTACATTTACAATATGATGAAAATTCTAGGTTCCAAAGGCGTGATCACCATCAGGGGAGACCCGAAGAAGGCACGAGAGTGCGAGGACGGAAATGCCGCCTTTGCTAAAGCCGTGCTGCACGCCCAGGAGTACTAGGAGATCAAGAAGACCATTAATCCATCCGAGATGCCCGTGAAGAAGAAGGAGGTGACAAAGCCGACTCCGGAGTTCAAGGCATCGGAAGAGATGAAGAACACGGCATTGAAGGATGATGACCCCTCCAAGGTAACCCGACGACAAGTCCACTTAGGGGATTTAGTGGTGTAGATGTAGGAACATCCGTAGGACGGGCTGCATCATGGGTAGCGCTTGTGGCCAATGGATGGTCAAGGGCAGTGCACAAGTGCACTCGATGGTTGAGTGACAGCTTAGGCTCCGAGCTGTCACTCATGTCGATGGCGCACTTCAGCGGACTGCAACGCCATGATGATGTCCAACAGCGCTGGCACGTTGCTAGTTCCCAAGGCTAGGCCTGACACGCCTTGTCAGGCTCAGTTGACTCCGGTTCCCGAGCCGCTCTTGGCCTAGGAGAAGTGCTCCATGGTCCTTCCGAGGCTCAGTCGAGGCTGCTCCTTAGCTTCACTGTCCCCCAACTGCATCCTTACCCTCCTTCCGGGCAGCCCCCGGAAGGGAGGATTAGACCGCCTCACGCGCCGTTGTCTTTTCCTTCCTATCCGTGCGCACCTAGCGGATCGAGTATTGTCTCATGGTGTTTTTCTCATCCGTAGGCACCTACACGATAACCGACAGTTAGTCTCTAGAGGTTCATCATGTCAAGTCCATACATGCTTGGAGTGCATGGTGGTCATATATTCGTGACGCTCCAGCGACTTAGCCTAGCCACCGTCGAGCCATTTTCCGGTGGATCCGGGGCCCATGCGCCATGGTGCAATGCTAGGTACCCCTAATCCCATTATGCCGACAATCTCAAAAGCTATTTGCTTGCAATGCAGAAAACAGTGTAAGAACAATATCTCAGCCTCTACTTAATCTAGTTCAAAATGACAACTAGGCCAAAAAAGACAATAATGCAAAACACCGGCATAAAAAGTTTCGTCCTAACCCCACACCAGTGGGTCTAGTTGCACTGGTGGCTGCAAATAACAAAATACACATCCCACAACCACCAATAGCCAATGTAGTTATCTAGGAAGAATTGGCAGCAGAACTAGTTTCAACGGTATGTTCTTAGCAACGAACTGGTAATGATCGCCCAACGACCAAAGACATATAATTCCTTTTGAATGAGCATGACACCAAATTTGGTACGTATTCAGATACTAGTAGTAGCATGTCATTTTATATGTAATATATACACATATATATATACCTTAATATTTTGATGTAGTGTTTTTTAGTTGCACCACGAAGAATATTAACCAGGGGGCCGACGATGGGAAAAAATCTTGAACAGATGCTTGAAATAACTAAATCAAGACTTCCAATCACATCTATAGAAGGATTCAAAAGTCCACTGGATCCACATGAATCTACTTATATAGCATCAATCACAGGTATTTTTGTGAGGAATGATATTCCCATCTTGCCTTCATGGAAAGACTACTGACAACGGTTTACTGAAGAAGTTACATGTAATTCATCTATCTCTTTGACATACTCTGTTGCTCTAACTCTTTTCTTGTTAGCTTGCCTTTTTCTCTATATGCTACTCATTGTTGTCTATATAGAATTTTCAAGTTCAATGAGAATAGCAAGGAAGTAAAGTTCTCAAAAGCATATTCTACGCTTGTTTGCGCCTACATCACCACATGATAAAGAAGCAACACTTCTCTGGAAAGTGTTTTAAGGAAGTCACAAGACTGTCTCTTGTGGATCACATGACTGACGATCTGTGGGGCGATCTTCTTCACCACTAGCATGATCAAAAGAATGAGGTATGCTTTAATAAGACTGTGAGACTAGATCACATTGTCAATTCCTATTTTTGCTTCTGCCTTACAAGTCTCATTTTGTGGGCCATCACTCAAGGGAACTGTTCTTTCTATAATAGTAGGAGTACTAAGTCATACAAGATCTCATAGCATAATTGGGAACCTCTACCCAATTGGTAAAGACCCGTTGTTTTGTACTAGTATATTTTAAATAAGTATGTAATTGATGTCGTGGAATCTGGATGCATCTTATCTTTTCATTCTCTATTTCCACCACATGATGCAATTTACTTTTGCTCGTACAAATGCAGGCAAAGTATAACAGGGATCCAAACAATAGTTGACTCTGCTGGAAAAATTGGAGGTAGGCCAGACGAATAGATATGGTGTCATTGTAAAACAATTTTGTCTTCTCTGCATTTTGTGATGTTGTATTTGTAGTAATTTATATATTTAAGTTTGATATGCAATCTTTCTTGGACTGCTTCTTAGTTTGGTTTTCATTTACCTTTATGATTTGCCACTAAAGTCAGTTTCAGTTTTAAATTGTACAAACAGTTGACATATCATGCACCTCAAAGTGTGTACACATATGGAGCCACATTTTTAGTCCAGTTATTAAGTGACATCAAAAAGGATACAAGACAATATGATATTTTTACTAAAGTGTAATCAACATTGGCAATTATAGTTGTTCATGCACATGCCAAACCTTTCTGCATCTTTATCTATAGTAACTTTTCTTCTCTTACACATTTCTATCAAGTGAAAACTTTCCAGGCTAAATTTAAAGAGGAGCTAGCAAATCCTGGGAAAGACTGTTTAGAAAAAACTCCAAAAAATGTGTAGACTTATTTTCAAATGTACTACAACGCAGTGATATAGCCAAAGACACGTTGTGTAATTTTGGGTTCGCATTGAGCTCATCAAAGTCCAAGTTCAAGTCCATTTCTTTGCATCTCGAAGCTCTAGAGGAACATCTCCAAGATGAACGAGCTATATCATTTTCCCTAAAAGTAGTTAATGACCATTTGATCGCCAAATTTGAAGTAATTTATATCCGCCTAGAGCACGCCATAGAAGATAACCAGAAATTCATGAAGATGCTTAGTATTTAGCACACGCCAGTCCCTTGGTTGTGAAATGGAGCCCGATGCTGAAAGTATTATGGTGGTGCATTAGTCTGCATATTATGAACTTGGGTCGTTTCCTTGTTTTAACATGTCTATAATTTGTATGATACCTTATAATGTACTACTTCCGTTTCAAAATAAAACTTCTTAGCAAGTTGTTTTAGCTTGCTAAAAACCTTATATTGTGGAGAGGAGGTACTATTTGTGAACAGGATGCACCAATATGGAAGTAGTATGCTACCTAAATGTATGATACGTGGATTGTTAGCCTACTTAATATTGGCGCTTTATATACTATAAGGTTGGATTGTTGTGTAATATTTGTATGGATGCGATCAAATTGGTTATGTGTGGATGCACCAATATGTAATAGTATGATACAGTACCTTTATGTTACAAATGCTACTATCCTAGATCCTTGACCATAAGGTTCTCAAAACAAATGCATTATCCCTTGGCTGCACACAATATTCATACATGTCATGTGATAAATGGAACCACATTTTTAAATCGAAGCTCAACATTTTCTCTAGATAGATTCGTGAACGGAAAAACTACGACTTAACACCAATTTTTTGTTTTATTACTTGGACTATAGTCACATTTGAAATCATAGTCGAGCAGAAAATCCTTCTGCCTCCCCCTTAATTTTTATGAATCAGAGATCATGGTATCCAATTTTCTACCCTTGTTTGGGAATAAAATGCTACTTTTAGCAAGGCCCTAGATGATAAGTTCACGTGACTCGGCCTTGGATTCGTGAATAGAGGGAATTAGGGTCTACAACTAGTTATTACTTAGAATATCACCAAATTCAAATTTCGAGTCGAGTGGCAAAATTTACCGCGCGCGTACCCTATTTAAATTGGAGGTAGAGTAGTAGTACCCAATATTCTGCGCAATTATATCATGGATGATACGTTGATGTGATGCTCGGCCTTTCCTCTACGAATACCTTTTTTCTACTATTACTTGCCGCTAGCAAAAATCGAAATCATAATCAAGCGGTCAAATTCCCCACCGACTCAGATGCATTTCGTGCCACTCCGTTTCAAACATTTTGAAGCAAAATCTCCCACCGATGGAGTATCATTTTTCTACTCTAGACAAATTTAAAATTTCAATCTAGTGACAAAACTTACCGCATATCTCATTTGTATCATAGGTATCCAATTTTTGGTCCAAGTATATGGTCATGGATGATTAGTTAATGTGATGCGAGGCATTGAATTTCTGAAATGATATATTACTAGTCTACTACTACATTTTTCTATTATTACTTAGCCGCTAGCCAAATTCGAAATCCTCATCGAGTGGTAATTTCCCTCACCGATTCAGATGCATTTCGTGCCACTCTGTTTCAAACATTTGAGGCAAAATCTCCCATCAATGAAGTACCATTTTTATATTATTACTTGGCTGCTAGCCAAATTCAAATTATCAATCGATAGGAGAAATCACACTGACCTTGAAGCATTTCATGCCCCTCCATTTCAAAAACTTCGAGGAAAAATCTCCCATCGGGGAGTACCATTTTTTATTATTAGTATAGATAGACGCTAGCCAAATTAAAAATCATAATCAAGCAGAAAACCCCCCACCGACTCAGATGCATTTCTCATCCCTCTGTTTCAAAAACTTTGAGTCAAAATCTCACACTGGGGGAGTACCATTTTTATATTATTTAGTAGATGGACGCTAGCCAAATTCAAAATCTCAATCGAGTGGAAAAATCTCCCGCCGTCCTCGAAACATTTTAAACCCTTACTTTTAACACACTTAAAAATTCCCATTCCACCTATTGTTCAGACGAGAAATGGGCAAACTAAATTTGGCAGCTTGGGAGAAAATTTTAATCGAGCCGCAAAATCAACAACCAAGATCGAAGCATTTCAAGCCCATCTGTTTCAAAA
Source organism: Avena eriantha (assembly GCA_910589775.1). Classification (NCBI taxonomy): domain Eukaryota; kingdom Viridiplantae; phylum Streptophyta; class Magnoliopsida; order Poales; family Poaceae; genus Avena; species Avena eriantha. The sequence goes on from OU342740.1 coordinate 215,960,111, forward strand.
ATTATGTGGCAAAATCTCCCACCGAGAGAGTAACATTTGTCTATTATTTAGTAGATGGACTCTAGCCAAATTCAAAATCTCAATCGAGCGGCAAAACCCCCCACCAAGATCTAAGCATTTCGTGCTCATCCATTTCAAAAACTTTGAGGCAAAATCTCCCACCGGGGAGTACCATTTTTCAAAATCAGTAGATAGATGGACGCTAGCCAAATTCAAAATCTCAATCAAGCGGCAAAATCACCCAGTGAGTTTGAAGCATTTTCCGGCCCACCGTTTCAAAAACATGGAGTCAAAATCTCACACCGGGGAGTACCATTTTTCTGTTAGTAGATAGATGGATGCTAGCCAAATTCAAAATCTCCATCTAGTGGCAAAATCACCCACCGAGTTTGAAGAAGTTCCTACCCCACTATTTCAAAAACTTTGAGTCAAAATCTCCCAATGGGGAGTACCATTTTTCTATCAGTAAATAGATGGATGCTAGACAAATTCAAAATCTCAATCGAGCGGAAAAATCACACACCAAACTTTAAGAATTTTGCACCCCTCCATTTCAAAAACTTTTTTACTTCAAAATTTCTATTCTACCCATTGTTTAGATGACAAATGGGCTGCGAAAGTCGGTAGCTCGGTGATATGATCGTAATTATTTTAATGTTCACCTCTATAATCCCGATTCGCACAGTATTTCTTGCTTGCCCTCCCAAAAATTCCAAGCTCCTCTCTCATGCTCTCACCTCCATTACCACCACACGCACCGGCCGGCTGCTGGAGCTGTTGAGCCATTTACCCACGCCCACCGCACCAGGTTTGGTTCACCAGTTCTCTTAGCCACTACACCAGAGCTGCAGTCGCGTTCACCGAGACAATGGCATCATCGACCGCCCAATCTCCACTTCCTGCCACCGAAAGCTAGCCAACTGTACCACAACCGCTTCACTAATGTCCACCGGGGGATCTAGTTCAACGATTTCCATGTCCACCGCTCTAGACCAGCTCCATGGGTGATACTCTCGTCCACCGCGCTGAAGCCAGCATCGACTGCCCTAGATCTTCTTCCCCGACACCAACAACAACTGCAATAGCAGCATCCTTGCGCCTTAGTGACCGTGATGTCACCGACACGGACATGGATGATGCTTAGATGCCCCTTCAACCATGGTAACCAAATTTCAAACCAGTTTTTGTTTTTCAGCAGTATAGCAGGTTCAACCCTGTCGCAGTGAACTGCATTTTTGTAGTCGTGCTACATACCAAGTCACTGCACATGCTTGTTCTTTGTGCTACATATAAGCTCACTGGGCATGTTTCTTTGCTTCACCTGTTCTACAAATTTTGGTGTCATGCACATGTTTTTGGCTACTCTGTACAATAGTAATTTCCTACTATTGTGGGTTTCTTACAAAATCTAAGTCACTGGAAAATATTAGTTTGTATTACCTGCTCCATAGTTGTCGACTTCTAGTCTCAAGTTTGTCCTCAGCTAAATTACTGCTATTGTTTCCTTCCTGACATCCTTCCGCTATCATGTAGTACCCATTTAAACACTTCCTACTAATTCCATTATAATTTTGTTTTTCCATCTGGTTCTTCAAAATCCGCACCACTAACTATTTTCTCTTCTTCTACATAGAGATCGAACATGGAACGCTAAATGTCGTGGTATTGCCGATGAATACACCATGGAGGGGTCCTCATAGCGCGTGTTTAGAGACGTGGGGTAAGGCGGAGAGTTGGCGGGTAAGAGGTAACACAGCTTACCCAGGTTCAATTCCCACAACGGTGGAAGAACTCTACTCCTGCTATAAATCACTATAATGGCAATACACCGATTTACAATGATAGGTTCGCTGTGCGAGGTGTTGCACGTTGTACGTAGCAATCTAGGTTGTGTCTTCTTCCCTAAAGGCTCCCATAGGTCCAGCTTTATAAAGGCACTAGAACCTAGGGTTTACAGGGAAAGTTTCTTGCCAGACAAGGTAAAGAGTCCTACACTAGTACAAACTAGTCTTTCGTGTCTTGCACTCCAAGGCTCCCAGTACGTCGGCGACTCCTATGTAGCCTTCCTTTACCCAGTATGGGCCTCCCTTCTGGATCAGTCTAACTGGACCTCCCACTAGGCCATAGGCCTTGCTACTAACTATGGGCCACCCGGGTTAGCTAGAATAAGGACGTGCTATGGTGATACCCATTTAGCATATCCCCAACAGTAGCCTCCGGAGGACTTTAAAATCTTGCATAGTGTTGCCCATTGATCTTTAAATGCTCCGTCTTAGTGATGTCGGCAATTCGTTGAGAAATATCTCAAAACTGTCCCAAAGAACTCTCCAATTCTCTCTGGCTTCGCAATGTAGCCGGAGATTCCTTAAGTCTTTGTTTCCAGAGCCGAATATTTTCCGCCTTTGATGGAATCTTCAGAGGTGACCCTTCACTTCAACTGTCACGAGGATGACGTAGGGTACAGCCTATACTACCTCGAAACTCACATAAGTTAGAGAATTAATCATTAGCTATTTTTACACGCGCGAAATCCGAAACGGTAAAGCCACAAAAATGGAGGACGTGGCGAAATTACCACGCATGCTCGTCTCCACATCGGCAACGCTCCATCCATCAGATCCTTTAGCACGAATATTGATGCGGTGTCTATATATTTTCACCGCGGCCAGGTTATTTTCTTTTCTCTTGTATTCGCTTCCTCATCTTCGTCTTCCTCTAGCCGCACGCCCCTTCAAGCTCCATTTCGAAAAACCCTAGCCATAACTCTCTTCTTCTCCATCTAATCCATCATCACAATGGCCTCCAGCGGCTCCATTCCTTTGATGACAACGACCCCCGAGGCTATTCCGGAGCCATCCCAGGGAGTAACTGCCCCGTCAGAGGGGATGGTTGTCCCTGTCACCGCCATGGTGGAAACCACCGGTGACAACCAAGAAAGAGCAGAACCAAATGCCGCTGAAGAGGACAATGACTCCCACAAGGGAGTGTGGAGGGGCTCTGACCTCTCCGCCAAAGATCGGTAAGAACTGGTCACCGAGGGGTATCTCCCCATGGCGAAGGATTTGGTATGGCGGCCGGCTCTAGCCGGCGAGTTAGCTCCTTCTCCCCAAGCTGGTGAAAAGGTGTACCTCAAAGCTCAGCTGGTACGAGGCGTAAGCCTGCTAGTATCTGACTTCTTCCTGGATGTTCTCCGGCACTTCCGGGTACTTCCCCACAAACTCTCTCCCAATAGTGTCTTAGTCCTTAGCAACTTCGTACCTCTGTGCAAAGGATTCCTAGGTATCAAACCTAGATTAGATCTGTTCGTGTACTTTTTTACCGTCAAGTGAGAGTCCGTAGAGTCCAAGGACGAGTTGCAGATTTGTGGAACCATTATCTTTAAGATCCGGCCTAGCCGGCGCTTCCCCGACATCGTAGGGCGTGAGTCATGCAAGAATTGGCAGCGCACATACTTCTATGGCCCAGATATCCCCCTGCCTGACTGCGTTGAGACATATCCCGACTTTGTCGACGAAGCCGCTGCTGAGGTGCCCGCATGGCGGATCCCAGCCTCCCTTCAGTCCAACGAAAAGGCCAACCACACCGTAAGACGGATTGAATGGCTCATGGAAAGAGGTCTGATAGGCTTGGACCTAGCCATGTGCTGGTTTGTTAGGCGGATCCAGCCCCTGTAGCATCACGCCGAGTTGATGTGCAAATACAATCAGGACAGGAGGGATCCCATGTGAATTTCGCGGGATAACTTCTCTACTGACTCTATCAAGCTCCGGCTTAAGGACATCATCAGGGTGAAGGACAAGAAGCGTGGCTTCAATATCACCTATGACATGTTCGACTATGACAAATGTCTAGAGGTAACTATTGTTTCCTTTGTTGCTCGTTATATACTCTAAGGTTTTTCCGACTTGAAGTTGCCAGTCTAACACTCCTCTGTATCCTAGCTGGTGACCTTGGTGGCAAATCATCTAGCTCCAGCAGCGCGAAAGTGGAAGAGATCCACCTCTAATGTTGTCGTCGAGGCTAAGAAGAATAAGAGAAAGGAAACTGGAGTATCCAAACGATCCACCACTGTTTTAGAGGTGGATAATAAGAAATCCACCACATTCCCCTCACCAAGGCTCCTTCCGTGGAGTAAGTATATTCATTCTCCGGCTTGCAGTTTTAGCTCATACCTTTTTTCAACTCTTGTACTTATACTTCGTATGTTTCAGCAGGAAAGCCGGTATAAAAAACATTAGAATTTTTAACATCAGTCTGTTGTGCAAGAGGTGGTGGAGGTTGGAATCTGAAGAGGGTCATTGGCAAATGTTTGCAAGGAAAAAATATCTAGGCAGTGGGGGGATTTTCCCAGTAAAACATAAGCAAAGTGACTCTGCTTGTTGGTATGATTTGCTGAAAGTAAAAGAAATGTATATGTCTGGGAGGAGGATGGTGGTTGGGAATGGTTTGAGAACAGATTTCTGGGGGGATGCATGGTGTTTGGATATGCCTCTGAAGAAAAAAATTCCTAAACTTTTTGATATATGTCGGCAGCAGAATATAACTGTTGTTGCAATTGCCGGAAGGAACTGGCAATGTTCTTTCCGAAGAGGGTTGAACATGGATAATCAGGAACAATACGGAGGGTTGCAGGTGCTGCTGGCTGATATTACTCTGTTTGAAAAAACTAATAGGCATATGTGGTTGTGGACAGAAACAAGGTTGTTCAGTGTCAAATCGATGTATAGTCATCTAGCAAATGGTGGGGTGGAGAGAGGTTTTAAACACTTGTGGATACCCAAAATTCCTTTGAAGATCAAAATTTTGTTATGGCTCATTTGGCTTAATACAATTCCATCCAAAGATAACATGAAAAGGAGGAAGTGGACTGGTGACACAATGTGTAGGTTCTGTGACCAAGAAGAATCGATTGGTCACCTCTTCTTCTCTTGTCCTGTTGCTAAATATGTATGGAGTGTGGTGGTGAGATTTGTGGGAGCTGGGACTAGGCCTGGATCCTTTTTGCAGTATTTCCGATGGATTCCTAACTTCTTGGTTATGAGTCACAACATTCATATTACAGCTGTGGCAGCTGCCTGTTGGGCAATCTAGAAGCTTAGAAACAGAGCATGATTTTACCACAAGTTGATTAAGTCCCCGGTTGATTTAGTAATGTATGCTTGCGTTTTCATGAAATATTGGGCAAGTCTTCATGATGCCAAGGAAGGGGAATTGCTAAGGGAGGGCGCAAAAATGCTGCAGAGGAATGCGCGGGCAGATGCTGAAGCTATGGACACAGCTCGGGTGTCTTTCCTGGGGTTACCATCTACCAGCCCCAAGCGACCCAGGTCTCCGTCTGATGAGCAGGAGGAAGATTGAGGAAATTTCTCTCCCCATCTCCGTGGTGTGGAAAAGAAGCAGAAGAGGATGATATGTTTTGGCCACAAATGATCATTCTGGTGGTCGTGTTTGCGTGTTCCCTATAGTGTTTTGTTTTGGTATCTCTTGTTAAAAACACTAGCCTCGATGTGGCGGTAATCTTGCATCTCCCTCCTACTTCTATGTCTAAACTCTTTGTTTGTGGTAGCAGTTGATGGCTCAGTGTCGGCGCCAGGAAAATGCTGGTGCGATGTTGATGTAGAGCTCGTTGGGAACCCCAAGAGGAATGTTTGATGAGCACAGCATCACGTTTCCCTCAGTTATGAAACCAAGGTTTAATCGAACCAGTAGGAGTAAGGAAACACCCCAAAGGTGTTGCTAGCTGAGCCTTGGCATGGCGCACTACCGGTGCTAGTAGCAACGTGGAGACCTGCACAACACAACCACATAACTTTTTCCCCAACTTGCGATGAGGTTGTCAATCTCACCGGGTTTTGCGGAAAACAAAGGATTAAACGTATTGAATGGAAAGAAGTAAAAGTTTGCAGAAACAAAACACAAAGCAGTAACAGTTTGTAGATTGTATGTAAAAGACAAGGACCGGGATCCATAGTTCACTAGAGGTGGCTCTCCTTAAGATAGATAACATGCTAGGTGAACAAATTACAGTGGGGCAATTGACAAACACTGAGAAAGCAATACATGCATATACTAATCATCTTGACTCCTTTGAGACTTGATTGGACATTACAATGAAAAGGCACAAACAAAAGATTCATGAATAACAATGCTTTGCAAGATGTTTGTTTGTTTCACATAAAGAAAACATAGCATAATAGCATTCAGCTTGTCCCTCATAGAGTAGAAAATATAAATGCATAGGACACCTTCAAAGTTCATAAGAGTGACTAGATACAAATAGTTTAAAACAAGCAATATCAAGTTATGCATTAATCAACTAGTCTTGGGACAATGTACATAGAACTAAGAATGGCCACTATGTTCTCAAAGTAGGTGCATAAAGGTAGAAGGTGGAGACTCAATATAATGGTGGAAGAAAGGCCTTCATAGAAGGAAGTAGGGTTTCAAGTCTCATAAAGAGCTTCCAAAAATTATGGTACTTATAGCTTTCAGCTCTCATTTCCCCTATCATAAGCATCTTGAAGGTGATTAAGGTTAAAGTGACACAACTAAGAGGATATGCTTTATAAGTTATAAACCGAAATCTAATGCCCCTTACGTACGAAGACCGAACCTCATGCTACTCAACTTTAGTCACAAGTAAGCTCTTGTCATTGTAAGTACATGTGTATCATAAAGAACCGCCAACGGGTACCCCTTGCACATGATACAGGAGTTATCCCATAATCAAAATGACAAGGCAAGCAGACAATGAGCATCTCAACGATCTTTTTATTTGCTATTTGCATAGGTTTTTATTGAGGATGCTTCATAGAGTGCTCATTATAGTTATGCTGCAAGTTTCCACCATGATTAGGCATGGCTTAGGCTAGCGGCCCAGGCGTTTCTCTAACACACATACAAACTCCATGATCTTACAAGTTCCACTTTTATTTCACACCGCCGGGATCCATAACCAAAAGAACATGATATCAACAGGGTAAAAAGTACAAGTGTAATGTTGAAAGCGTTCCCCATGATACATGGTTCTGCTAATTTGAACTTATAAAGCGCAAGCATATACGCAACAAAGAAGGACCCAATGGTTCAAGTTTATTAGATGCAAAAAAGTAAAGTGTGCCATCAAGTTCGTGAGAGCTTTAATCACTAGTTTTCTCATAACAAGTTTAATTTGGAAGATAAACAAAAGCATGAATATACTTGGAATAGCATAAGCTAGTAGGTAGGTATGGTGGACTCTTTGGAATAACTTGGTTTAGGGAGTTAGATGCATGAGTGGAACTCATACTTCGTTGTGGAGGCTAGCAACAGACTGGGAGTGACAAAATAAGAGAGAAATAATGACCATAATCATGCAGAGCGACAAAACATCATTGATCAAAGCATAGAGTGATACTACAAGTTGAAAACTAAAGGATCAAAAAGGCTATGGTGACTTGAGATAGTCATAACATGGTGTGAGCATGCGCCAAGTCAACCCAATTAATGGCGGGCTTTGAATAATGTGGGGCTTTGAAATCCAAATCATTCACTTTCCTATTAATGATGGGTTCCCAACCATCTTCTAGTTTCGTAGGAATAGAAGCTTTATGTTTCATCTTTTCTTCTTTAATTTTTTGAGAGCATCAGTAATGTGTTTTGTAAAGGCCATATTCATAGCGCTAGCATTAGGACTTTTAGCAAGCTTTTGTAGGAACTTAATCACTTCAGAGATGTTGCAACCGTCAAGATCAAAATCATATTTATCATCTAAATTAGTAGAGCTATTATTTCCCATGATTTGAAGAATTTCAGCATTTTTATTAGAAAAGGTTCCATTAGGTTTACTAGCTTCAACATTAGTGGTAGTGATAGTAGAAACACTAATATTTCTAGAAATTTCATCTTCTCTTTCCCACTTAGCATGCAATTCAGCTAATATTCTAACATTTTCATCAATTATAACTTGTATGGCATTAGTAGCAGCAAAGCAATACTCAATAGTTTCAGGTTTAGCAGCCATTTTATTCAAAGAAGATTGTGCTTCAGCCAATGATGCTATGTTTCTTTCAGCATTAGAGAGTTTTTCCTCAATAGTTTTATTGAAAACAGTTTGTTTACTAATAAAATATTTAAGCATAACTTCAAGTTCAGAGGGTACACTCCTATTATTGTTGTAGGAATTTCCATAAGCATTACCATTATTGGGAGGATATGGCCTATAATTATTATTACCAAAATTATTCCAATAGGCATTATTGCTAAAATTATTATTTCTTATAAAGTTCACATCAAATTGCTCTTCTTGAGCAACCAAAGAGGCTAAGGGAACATGATTTGGATGAATATGAGCTTTCCCATTAACAAGCATAGACATAATAACATCAATCTTATCACTCAAGGAGGAGATTTCTTCAACAGAGTTTACCTTCTTACCTTGTGGAGCTCTCTCAGTGTGCCATTCAGAATAGTTAACCATCATATTATCAAGAAGCTTCATTGTAGCACCCAAAGTGATGGTCATAAAGGTACCTCCAGTAGCAGAATCCAGTAGATTTCTTGAAGAATAACTCAATCCTGCATAAAAGGTTTGGATAATCATCCAAGCAGTCCGTCCATGAGTGGGACAATTCTTTACCAAAGATTTCATTCTTTCCCAAGCTTAAAGTGGTACTACAAGTTGAAAACTAAAGGATCTTAAAGGCTATGGTGACTTGAGATAGTCATAACATGGCGTGAGCATGCGCCAAGTCAACCCAAATAAAGCATGAAAGGAGAATACCATATACTATGCTTTAATATGCTAAAACAACGCATGATTCATCCAATGCACATTAAGCAATCTCAATTGTTTATAACAAGTCATGCTACAGCAAAGAATACTAAGCAGAAAGCCAAAAAAATATCAAGCATGGCATGATAAAGCATAGGCCACAGTCAAAACAAGCTCTTTTTACCACATAAGCATGAACTTTCCTACTCTTTTCCAAACCAAACCAAACTATTTGCAAACCAATGTATGAAAGAGGGGGTCCAACCAATTTATTCAGAAAACTAAGAAAACCAAGCAAACGAAAAACCAAAAAAAAAATGAAAAAGAAGACGCTCCAAGAACAACACAACTGTGCATGAAACAATAAAATGAAGCGTTTGGAAGAAACCTGAGATTTTTATTGATGAAGAAGGGGATGCCTTGGGCATCCCCGAGCTTTGACGCTTGTACTTCTTGGATATTTCTTTGGGTGACACGCGTGGCATCCCCAAGCTTGAGCTTTAGTCCATCCTTCATCTCATTACTCATTCCTTATATAGAGCTGAAAATTTTCCTTCATACAAAACTTCACACAATCTTTATTAGCAACATTAGTGCACTCAAGATAAATAAGTCTTAAGGTTCAGTTCTAACACCAAATAAACTTCCATTAGAACACTAGCTACTGTATCACTTCCCTCAAAAATCTCAATTCCCCAAACTCAAAAAGCAACCAACAAGAAGCAAATGCAGAAAATGGCAGAAATCTGTCAAAACAAACCAGCAGGTAAAGACGAATTTTTTTGAAGACCTTCTGTTGCTCAAATCAAAAAGTGTTGAGCTAAAGAACATTAGATAACAACCTGGGGCAGAAGCACAAAAATTCACGCCTCAAAAAGACGTTCAGAGATTTTACACGAATTTTTACGGTGAAGCACAGAAATCTGTTTGGGGACAACAACTTTCCCAATCATTACTTCTCTCTCATTAGAGATTACTCTTGGCACAAAAAGCAAATAAAAAGGATAAGGAACGGTTATTACCACTACAAGAAATCTGCTCACTAGTGACCTTTTTTTAATGACCATGGGTTTTTTGGTCATAGATCTATGACCATTCTGAACCAATTGGTCGCAGGGAATTTAAGAGGGTCCAAACCTTAAAAAATAACGACCAATTTAGTCAAAAAGGTCATGATGTATTAACACAAAAAGGTCATAGATAGATACGACTGATTTGGAACCTTTTATTTGGTAGACTATGACCAATTTAAATGGTCGTTATGGTCAAATTCTGAAGAAAAAAATTACAAGATTGCCACCTCAGCAATACCATCTTCATTTCATGTCCATGTATCATTTTTTGCCTGCTTATCACATATCTACGTGGCATCTAGGACCACCGCACGTGCTGAAAATTATTCAAATAAAAATAAGGCTCATAGGGGGTTCGAACTCACCACCTCAACATCTCCCAAAGGAATGCTAACCACTACACCACTCGACTCATCCCTGCTACATAGGAAGTTCGACCACCTTTAACCACTACCGCGATGCTAGAGTGTGTAAATAATTCTAGCAAAGGAAACCACACTAGGGATCGAACTCAACACCCATCCATCTACCCAGGGGATCCTAACCATTGCAACACTCGAATAGTTTGTGACAACTGGGGAGCTCGGCCTGCTTTAAACATGTTTTTATTTGGGCTGCAGCAGGAATAATATGGCAAAAGAAGAAAATCCGACACTCGAACCCGCAACCTCCTCCTCTAAAACACAGCGATATAACCACAACACCATCATATGCTTTGGTTAAGATTACCCCGCGAGGGCTATTTAAAAGGGAGAAGTTGGGTTGGGCCTGGGCGGGAAAAAGAGGGTCGTTTGGGCCACCGGAACATGTAAATGTCAGGAGCTATTCCTGCAGCTGGGCCACCGGCCCATAGACGATTACAGACATTACAAGGTTAGTTTTGAGTGGAAATTGTGGGCTTCTATTAAGTTTTGAGCCCACATAAGTACAGGGGTTTCAATTTTTTTAGGAACTCTACAAATATAAATTCAACTTCAATTTTACATATGAGCTCCGATTAAGATGATACAAATATCATTTTGGTTCATCTCAAATATATGTATAACCTTCATGTTAGCGAGTTTTTCATTTTATGTCATCCTGAGTGTATGGTTTATCTTTTTTGTTCTTCTGCTCTCAAGATGCAATCAAAACGACGACATGAATGTTCCTCGTTAGGGGTTCAAAACTTCTAAACTTTCATTGTATCTCTAATAAAACAGCATATTGTGAGTCTAAAAATGATTTTTGAAAAAATCACGAGCATTAGATCATGTACCTATAGTTCAAATCGGACCCACTTCCTACCGATTCGGCAGGAATTTGTCTTTTTTGCCAAGGGTGGACAGAAATATTTTAGATACCCTAGTTGGGACATTGGCCATCTAACATGGTCTAGTATTTTTGAAAAATAGGGTGGTACCATTTTGAAACTGTCACTTGCTAGTTCCTTAACAAAACGCCCCATTTTTGGCACTCGGAAAATAGAAAATGGCTTTTTTGTGTGGCAAAAAGGATAAATTCCTCCTATAATATTGTTCGCCATCTCAAGATACACATGCATGCATAATACAGATACATTATCACAAACTATGTCGTGATTCTATCCATAACATTAGTCGTTTGCCCTGAAAGCCATGAAACCTCAGACATGATAGGTCATTTCTATGAAGGATTTTTCGAGATGTTTACGATTTATCAAGTTTGATATTTTTCCTTGAAAATATGTCATATAATATGACATTACACGAATAATTTACATTATTAGGACCCTTTTTGAATTTCTTGTGCCCTTTCCAAAAATTTCCTATTTTAAACTATGGTCAAAACGGCGTGCATGAAGGTTCCTAGCTAGGGGACGAGCCTCGCAAAACTTTTATTAGATCTCTAATAAAACATCATATTGTGGAAGCGAAAAATGATTTTTGCAAAAAATCATGAGCGTTAAATCATGTACATGTAGTTCAAATCGGACCCGCTTCCTACCGATTCTGCAGACATTTGTCTTTTTCACGAGGGGTGGACCGAAAGGTTTGGGATGCCCCGGTTTGGACATTGTCCATGTAACATGGTCTAATATTTTTTTAAAATGTGGTGGAACCATTTTGAAACTCTCACTTGGTGGTTGCTTTACAAAATGCCCCGTTTTTTGGCATTCAAAAAATAGAAAATGCATTTTCTGTGCGACGAAAAGGAAAACTTCCTCCTACATCATTGTTCTCCATCTCAAGATGTATATGCGTGCACAATATGGACACATTATCACAAACTATTCCACGATTCTGGTCATAACATTGGTCGTTTGGCCCGAAAACCATGAAACCTCGAACATGATAGGTCATTTCTATGAAGGTTTTTTCCATACACTTGCAATATACCAAGTTTGATATTTTTCCTTGAAAATATGTCACACAACAAGACACGACGCGAAGGATTTACCTTGTTTGGACCGTTTTTGAATTTATTATGCCCGTTTCAAACTATGGTCAAAACAGAGGGCATGAAGGTTCCTAGCTAGGGGACGAGCCTCATTAAACTTTCATTAGATCTCTGACAAAACATCATATTATGAAGCTAAAAATGATTTCTGCAAAAAACCATGAGCGTTAAATCATGTACATGTAGTTCAAATCGGACCCGCTTCCTACCGATTCGGTAGACATTGGTCTTTTTCACGAGGGGTGGACCGAAAGGATTGAGATGTCTCGGTCCAAACATTGTCCATGTAACATGGTATAATATTTTTGAAAAATGTGGTGGAACCATTTTGAAACTCTCATTTGGTGGTTGCTTTACAAAACTCCCTGTTTTTCGGCATTCAAAAAATAGAAAATGCATTTTTCTGTGCGACGAAAAGGAAAACTTCCTCCTGCATCATTGTTCTCCATATCACAAACTATTCCGCGATTCTGGTCATAACATTGGTCGTTTGGACCGAAAACCATGAAACCTCGAACATGATAGGTCATTTCTGTGAAGGTTTTTTCGATACACTTGCAATATACCAAGTTTGATATTTTCCTTGCAAATATGTCACACAACAAGACACGACGTGAAGGATTTACCTCGTTTGGACCGTTTTTGAATTTATTATGCCCGTTTCAAACTATGGTCAAAACGGAGGGCATGAAGGTTCCTAGCTAGGGGATGAGCCTCACTAAAATTTCATTAGATCTCTGATAAAACATCATATTGTGAAGCTAAAAATGATTTTCGCAAAAAATCATGAGCATTAAATCATGTACTGTAGTTGAAATCGGACCCAGTTCCTACCGATTCGGCAGACATTTGTCTTTTTCATGAGGGGTGGACCGAAAGGTTTGAGATGCTCCGGTTCGGACATTATCCATGTAACATGGTCTAATATTTTTCAAAAATGTGGTGGAACCATCTTGAAACTCTCATTTGGTGGTTGCTTTACAAAACGCCCCATTTTCGGCATTCAAAAAATAGAAAATGTATTTTCTGTGCGACGAAAAGGAAAACTTCCTCCTGCAACATTGTTCTCCATCTCAAGATGTATATGCATGACCAATATGGACACATTATCACAAACTATGCCGCGATTCTGGTCATAACATTGGTCGTTTGGCCCGAAAACCATGAAACCTCGAACATGATAGGTCATTTCTGTGAAGGTTTTTTTGATACACTTGCAATATACCAAGTTTGATATTTTCCCTTGCACATATGTCACACAAAAAGACACAACGCGAAGGATTTACCTTGTTTGGACCGTTTTTGAATTTATTATGTCTGTTTCAAACTATGGTCAAAACGGAGGACATGAAGGTTCCTAGCTAGGGGACGAGCCTCACTAAACTTTCATTAGATCTCTGATAAAACATCATATTGTGAAGCTAAAAATTATTTTTGCAAAAAATCATGAGCGTTAAATCATGTACATGTAGTTCAAATCGGACCCACTTCCTACCGATTCGACACACATTTGTCTTTCCGGAGGGGTGGACCGAAAGGTTTGAAATGCCCCGGTTCGAACATTGTCCATGTAACATGGTCTAATATTTTTGAAAAATGTGGTGGAACCATTTTGAAACTCTCATTTGGTGGTTGCTTTACAAAACGCCCCGTTTTTCGGCATGCAAAAAATAGAAAATGCATTTTTTGTGCGACGAAAAGGAAAACTTCCTCCTGCAACATTCTTCATGTAAGGTGGGTCTAGTAATTTTGAAAAATGGGGCGATACCATTTTGTATTCACTGTTTGATTTTACTTCACAAAAAGCCCCGATTTTGGCACTAGCAAAATAGGAAATGGCTTTTTCGTGCAACCAAAAGGAAAACTTCCTCCTGCAACATTGTTTGCCATCCCATGATACACATGGGTACACAGTAGATTGGTACAATTTTGCAACATATTCTCGATAGATGTTTCAAACAAGACCCTTTTGATATTTAGAATAGTGCCAGCCAATCAGAAAAGAGAATTAGAGTACCCACGGATGACCTCACGAAGCAAATCTCAGCCGTCCATCTAGCCTCATCCAACGACCGAAATTTCATACCAGTTTCTCCTGCCTCCCCATCCTCCTACCCAATTTATACCCAAAATGAGTAAAATGCACTGTGATTTCCATAGTCAAGTACCCCAAGTGTGCAGGGGTAATTTCGTCAAAGCACACCACCCATCCAGATCGTGGTTGAGACGGACACCGAACCCTAATCCCCTTAGGCCTATGGCTCAGACCTGCCGCCACCTCCCTCGCTCGACAGCACCACCTCCCTTCCCTCTCCCTCGTGTCGGCTCCGTCCCTCCACCCCTTCCTCCCCTCCTCCACTGTTGACTCCGCGCGCCGCCACTTGTGGTAACCCCCGGATTGTGTCTTTCCCTGAGCTCTGCGCCTCTCGAGCCGCTAGTCCCCGATCTCCTGTCATGCTGCACATGACTACGATCTCCCTTCGTGCTTCACTGTTGTGGCAGCCACGGTAGAGGAGAAGGTGGCGCCGGCCAAGAAGAAGAAGCTGAGGGCAGCGCCGTCCTCGACACGCTCCCCGACAAGTGCCTCTTCGAGATCCTGCCACCACTTCTTCCTTTCTCTTTCTCGCTCGATAGTCATTCTCCCTCTATCCCTCGTCCTAGTCCTGACGCCGGCTCACCCCACCCCATCTCCGACCATGACGGGGTCGCCAGATCTGGCCACTGGATCGCCGGGCCATCAAAGACTCCTCTCTCGCTCGGACTACCGCCCCCTCTTGGCTCCCTCTATTGGCTCCCCGACCTCCCCAGTAGCATCCCAATTGTCTAACAATTGTAACGCTACTTGTCCTAGTAAGATATTGGCTACTTCATATATATTATTGTTGCATCATAATTATATCATCCTCATGCCATCATGCCACCTTGCATTTGAGCATCATATAAAACCCTCTTTCTTTTGAATTTCCTCTCATATGCATTATTAGTTGTATTTGCCTCTTGATATTGTATTTGGTTATTGATATATTGTTCAATGCCCAAGTTGAGTTGGGGGCATATCTTTTATTTCCATTCCACCCCTTTCTCTTCCACCACTTTATAATCCCACCATCCCATTAACCATGAGCTTGTTTCTCTTTCTTTTGCTATTTTTATCTAGCTCATGGGCAATAGGGTGGATCTAGTCTTTATTTTGTTTCCTTTGCTTGGCTTTATTCCATTTTTGGAAATGCATAAGAATAATGCCATCATTTTATTATTGTTGTCACAAAATAAATCATGGCATTATTATTTTACATGGGCCATGCACAATTCTTCACCACCTTTCTCTCCTTTGGTTTTTCTTTGGATTTAGTGGATCCTATCTAGGAAAACCATCTACCACCATTACACCATCCTCCTAATCTCATACATCTCATTTTCCTCTTATTTTTAATTCTCCATGCATGAGCCATATGTGACCCTTTCCACCTATTTCTTTTCTTCCTCTTTCTTTCTAGTTTCTCCTCCACATTATCTCAAGCAAGATCAAGCTTCATTTTTCTTCTTGGTTTGGCCTCATAAACTAAATAAAAATATAAATACCTAATAAAATTCAAACCTAGTTTTTCTCTTTATAATTCCTTTACACCTAAATTACACTAAACCCTAACTCTAATCCTCCCTCTCTCTCTCTCACTAGCATGACCACCTGACCCTCTTCCTCTCTCTCCCTAGCTGTTGGCCCCACCCCAGCTACCTCTCTCTCTCTCTACCCCATCTAACCCTAATAAACCCTAGCCCGAGCTAACCCTCTCCTCTCTTTATTTCTCTACCGCCATGCTGGCCCCACCCTGCAGCCACTCGCCGCCCTGGACCACCTGCAGTCCCTCATGCCGCCGTCCAGCCCCGGGACAAGCCCCCAGCTGCCCCACGTGCTCGAGGAAAAGGGAGAGAAAGGTGGGACCGACTCCACCTTTATCTCTGCCGTGCCCCAGCTGTCCTCCTCCCTCTCCCTTCTTTTCCCTCCTTCCACACGCCTCTCCTGCATCCCAAGATCCGCCCCAGAGCCGCCCTCTTCTTCCCTTCCTCCGCTCCGTCCACAGCTCCTGCCGCCGGTCGCCGCCAGCAACCACCTCGTCCCGTTGTTCCCGCTGAGCAACTCGACCTGGAGGTGGCCTCGAAGCGCGAGGAGGTTCCTCTACGACGCCCTGTACATGATGACGCGAAGGAGAAAGCCCCACCATCGCCAGATCCTCGCCGACCTGATGAAACCCTAGTTCGCTGGAGCACCTGCATCCCCGACGATCCGCCGCGCCCCCGTCCGATCCGAGCCCGCCGTCGAGCCCGCGGAGAGCTTCTCTCCCTCTCTGACATGCTCCGCCTTGCCATCTACGTCTAGAGCCGCCGACCGTTTTGTCGAACGGCCGTAGTGCGCCAGAGCTCGCCGCCGTCTGCAGGTTTCCCGCGCCGCAGCAAGTTTACCTAAGCCCCCGCCCCTTCCCTGTCAACACCCCGAGCCAGACGCACTGGCTAGCCCCTCCGCGCGCACTCCCGTGACTCGAGATCGAATCCTTGCTCGTGCCGCGCGCCAGATTTCCTCGCCAGACGATGAAGAAGAAAAACAGTACCCGGGCCGTGGTCATCTTACAAAAAGCCCCCCACCTTTTTGATTCCTGCAACCCGCGCTCCTAGCGACCCCACCTGCCAGCCGTGCTAGCCCTTTTGCAGAAAACCCCTCTGCTTTTCCCGGCCGCAACCCGCGCTCCAGCTCCATCCCCACCTGTCAGCCCCTGTCTTCCTCACCGCTGTCACGTGGGCCTGCGCCAGTTGGCCCACCCCGCAGGCTAAGTGGCTAGCCCAACCCGTGGTGACAAAAAGGTTTCTCCGCGCGCGTGGCCCAGTCAGCGCGAGGCCCACCCGTCAGTGGTTGTGGCTGGATCTGGCTGGGTAAGAAAAGTAATTCCGGCTGTCTGCTTTTATTTAAACATTTTCCAAATTGTTTTAAATTCAAATTCAATTCAGATTCAAATAATTTTTAAAATACAAATCCAAATAATACATATAATATATGTTTTGGAATCAGAAAAATGTGAGGAATTCAAATATGCCCTTCAAAATATATTTTGAACACTTTAAATTTCGAGTTGATTAAAATTACAATAAAATGCCTTTTCCTTATTTAATTAATAACTTTTGTTTTATAACTCCAAATTTGACAAATAATATGTCTAAATCGATCAGCGCGACGAGCCCATTCTAAATATGCAGTCCTTGTTCTGAATTGATGCATGCATCATGTGGTTATTAAAAATCTGAACTGTTTATGACAATAAAACTTGGTTAAATAAATAATAACATGCTTTATTTCTTGTATCCACACCTCACCTTTGCCATGCTACTTTAATGCCATGTAAATTGTGCATCATTCATCATGGCATGTTTCTTTGCTTGTCGTATTTTAATTCATATGCTTGTGCACTTTATTTATGTTGCCCTTGTTTGTTTGGTTCTTCTTCGAATAGACGCCCAGCAGGAGAATTACCAGGAATCACAGGAGTACTACCCAGATCCATCTCTCGCTTCAACTGAGCTGCCAGGCAAGCACTACCACATGCTTGCATACATACAGTACCTATTGCCTCTATCTTATTCTTGCATCATGGAGTCGCGATTGCATTAAAGTGAATCCCAAGTACTGCATGGCTTTTACTTTTAAACCACACCAAGCTTGTTCCGGTCCCATGAGCCATTACTACAGGAGTTGTTTGAGCCATGCGAGTCGTAGAAAAGCATGGGTAGGGTATGTGAGTGTCTGATGAATAACGAGGTACCTAAACAACTTAACCTAAGTAGTGATGGGATAACTAATGAAAGAGGCACCGGTGAGCAATATCTGCTATTTGGTTTTCCTGCTCACTTGTGTCCCGTAGGACCCCGAGTACTTGATTCCTGTTCCTTGACTATTCGCACTATCCACATCCGGGAGGCCTTATGGACCCCCCTGAGCCAGAACTTGATTCATTCTTATTTCTTGGGGCCACAATTAGTTTGGGGCTTTATTACTATTTTGTACTTATGCCATGTTACTGCTTTATTTCAGATTGTGCGATGAGCACCTGTACTGTTTTGGATCGTGACACGTTTTTGCTGTATCGACAAGCCCAGTCACATTTTCGGGTTCCCAGTCGTTTACCGCCGTCCACACAAACCTTGGTTCCGTCTCGGAGCCGGCCAACTTCGTTGCGGGTAGCTTAATAGGGTGGCCCCCTGAAATATTTCTGAATCCTGTGATTGCTTTGTCGTGAATGCCTCGTTGGGTTTTGATTTGGTTTTTCCGAGGTTGATCGAGTGTGTGTCGCTATTCGTGCACCCCTGCAGGGTAAATCTTTCTGAAAGCCGTGTCCGCGGTTATGGACGACTTGGAGCACAGTTTCTCGATCATAGACAAGTATAATTAAAGTACCACTTTTAATTTGACTAAGTACTTGACTAGTAAATAGTGCAACACTCATGGAATGGTTAATAAAACTGCCAACGGATGATGGGGGTTGTTCGTCCGTTTCCTCGTTGGTAAGCGAGGAGGAGGATGGATCTGATAATTATACTGTTATAACTGTTGTTCTTAATTCACGGACTTTCGTCTATCATTGGTTAGACGGAAGGTTAGCGAGTATCTGTAGAATTGTTAGGTATTATCTTTTGCTGCAATTGCGTCACCCTAGGTTGTGTCCCCTTTAGCGGCATAAAGACTTGCTGAGTACCCGTAGGATCTCACACGATAAATTGTTTGATTCAGATGAACAGGTGTACCCGCAATATGGATACTGGGTGGAAGAGACAGATGATGTTGGCAACGATCATTCAGTGTAGAGATTCCGGGAACGGGGATGCGTGTGATCTGTGGGCGGGATGTGTTTATTTATGGGGCATCTTATGCCAATTTGCTTCTTATCCATATTCGGATCTTGTTTTCCGCTTCCGCCTGATACTCTGATGTGTGATGTATGAGGAACTATCCTAAATTATTATATCTACCTAGGACATTTGGATCTTGGCGTATGGCGTTGCTATATTTCTATTTCTTTTAGATGGAATGGCTCTGAGGACTGTTGTATGTGGCTTGCATACATTCTCATTTGTGTATGTAGTTGATCCCTTCGCCTGCCGATTACGCCGCTCGTTCTTGTCCCATTGTCTGAAAGTGGTTAGGACGGCCGAAAGGTCTACCGTGAGTGGCCCTGGGCCCCACCGTACTATTTTAACCACTTTCGTTCATCCAGGCATTAACTAAGAGCGTAATTCACCGAGGTAGTTACAATTGGTATCAGAGCCATCCCGCCCTTCAGGGTCTCAGCCAAAATGGTCGTTGTCAGTCTAGCAAATATTTTGGTAGTTATGTATACTAGGGAAAAACAAAGCGTGAGAGTAGGAATGCTTCCATTTTTCTTCTTACCCACCCACCCACCCTTTTCTGGTAAGGAAGTGTAACGTTTTCAATCCTCTACTAAAATTCAAACTAGGATTCACGTGTTCTGGGTTCCATAGTACCATAGGTTGTGTTTGTGTTTGTGTGTGTGTGTGTGTGAATTCCTTGTCTATCTGTTGCACCAAATGTTATCACTATCTGCCTTTTGGTTATCAACTATTGGTACATTCCCTACCGAGAGTCCTTTGTAAACCGACGCGATCTATTCTGATTATTTGTACACCGATGCGATCTATCTTACTCTTTGTTATCCGATGTTATCTTGTTGGGGTGTTCTTTTCCGTAGTTAACAATCTTTAGGTTCATCTTAAGAAGAAGTTGTTGGGATTTGTGTTTTACTGATTCATGTGCGGAGTAATGATTTGAGTGCGGGATGGAGTCGCGACCATGCCACTACTTTTGTCATTTTCTTTGGTATATTGAACTAGTAGAGTTACTAATCTTGATTCGTTAAGTGCTTTTGCGCATTTAGTGGTATTTTAATGCCAAAATTGCGGAAAAAATTTCTTTGTTAGTTTGTATACCACACTCCTTGTTCAGTTGTGTGTGTTATGCTTAATATCTTCTAGTTGCCTTGCTCTTTGTTGATATTTTAATATCACCTCAGTGAATTGCATTCTTTAATCTTGATTAATTCCATTTTGGTACTATTTTGGATTATTATCATTCTCCATTATAGTACTAACTTGTGTTTTATATCAATCACAGGATGGCACCACCACGCCGTTCTGAGGAGGATATACCACCTGAGCTTGGGGCCGCTTTGCCAAGTATTGCGAATGCTTTGGGCACTATGCAGCAGAACCATCAGCGCTTCGAGGAAAGTGTCAGGAGGAATGAGTTTGCTCCGCTACCTCCACCTCCCAAGCGAGGAGACATCAAGAGTTTTCTGAAGTTCAACCCACGCCAATTTGAGGTGTCTGATCAGCCACTTGATGCGGATGATTGGCTTCGTGAAGTGTCAAGGTTGCTGATGACTGCAGATGTTCCCGAGCAAGAATGGGTCAAGTGTGCTACTCACCTTCTGAAGGGAGATGCAGCTCTCTGGTGGGAAAATTACCTCAAGGCAGATCTTTCTGGTTTTTAGCCTACTTGGGAGCGGTTCACTGCTGCTTTCAAAGAGCAATATCTGTCAGAAATTGTCATGGAAAGGATGAAGGAAGTGTTTCTCAACCTCAAGCAGGGCACTGACAATGTCAACACCTACATCAGAAACTTCATGAACCTTTCTCGTTATGGTGGCGATGAGATCTCTGATGACAAGAAGAAGCAAAAGAGGTTTCGGCAAGGCCTTAATGCTTCCATCAAATATGCAATTACTCATGCAAGGCCAGCGTCTTTTCTGGAACTCCAACACACAGCTCTGCAGGAAGAAGCAAGTAGGCAAGTGTTTGAGGAGTCAAAGAAACACAGCCGTGATATAGCAAGCTCTTCTGCTATGACAGCTCCTTCTAAGCGTTGTGTCTGGGTTCCTAACACCCCACCGTCGCTCCCTGCTCCACCAAGACCTTCAAGCTACGCACCAAGGCCACCAAACTCATTCACTGCGGCTCCCAGGGGCTACAACCACAACTACCCTGGAGCGCCTGGCGGAGTCCCTGGCTACGTTGCTCCACGTCCACCTGGTGCTTTCTATACTTGTGGAAACACTGGGCATCAGCACTGGAATTGTCCAATGAACAACAAAGCTCTTCCACCGCCACCTCCAAGACCTGCGGCAAGTGCTCCTATGATTCGTGCACCTCCACCTCGGGCTCTCAACATCAACACTAAGCCGGGATCTACGGTTGCTCATGCCAACTGTGTCAACGCCGCTGAAGCTGAGCATGCACCGGGAGTTGTCATGGGTCTGCTTCCTGTTAACTCAGTTCCTGCACGAGTTTTGTTTGATTCTGGTGCTTCACTTTTTTTGTTTCTCACAAGTTTTCTCATGAGCAAGATCTGGCTATGGTTCCTTTATTCCATCGTCTTGTGGTACAATCTCCTGGGTCAAACATGAGGACTGCTCATATCAGCCATGGCAATCAAATTGAGATTGGTGGCTCTTCGTTTCCGGCTTCCTTAATTATTCTGGGAAATTCTCATATTGATGTTATCTTGGGCATGGATTGGTTGACAGCAAATGCAGATGTGATTGATTGTGCTGAACGTTCGGTTTCTCTGAAAATTCCTGAAGGCCATATAGTCTATTCTCCAAGTCTGACTCCTGCAATTCAGCTTTATTCATTGGCGGCTCTGAATGATGATGCTATGGAAGGTATTCAGAGTGTTCCTGTAGTTTGTGAGTTTCTAGATGTCTTTCCTGAAGAGTTGCCAGGTATGCCTCCGGATCGTGAGGTTGAATTTGTCATTGAACTTGAACCTGGCACCGCTCCTATCTCCAAGCAGCCTTATAAAATGGGTCCTGCTGAGTTGGCTGAACTTAAGCGTCAGTTGGATGAACAAGAGAAGTTGGGTTTCATTCAGCACAGTACTTCTTCTTGGGGTAGTCCAACCATCTTTGTGAAGAAGCGAGACAAGACTGATAGACTTTGTGTTGACTATCGGGCACTCAATGCTAAAACCATCAAGAATAAATATCTCCTTCCGCGGATTAATGATCTCTTTGATCAGCTAGCTGGAGCTGTGGTATTCTCTAAGCTTGATTTGAGAAGTGGTTACCATCAAATCAAGATTCGCAAGGAAGATGTTCCCAAAACAGCTTTCACCACCCGTTATGGCCTGTCTGAGTACACAGTCATGTCTTTCGGTCTCACCAATGCACCTGCCACCTTCTCGAGGCTTATGAACTCGGTTTTCATGGAGTATCTTGATAAGTTCGTTGTGGTCTATCTAGATGACATTCTAGTCTATTCTAAGTCAAAATAAGAACATGAAGAACACCTTCGGTGTGTCCTAAACAAGCTTCGTGAGAATTGCCTGTATGCAAAGTTCTCCAAGTGTGAGTTTTGGCTGCCTCAAGTCACCTACCTTGGTCACGTCATCTCTGCCAAGGGCATTGCCATCAACCCAGAAACTATCAAGACAATTATGGACTGGCTTCCACCCATAAATGTCAAAGAAGTCCGAAGTTTCCTTGGTTTGGCCAGTTACTGCCGTCGCTTCGTTCAAAACTTCTCAAAGATTGCGAAGCCTCTTACCGATCTCCTCAAGAAAGGCAAGAAATACCTTTGGACTCCTGCATGTCAAGCAAGCTTTGAAACACTCAAAGAGAAGCTCACTTCCACACCAGTCTTAGTTCCTCCAGATACATCAAAGCCTTTCCAGATTTTCTGTGATGCTTCATTGCAAGGATTGGGTGCGGTCCTTATGCAAGAAAAGCAAGTTGTTTCTTATGCATCTCGTCAGTTGAAGACGCATGAGATCAACTATCCTACACATGACCTTGAACTCGCAGCAGTTGTCTTTGCTTTGAAAGTATGGAGGCATTACTTGCTTGGCAACCGTTGTGAGATCTTTTCTGATCACAAGAGTCTGAAGTATATCTTCACACAGCCTGATCTCAACCTTCGTTAGAGGAGGTGGATTGAAACAATCAATGATTTCAATTTGACCATCAACTACACCCCGGGCAAAGCCAATGTCATGGCAGATGCTCTCAGCCGAAAAGCTTATGTCAACAACCTCATGGTGGAAGAACAACAGCCTCTAATGTGCGAACAATTCCGCAAGCTCAACCTTGAAATTGTGGATCAAGGTTATCTTCTAAACCTTCTAGCAACACCTCTGTTGGAAGAAAAGGTCCGTTCCATTCAGCTTGGGGATCCTTACACTAAAAAGATCATCTCCAACATTCAACTTCTGAAGTATGAGTCTTTCCACGTTGATGACCAAGGCACTCTTTTCTTTGAACACCGGATGTTTGTTCCGAACTACCCGGGTTTAAGAGAGCAAGTTCTCAAGGAGGCGCAAGATTATGTTCTTTCTATCCACCCTGGAAGAACTAAGATGTACATGGACTTGAAAACAAAATATTGGTGGCCTGGTTTGAAACGTTATTGTGCCAAGTATGTCTCAGAGTGTGATGTCTGTCGCAGAGTTAAAGCTGTCCATTAGAAACCTTCCGGTCTTCTACAGCCATTGAAGCCTCCGGAATGGAAATGGGAGAAAGTAGAAATGGACTTCATCACTGGTTTTCCAAGGTCACAGAAGGGTCACAATGCAATCTTTGTTGTCATTGACAGGCTTTCTAAAGTAGCTCACTTCTTTCCAGTCAAGGAAACAATTTCTGCAATTCAGTTGGCTGAGCTCTATATCAACAGAATTGTCTCTCTGTATGGAGTTCCTCTTGAGATCAGTTCAGACCGTGGAAGCATCTTCACTTCCAAGTTCTGGGGAAGTTTCCAAAATGCTTTGGGAACAAAACTAAACTTCAGCACAGCTTACCACCCTCAGTCGCAAGGACAAGTTGAAAGGATCAATCAGATTCTAGAAGATATGATCCGTGCTTGCGTTATCTCTTTCAGCATGAAGTGGGAAGGATGTCTTCCTTATGCTGAATTCTCTTACAACAACAGCTTCCAGAAAAGTCTAAAGATGGCACCATTTGAGGCTCTCTATGGTCGCAAACGCAGGACTCCGATTGGTTGGTCGGGTGCAGGTGAAAGAATATTGTTTGGCCCCGACATTGTAACTCAAGCGGAGGAGAAAGTTCACCTCATTCTTGAAAACCTGAAGATTGCTCAAAGCCGCCAGAAGAGCAATTATGACAGAAAGCACACGGACATGGAGTATGTCCCTGGTGATCTCGTTTACCTTCGTGTCACTCCCATGAGAGGCACGCACCGCTTTGGTATCAAAGGAAAGCTGGCTCCTAGATACATCGGTCCTTTCAAAATTCGTGGAAGAAGAGGAGAAGTTGCTTATGCTCTTGAGCTCCCTGAACAACTCAAAGTCCATGATGTTTTTCACATCTCTCAACTCAAGAAGTGCTTCAAGGATCCCGGCAGGACCGTGGACCATGAACTCGTCAATCTCCAAGAAGATCTGTCTTATCAAGAACACCCCACAAAAATTCTTGAAGTCACAGAAAGAAGGACTCGCAACAAGTCCATCAAGTTCTGCAAGGTGCAGTGGTCGCACCATTCCGTTGATGAAGCAACCTGGGAACGTGAAGATCAGCTCCGTGCCAAGTATCCTACCCTTTTTGAGTCTTCTTCCTCCTAGAATCTCGGGGCGAGATTCCTGTTTAGTGGGGGAGAGTTGTAGCATCCCAATTGTCTAACAATTGTAATGCTACTTGTCCTAGTAAGATATTGGCTACTTCATATATATTATTGTTGCATCATAATTATATCATGCTCATGTCATCATGCCACCTTGCATTTGAGCATCATATAAAACCCTCTTTCTTTTGGTTTTCCTCTCATATGCATTATTAGTTGTATTTGCCTCTTGATATTGTATTTGGTTATTGATATATTGTTCAATGCCCAAGTTGAGTTGGGGGCATATCTTTTATTTCCATTCCACCCCTTTCTCTTCCACCACTTTATAATCCCACCATCCCATTAACCATGAGCTTGTTTCTCTTTCTTTTGCTATTTTTATCTAGCTCATGGGCAATAGGGTGGATCTAGTCTTTATTTTGTTTCCTTTGCTTGGCTTTATTCCATTTTTGGAAATGCATAAGAATAATGCCATCATTTTATTATTGTTGTCACAAAATAAATCATGGCATTATTATTTTGGATGGGCCATGCACAATTCTTCACCACCTTTCTCTCCTTTGGTTTTTCTTTGGATTTAGTGGATCCTATCTAGGAAAACCATCTACCACCATTACACCATCCTCCTAATCTCATCCATCTCATTTTCCTCTTATTTTTAATTCTCCATGCATGAGCCATATGTGACCCTTTCCACCTATTTCTTTTCTTCCTCTTTCTTTCTAGTTTCTCCTCCACATTATCTCAAGCAAGATCAATCTTCATTTTTCTTCTTGGTTTGGCCTCATAAACTAAATAAAAATATAAATACCTAATAAAATTCAAACCTAGTTTTTCTCTTTATAATTCCTTTACACCTAAATTACACTAAACCCTAACTCTAATCCTCCCTCTCTCTCTCTCACTAGCATGACCACCTGACCCTCTTCCTCTCTCTCCCTAGCTGTTGGCCCCACCCCGGCTACCTCTCTCTCTACCCCATCTAACCCTAATAAACCCTAGCCCGAGCTAACCCTCTCCTCTCTTTCTTTCTCTACCGCCATGCTGGCCCCACCCTGCAGCCACTCGCCGCCCTGGACCACCTGCAGTCCCTCCTGCCGCCGTCCAGCCCCGGGACAAGCCCCCAGCTGCCCCACGTGCTCGAGGAAAAGGGAGAGAAAGGTGGCACCGAGTCCACCTTTATCTCTGCCGTGCCCCAGCTGTCCTCCTCCCTCTCCCTTCTTTTCCCTCCTTCCACACGCCTCTCCTGCATCCCCAGATCCGCCCCAGAGCCGCCCTCTTCTTCCCTTCCTCCGCTCCGACCACAGCTCCTGCCGCCGGTCGCCGCCAGCAACCACCTCGTCTCGTTGTTCCCGCTGAGCAACTCGACCTGGAGGTGTCCTGGAAGCGCAAGGAGGTTCCTCTATGACGCCCTGTACATGCTGACGCGAAGGCGAAAGCCCCAGCATCGCCAGATCCTCGCCGACCTGACGAAACCCTAGTTCGCTTGAGCGCCTGCATCCCCGACGATCCACCGCGCCCCCGTCCGATCCGAGCCCGCCGTCGAGCCCGCGGAGAGCTTCTCTCCCTCTCTGACATGCTCCGCCTTGCCATCTACGTCTAGAGCCGCCGACCGTTTTTTCGAACGGCCGTAGTGCGCCAGAGCTCGCCGCCGTCTGGAGGTTTCCCGCGCCGCAGCAAGTTTACCTAAGCCCCCGCCCCTTCCCTATCAACACCCCGAGCCAAACGCACTGGCTAGCCCCTCCGCGCGCACTCCCGTGACTCGAGATCGAATCCTCGCTCGCGCCGCGCGCCAGATTTCCTCGCCAGACGATGAAGAAGAAAAACAGTACCCGGGCCGTGGTCATCTTACAAAAAGCCCCCCACCTTTTTGATTCCTGCAACCCGCGCTCCTAGCGACCTCACCTGCCAGCCGCGCTAGCCCTTTTGCAGAAAACCCCTCTGCTTTTCCCGGCCGCAACCCGCGCTCCAGCTCCAGCCCCACCTGTCAGCCCCTGTCTTCCTCACCGTTGTCACGTGGGCCTGCGCCAGTTGGCCCACCCCGCAGTCTCAGTGGCTAGCCCAACCCGTGGTGACAAAAAGGTTTCTCCGCGCGTGTGGCCCAGTCAGCGCGAGGCCCACCCGTCAGTGGCTGTGGCTGGATCTGGCTGGGTAAGAAAAGTAATTCCGGCTGTCTGCTTTTATTTAAACATTTTCCAAATTGTTTTAAATTCAAATTCAATTCAGATTCAAATAATTTTTAAAATACAAATCCAAATAATACATATAATATATGTTTTGGAATCAGAAAAATGTGAGGAATTCAAATATGCCCTTCAAAATATATTTTGAACACTTTAAATTTCGAGTTGATTAAAATTACAATAAAATGCCTTTTCCTTATTTAATTAATAACTTTTGTTTTATAACTCCAAATTTGACAAATAATATGTCTAAATCGATCAGCGCGACGAGCCCATTATAAATATGCAGTCCTTGTTCTGAATTGATGCATGCATCATGTGGTTATAAAAAATCTGAACTGTTTATGACAATAAAACTTGGTTAAATAAATAATAACATGCTTTATTTCTTGTATCCACACCTCACCTTTGCCATGCTACTTTAATGCCATGTAAATTGTGGATCATTCATCATGGCATGTTTGTTTGCTTGTCGCATTTTAATTCATATGCTTGTGCACTTTATTTATGTTGGCCCTTGTTTGTTTGGTTCTTCTTCGAATAGACGCCCAGCAGGAGAATTACCAGGAATCACAGGAGTACTACCCAGATCCATCTCTCGCTTCAACTGAGCTGCCAGGCAAGCACTACCACATGCTTGCATACATATAGTACCTATTGCCTCTATCTTATTCTTGCATCATGGAGTCGCGATTGCATTAAAGTGAATCCCAAGTACTGCATGGCTTTTACTTTTAAACCACACCAAGCTTGTTCCGGTCCCATGAGCCATTACTACAGGAGTTGTTTGAGCCATGCGAGTCGTAGAAAAGCATGGGTAGGGTATGTGAGTGTCTGATGAATAACGAGGTACCTAAACAACTTAACCTGAGTAGTGATGGGATAACTAATGAAAGAGGCACCACTGAGCAATATCTGCTATTTGGTTTTCCTGGTCACTTGTGTCCCGTAGGACCCCGAGTACTTGATTCCTGTTCCTTGACTATTCGCACTATCCACATCCGGGAGGCCTTATGGATCCCCCTGAGCCAGAGCTTGATTCATTCTTATTTCTTGGGGCCACAATTAGTTTGGGGCTTTAGTACTATTTTGTACTTATGCCATGTTACTGCTTTATTTCAGATTGTGCGATGAGCACCTGTACTGTTTTGGATCGTGACACGTTTTTGCTGTATCGACAAGCCCAGTCACATTTTCGGGTTCCCAGTCGTTTACCGCCGTCCACACAAACCTTGGTTCCGTCTCGGAGCCGGCCAACTTCGTTGCGGGTAGCTTAATAGGGTGGCCCCCTGAAATATTTCTGAATCCTGTGATTGCTTTGTCGTGAATGCCTCGTTGGGTTTTGATTTGGTTTTTCCGAGGTTGATCGAGTGTGTGTCGCTATTCGTGCACCCCTGCAGGGTAAATCTTTCTGAAAGCCGTGTCCGCGGTTATGGACGACTTGGAGCACAGTTTCTCGATCATAGACAAGTATAATTAAAGTACCGCTTTTAATTTGACTAAGTACTTGACTAGTAAATAGTGCAACACTCATGGAATGGTTAATAAAACTGCCAACGGATTATGGGGGTTGTTCGTCCGCTTCCTCGTTGGTAAGCGAGGAGGAGGATGGATCTGATAATTATACTGTTATAACTGTTGTTCTTAATTCACGGACTTTCGTCTATCATTGGTTAGACGGAAGGTTAGCGAGCATCTGTAGAATTGTTAGGTATTATATTTTGCTGCAATTGCGTCACCCTAGGTTGTGTCCCCTTTAGCGGCATAAAGACTTGCTGAGTACCCCTAGGGTCTCACACGATAAATTGTTTGATTCAGATGAACAGGTGTACCCGCAAGATGGATACTGGGTGGAAGAGACAGATGATGTTGGCAACGATCATTCGGTGTAGAGATTCCGGGAACGGGGATCCGTATGATCTGTGGGCGGGATGTGTTTATTTATGGGGCATCTTATGCCAATTTGCTTCTTATCCATATTCGGATCTTGTTTTCCGCTTCCACCTGATACTCTGATGTGTGATGTATGAGGAGATATCCTAAATTATTATATCTATCTAGGACATTTGGATCTTGCCGTATGGCGTTGCTATATTTCTATTTCTTTTAGATGGAATGGCTCTGAGGACTGTTGTATGTGGCTTGCATACATACTCATTTGTGTATGTAGTTGATCCCTTCGCCTACCGATTACGCCGCTCGTTCTTGTCCCGTTGTCTGAAAGTGGTTAGGACGGCTGAAAGGTCTACCGTGAGTGGCCCTGGGCCCCACCGTACTATTTTAACCACTTTCGTTCATCCAGGCATTAACTAAGAGCGTAATTCACCGAGGTAGTTACATCCCCCTCCCCTCCCCTCCCATCTCCCCCTTTTGTTATCCAACTGACACAAAATACATGCTCAATTGATACCTGCAGGAGTATCGTTCTGATGACGGAGGGCCGTAGGTTCTACTGTGGCGTGTGGTCGTGCGAGTCGGATTTCGCAGGGCACGATGTGGGCAGGACGGCCGCTAAGGTGATCTTCCAGAGCCAGCGCTACGGCCATCTGTGCGCCACGGCCGAAGGTGTGGCGTGAAGCAGGGAGTGCAGCTAGGAGAGCTCGCCATCGTCTCCAAGGAGGTCATATGCTCTCTCCCCGAGAAGGCCATCACCGGATCTGCTCCTTCCTGACAAGGCCATAACCGGATCCGCTCCTCCCCGACAACGCACGCTGTCACCAGCGAGCACCGAAAGCTTCGCATCAGGTAACCCCCCATTCTCTCGGTTTTGATCTGCCTTGTTTCAAAGCAGATGAATATCATGTGGAAGTTGGCTTGTATGTATTAGTAGGAATGCTCATCCTTGGGCTAGTATATGTCAGTGCCATGTAGTAGTTGGGAATGCTCAAGCTTTAACCCTACTTGTGATCTACTACTTGGGAATAGCAGGCCTTCAAGCACTTGATTATACTGCTGAACACTAGCTGTATTTATCAGTCGATTAATAGGAACGCGTGTGAAATGCTGATGTCTATACCTTCGTACTGCAGTATGTATTTTTACTGTCTCATTTTCTAGGCAGTGTCTTGCATTGTTGAGAGAAAACCATGCCTTCTCGAGCTCACTGTATACTTGTAATATTTTTTAGGTTGTCAAATATCTCGAGTAGTCTTGCTGCATTTTGCTAGTATGCTAACTTTTGCTGATTGAGATAAGTTAACTGATGTTGGTTGTTAGAGAACCTGCTTTTGGTACTGGTTTGGAGCTGTCTTGACGCTGATTTGAGGTTGTCTTGAATATATTAGGACACTTTTTAATTTGTTGACCTGTTTGTTTTTGTGCATGTATGAGAGACTACTGCTGATCTGCCCGAAGGTTGCTTGGAGCTGGGCTAGTAGAGGTCAAGATCATGCATCTTAGTTGAGCTTGTACTCCAGGTTTATATGGCCTCGGGCTTGTGGGTATGATTCTTGTTTTAGAATACTCACTTCTCCTACTATTAGTAATACTGCCCTTTGTTATTAGTATTTGTTTGATTGAGGGTATGTAGTGTGCTTCCGGTAATAGGGGATCAGATTCAACTATGTACTTCATTCCTCTCTTGCATGCAGCACTTCATTCCTTTATTATCATGTGCTTCCAGTAATGCATGCATCACTTCATTCCTGTCATTAAGAATGTATTATTTGTTTGTGCAGAGACATGAAAACATAATGAATATATTTTTTGTATGTATAGGGTTGCTACTCTTATAATTGTTTAAATTTTAACTTTTCTTTTTGAATGTAAACTTGGCACTACTACTACGAAAAGGCTTATATTTTCTTTGCATCCCAGATTGGCTAATGTATTGCAACATGTCGAGGAAGGCACCGGAGCCGGTGGCGGTGTGCGTGTCGAGGAAGAGAAGCCCGAAGCTCGATGACCGACGGCGCCGAGATAGTTAGCAGTGGCGGCTGTACTAGAGGAAGTACATTTATGTTTATGTTGTTTCAAGTCCATTTGTTGAGCCATGATAATATTGTATTAATGAAGTAAAGTCAGTACCTGTAGGCAGTAAGATGAAAATATGTTCGCCTTCTTAGGATGTGCTTACGATGATCTGACTGTTGTAATGTTTGGTAAATTGTATTATTGGAAATCGTTATGGTTTGTGAATTATATTAATGAAAATATGCCTGTGCTATTTGGCTGTTCTTTTGTTAGTTAGGCCTCTATTGGATCCAAAAGAGGCCACATGCCCAACAATTCTGTAAACTAGAAAATGAAACAAAAACAAAAAGGCCTTGGCCCTTAAGCTAAATAGACCCTGCAAATGGCACAGACCATAAAAGAAACCAGCCTTGAAAAGGATACGGCCCAAAATGAAATTTTGTGTAGAAGGGCAAGGCCTAGAAAACAAAAGGTTGAAATTATTGGGCTTGGCCCATATAAAACATCTAACTGGACTGGGCTAAATCTGATTGACGACCTTTCCAATTGGTCACTGATTTGCCACGTAGGATCAGCCACATAGGATCTGACGTGGACAGGGCAGACAGTCTGTGACCAATATAGTTGGTCATAGAATCTGTGACCAACTGTATTAGTCATAGACGTCTATGACCAATTCAGAAAAAGGTCGTGGTGTTTAACTAGTGACGCTCAACTTTTGACCATCTGTATTTGGTCACAAAAAGGTCATAAATTAAAAATTATGACCTTTCAGTGACCAATATGGAGGGTCATATATCACAAGATTTCTTGTAGTGTACAGAGGTAATAACTTCCACGACTCATCTAAAACTTTTGGGTTATCTCCCAATAAGTACTTTTCTTTAACGCCTTTAAGTGAGGCATAAGAAGCAAGAAAAAGAATCAAGTGTTCTCAAATGAAGAAGCATTAAGACCAAATTTTGTTTTCATAGGAGAAGCAAAAGAAATCTTCTCTCTTTTCTTAGGGAAGTGTTCTATACCTTTCTTGATTGGGAGTTGATATTTAATGGTGCCTTCTTCCATATCAATAATGGCACCAACAGTTCTAAGAAAAGGTCTTCCCAAAGTAATAGGACAAGAAGCATTGTATTCAATATCCAAAACATAGAAATCAACGGGGACATAGGCATTGTTAACCATAATAATAATATCATTAAGACTCCCCATGAGTTTATTTTTAGCATTATCATCAAGTGG
The DNA here is from genome assembly GCA_910589775.1 of Avena eriantha. Classification (NCBI taxonomy): domain Eukaryota; kingdom Viridiplantae; phylum Streptophyta; class Magnoliopsida; order Poales; family Poaceae; genus Avena; species Avena eriantha. The sequence continues at coordinate 215,992,321 of OU342740.1, forward strand.
GACATTCAAATAACAATCTTCAAGAGGAGGCAAATCAAGCATATCATAAATCCTTCTAGGCGTAATAGAAACACTACCTTCAAGATCACATAAAGCTTTGAAATCAAAGTCATTCACTTTCATATTAATGATGGGTTCCCAAGCATCTTCTTGTTTTATAGGAATAGAAGCTTTATGTTTCATCTTTTCTTCTTTAATCTTTATGAGAGCATTAGTAACGTGTTTTGTAAAGGCCATGTTCATAGCACTAGCATTAGGAATTTTAGCAAGCTTTTGTAGGAACTTAATAACTTCAGAGATATTGCAACCATCAAGATCGAAATCAAATTTATCATCTAGAGTAGTAGAACTATTACTAGCCTCAACACTAGTGATGGTAATAGTAGAAACACTAATGTTTCTAGCAATTTCATCTTCTCTTTCCCACTTAGCATGTAATTCAGCTAATAGTCTAACATTTTCATCAATTCTTACTTGTATAGCATTAGTAGCTGCAAAGGGATTGTCATTAGTTTCAGGTTTAGCAACCATTTTATTCAAAGAAGATTGAGCTTCAGCCAAAGATGCTATATTTCTTTCAGCATTAGAGAGTTTTTCCTCAATAGTTTTATTGAAAGCAGTTTGCTTACTAATAAAGTCTTTAAGCATAACTTCAAGTTCAGAGGGTGCACTCCTATTATTGTTGTAGGAACTTCCATAAGCATTACCATCGTTTGGAGGATATGGCTTATAATTGTTGTTACCAAAATTATTCCTATAAGCATTATTGCCAAAATTATTATTTCTTATGAAGTTCACATCAACTTGATCTTCTTGAGCAACCAAAGAGGCTAAAGGAACATTATATGGATCAATATGGGCTTTCCCATTAACAAGCATAGACATAATAATATCAATCTTATCACTCAAGCAGGAAGTTTCCTCAACAGAATTTACCTTCCTACCTTGTGGAGCTCTCTCGGTATGCCATTTAGAATAATTAACCATCATATTGTCCAGAAGTTTTGTTGCAGCACCCAAAGTAATGGTCATAAAGGTACCTCCAGCGGTAGAGTCCAATAGGTTTCTTGAAGAATAGTTCAATCCTGCATAAAAATTTTGGATGATCATCCAAGCAGTTAGTCCATGAGTGGGACAATTCTTAACCAAAGATTTCATTCTTTCCGAAGCTTGAGCAACATGTTCATTATCAAGTTGTTTAAACTTCATTATTTCACTTCTCATAGATATAATCTTAGCAGGAGGATAGTATTTTCCAATGAAAGCATATTTGCACTTAGTCCAAGAATCAATACTATTCCTAGTTAAGGAATTCAACCATTCTTTAGCTTTTCCTCTCAAAGAGAAAGGAAACAATTTCAGCTTAATAATATGTCCATCTATATCCCTATGCTTTTGCATCTCACAAAGTTCAACAAAGTTATTTAGATGGGAAGCAGCATCTTCATTACCAATACCAGAAAATTGTTCTCTCATAACAAGATTGAGTAAAGCAGGTATTATCTCAAAGAAACTAGCTTCAGGAACATGTGGAGCAATAGGTGTGCTCATAAAATCATTGTTGCTGGTGCTAGTGAAGTCACACAACTTAGTGTTTTCAAGAGTAGTCATTTTTTTGTGTTTTCAAATAAGAAAGCAAACTAGTAAAACTAATTTTTTTGTGTTTTTGATAAAGAAACAAGCAAACAAAGAAAAAAGAAACTATGAAAAACTAAAATAACAAAGTAAAGAGATTGGTTATGAGGGACTCCCCTTGTGAAGATGTCCTTGACACCCCGGCAACAGCGCCAGAAAAATGCTTGATGGCTCAGTGTCGGCGCCAGGAAAATGCTGGTGCGATGTTGAAGTAGAGCTCGTTGGGAAACCCAAGAGGAAGGTATGATGAGCACAGCAGCAAGTTTCCCTCAGTTATCAAACCAAGGTTTAATCGAACCAGTAGGAGCAAGGAAACACCCCAAAGGTGTTGCTAGCTGAGCCTTGGCAGGGCGCACTACCGGTGCTAGTAGCAACGTGGAGACCTGCATAACACAACCATAGAACTTTGTCCCCAATTTGCGATGAGGTTGTCAATCTCACCGGGTTTTGCGGAAAACAAAGGATTAAACGTATCGAATTGAAATAAGTAAAAGTTTGCAGAAACTAAACACAAAGCAGTAACAGGTTGTAGATTGTATGTAAAAGACAAGGACCGGGATCCATAGTTCACTAGATCTGGCTCTCCTTAAGATAGATAACATGCTGGGTGAACAAATTACAGCGGGGCAATTGACAAACACCGAGAAAGCAATACATGCATATACTAATCATCTTGACTCCTTTGAGACTTGATTGGGCATTAAAACATTATACATAGACCGCCATCCAACTGCATCTATGACTAATAATCCACCTTGAGGTTATCATCCGAACCCACTCTAGTATTAAGTTGCAAGCAACAGATTGTTGCTTTACGAACTGCGTGTAAAGTAAACAATACGATTGTTCTATGAACAAAGGATTGTTGTTTTCTCCCTAGTAGCAACATCACATCTAGTACCTTAGAGATTTATGTCACTTCCCCAGATTACCAGAGGCATGAACCCACTATTGAGCATAAATACTAACTCTTGGAGTTGCTAGCATCTACTTGGCCAAGATAGCTACTAACAACGGAAAGCATGCAAGATCACAAATAACAAAGACATGATAGAATCAATAATCAATCCGAAATAGCATCTCAATATCCATCGGATCCCCTCAAACACAACATGAAGAATTACAAATAGATGATCTTGATCATGAACGGAGCTCACAAGATCTAGACATGAAAGCACAAAGGAGGAGAACCAGCCATCTAGCTACTACATGGATCCGTAGTCCAAGGATGAACTACTCACACATCACACCGGATGCTTGCATGGTGATGAAGAAGGCCTCCAGGGTGAATTCCCCTCTCCGGCAGGGTGCCGGGAAGAGCTTCAGATCCCTCCCGATCTAGGTATGGAGATGATGGCGGCTACAGACTCTTTTGTGGATTTTTGATCGGGTACCTAGGGTTTTCGTCCCGATGGCATCTTATGGGCAGAAGGGGAGGCCGAGGGGGTGCCGGAGGCGGCCACACCACCCCCTAGCGCGGGCCAGGCTGGGTCGTGCGGCCATGTGGTGTGGTCGCCCCCTAGCCCCTCTCCGTCTCATACTCTGGCATCTGATGACTTCCGGAGAAATAGGCACTTCGGCTTTTGTCCCGTCCAATTCTGAGAATATTCATTTTCTGACATTCCTGGAACCAAAAACAGCAGAAAACAGGTAGCTGGCACTATCGCTCTTGTTAATAGGTTAGTAGAAGAAATCGTATAAAAAGTACTCCAAAGTGTGGACAAAACACAAGAAAGTGGATAAAACCAAGCATGAAACATCAAAAATTATAGATACATTTGCAATGTATCAGCAGTTAGCTGTAGTTATTCTGTGTGGTGGCTACTAGAAGCTTGAACCTGTTTCGATGTGGTTTGTGGTTGTTCCGTTATCTGTTGATAGTGGAACCCGACCCCTATGTTGTGGGGGTTGTATGGAAAAAAGGAGGAAAGACGGTGCTAGTTTGAAGCGATCCCCCAGAGATGTTGGAGGGTCAAAAAACATTTGTGACATGCTAACCAGAGATGTGGCAACCAAGCCCTCTCCTACTACTGCTCCCCTACTCCTGCCGCCAAGCCTTCTGCTGGATCCGCTGGGCCTTTGTCCCCCGTCATCCCTGAGATCTCCTCCATGGAGACAGATGTCAATCCAATCCTTGATGTCTCAGGCTCTATCAAAGTGGACATTTCTCCCGGCGGCCAGGCGACACAGGAGAGCACTTCCTCTAAAGTGGCTGAATCTCCAGCTAAGGATGCCACCGAGAAGGGGAAGCAAGTAATGGAAGGAGCGGAGGCGGAGGTGGCTGTAGCAACAGATAAGGCGGGAGCCTCTGAGCCATCAACTATGCTGAAAACACAACAGGCAGCTATGGCATCATCAATGCCTCCGGCTTCAACATCTCATTTGGGTGCGACTGCTTCGACGTTGTGCTTGGATGACCTCATTGCGTAGGGGGATGCCGTGTATAATAATTCCGGCATCTTCCATACAGCATATGCCAACCTGGCCAACAATCTTAAGCTTATTGCCATTGTAAGTCTTTTGAACTTCACTTCTTTTATTTTGTGTATTATATTCCTCTATAGCCCCCGGGCTCTTAGGCGGTTAAACAAAAGTTATTTGCCTTAGTGCTCAAAAGAACTAAGAGTAGAAATTGATAGTGTAGCCCCCGGGCGTCTAGGTGGAAACTTAGAAGAATTCCAACTAGATGTTGTAAGAGTAGCATACTTTCTAATTAAAATCTTGTGTTGTAGCCCCTGAGCATGTAGTTGAAACCATATAGTTCCGACTAGATGCTCTAGAGAAACTAAGCATGCTTGCTTGTTTGCAGAATGAGAATAGATGAAGGATCACTGCCAATGAGAGGTTTGCTGCTTTAAGGAAGGAACTGGACCTTGAACAGGGTAAAATAGCCTTCCTGAAGCAACAGATCAAAAATAGCCAGTGTCTGTTTCTTTTAACAACTCCTTACTTTTCCTCATGGATTCATTTCTGCCGTCTTCTCATAGTGCTTTCTAATTTCCGTCTTACAGAAGCCATTGCCAAGGCCAAGAGCATCGTCGAGCAATCGAAGCATATCCAAGAGATCAACGATGGGAACAAAATCTTGAAGAAAAACCTGGCTGATGCCGTCAACGGACATGAGGAGGCGATGAGGGTTCTACAAGAGTCTGCTGACACCAAGATGCAACGCCTGAAGGATGAAATTGCACAACTCAAGGAGCAGAACCAAGATTCCAAAGAGACGAATGCGAGGAACCTTGAGGTGTACAAGACAGTCCAGAAGGAGCGGGACATTTTGGCGGAGACATGCAAGCAAGCGGAGACGAGCATCTTCGGTAACTTTTCACCATCTTGGTCAATTCTGTACTTTGGATAATCATTTGATTTGTTTGTACTCATGGTCCTTGTATCCTATGCAAACCACAACTCCCATTGGCTTGGCCAACTTGGGTGAAGGTGCTCCAAATCCCAAGGAATGCATGATTCTTGCCTGCAACTTCGTCAGCACCAACATTGCCCAAGCAAAGGACCTAGCCCAGCCTCTAGGAATAAACATCAAGGTGGCAGACTCAGTGGCCATGTATGCGTAAATCATGCGCTGAGCCCCCGAGAAAGTCAAGGAATGGAAAGCCTCTTGCGTCCAGGCTGGTTCAAGGATGACCCTGTCCTTGGTCAAGGCAGACTACAACAACACCGACATCGATCTGCTGACCTCCAGCTTTCCCAAACTGGACGAGGAAGGGAAGGAAATTGATAGTGATGCTATTTGGAATTCCCTCACCGGCTTCGACACCAGGATTGCTAGAATGGTCAATATAGATGTATTCGTGCCTGTCGAGATCCTTGATGAAAACATGGCTTTGTCTGAGTCTAGCCTATCCCCTTATGAGTTTGATGAGCTCTCTCGACCTGGCTCTCCTGATGATGCCACCACGAAGTCCCCTGCAGCAGAGCCATGAAAAACAATGTTTGTATTAAATGTATCTCTGTGATGTGTATGCGGAAAAACTTATGTGTTTTGTTAAGGCAGAAAAACTTGTACTCAAGTTTCCTGCTACTTATCTGTTTCTAGCATGTGTATATTTTTTAAGCAAGTGCTAGCTTATCCATTATTCTGGTTCGTATACTTGACCTATCGTGAGACGGAAGACTCGCATCATAGAACTATGCTCTCAGGTGATGATGCTTAATAGCACCATCAAGAACCTAAGAGCAAAATCGCTGGCTTTGAGTGCCGAGAAGTCACTACTCCGGAATCCACATAAAAACTTCAGAAAACGTGTAGACCAGAAAACTTAAGCTAACGCCCATAGGCAGAATTTTCACAAGTGCAAATGCAAACTTGCGCAGAAAAGGTTTATATGATCCAAAAATTAATAACTAAAGAAGTTAAAAGACTCAGAGAATATGAGTGAACCAAATGCTTTATTTCATTGATCATATAAGAAACTTATTACATAATATAAATATGCTTAGTGTAAAAGGGACTTAGTTGTGCTATGTTCCATGGCCGATCTGTCTCCGGGTAATCATCATCGGAGTCATGTTGCTTGCGCTTGCGATTTTTTGGCCTATCTTTCAACTCGCCAATATAGACGAGGTAATAGGAACCATTTATCACTACTTTGCTTATGACGAACGGTCCTTCCTAAGGCGGGGATAGTTTGTGTGATTTGTCCTTCTTGAGTCTAAGCACCAGATCCCCCTCTTTAAACAAGATATTCTTTACACGGCGACTATGGTAGCCACGTAGCTTCTACTGGTAGACGGTAGATCTCTAGCATGCCAGCACGTGCTCTTCTTCAAGTAGTTCCATAGAGAGGCTTCTGGATTCTTCAGCGTCATCCTCCTTATAGGCGGTGACTCTTGGTGCATCGTGGAGGATGTCGGATGGAAGGATGCCTTCTGCTCTATAAACCATGAAGAAAGGAGTCAAGCCGATGGATCTATTGGGTGTTGTTCGTAAACTCCACAAGACATATGGTAATTCCTCCGCCCAAGCCCCAGCTGCTCTATGTAGCGGTGCTTCTAAGCGTGGCTTGATTCCGTGCAGAATTAGTACATTGGCCCTTTCAACTTGCCCATTTGACTGTGGGTGTGCCAAAGATGCTAGGTAAAGGTGGATGCCTTTTTCATGACAGTACTCCTCAACTTCTTCGAGAGACAAATTTCTACCATTGTCATTGATGATGCTGTGTGGGAGACCAAACTTCACCACTAGATCCCCGACAAATTTTAGGGTTGCTGCCCCATCAAGCTTTCTAATGGGTTTAGCTTCAATCCATTTTGTGAACTTATCCCCTGCTACTAGCAAGTGTGTAAATCCACACGGTGCTATCTGCAAAGGCCCCACCATGTCCAGCCCACAGACTACAAACGGCCAAGTTATTGGTATGGTTCGCAATTCTACAGCTGGGACACTTGGTTGTCTTGCATAGAACTAACACCCAAGGCATGTTTGTACCAACTTGTCGGTGTCCGCCGTGGCAGTTAGCTAGTAGTATCCTTGCTGGAAGGCCTTGGCCACCAACGATCAGGGAGCAGCGTGATGCCCGCAATCTCCGAGATGTATTTCTCTAAGGATTTCAACACCTTGCTGCTGGGAGACGCAACGAAGGAAAACTCCTGTGGTACTTCTTTTGTATAGCTGGTCGTCAATGATGACATAGCCTTTTGCTCTGCGTACTATTTGCCGGCTTTCGACTTTGTCGGCGGGCAAAGTTCCATCTTGTAGATAGTCCATGAAAGGTTTTGTCCAAGCCGGAGAGGTCACTTTTACTGTATTAACAAATGAGTCTACTATATCCGGGTTGTCGGGGTCCACTCCCTTCACGGATGGGGTCCATAAATGCTCCAGTAAAACGCCTGGCGAAATTGGTCGACGAGCTGATCGAAGCTTTGACAGTAGATCTTCCGCCTCATTCTCCTCCCTTTTGACGTACTTGACTTCGTAGCCGTCAAAGCACTTGGCTATTTCATCTACTTCTTCTCGATATGGCGCCATCATAGGTTTTCGCGTGTTCTAGGTGCTAGCTACTCGCTAGGAAACTAAGTCAGAATCTCCACAACAAACTATGCGCTTGATGCCAATGTCCTTAGCCACACGAAGTCCATGAATGAGGGCTTCATACTGTGACATGTTGTTGGTAGCGTTGAAGTGGATCTTTAGCATGTATTACAACTTTTGTCCTGTTGGTGATTATAATAATACACCAGCCCCTAAACCATTGAGTAGCTTTGATCCATCAAAGTGCATGACCCAATATTCTGGCTCTGGCACAGGAGTGTCTTCTTGCAGTTTTGTGCAATATGTGATAAAATTCGCCAATACTTTTTATTTTATAGTGTCGTGTCTCTTCTAGGTGATTCCAAAGGCGGCAAGTTCAATGCCCCACTTCACCACTCTTCCTGTAGCATCGCTGTTGTTGATGATGTTGGACAGTGGAGCTTTGCTCACCACTATGACAGGGTGCTCTTGAAAATAATGCCTTAGCTTGCACGAAGCAATGAAAACTCCATAGGCTATCTTTTGGTAGTGCAGGTAACGCTGCTTGGATTCCCTCAATACCCCACTTACATAGTAAACGAGTCGCTGAACTCCATATTCGTGCGTTGGTTCCTTGCGCTCCACCATGATGACGATCCTGATGACTCAGTTGGTTACCGCCATGTAAACTAATATAGGCTCCCTTGACACCGGTCCTGCAAGTATTAGTTGGGAGGAGAGTATTCACTTCAACTCCTCAAGTGTTGCGTCAGCCTCATCCATCCATATGAATTTGTCCGCCTTCTTGAGCAACTTGTAGAGCGGCATAGCCTTCTCACCAAGTCGGCTGATGAATCGGCTTATTGCCGCTACGCCGCCTGTGAGCCTTTGTATGTCCTTCAGGCATGTCGAACGTTTAATGTCGAGGATGGCCTTGATTTTCTCTGGGTTCACCTCGATTCCGCGATGCGAAACTATGAAACCCAATAGCTTGCCGGAAGGTACCCCGAAGACGCACTTCTTGGGGTTTAGCATCATGTTGTATTTCTGGATATTATCGAAGGTTTCCTGCAAGTTAGCGATAAGATCATTTTATTTCTTTGACATTACCGCGATGTCGTCCATGTAAGTGTGTACATTGCGACCTATTTGGTCATGTAAGAAGTGTTGCATTGTTCGCTGGTAAGTAGCGCCAGCGTTTTTCAACTCAAAGGGCATCACGACATAGCAACACGTGTCGTAGGGTGTGGTGAACGAAGTGGCCAGTTGGTCCGACTTTCGCATCTGGATTTGGTGGTAACCTGAGTAGGCATCGATAAAACACAGAAGTTTTGAGCCAGCCATCGAGTTAATGACTTGGTCAATGCGAGGCAAAGCAAACGGATCCTTCGGACACGCTTTCTTCAAGCCGGTGAAATCAAAGCACATTCTTAATTCATTGGTTCCCTTTTTGGGGACAAGTATAGGATTTTCCACCCATCGGGTGTGAATAACTTCTCGGATAAAGCCAACCTTAAGTAAACTAGCTATTTCTTTGCCTATAGCCCTTCGTCTTTCATCACCAAAGCGTCGTAGATGTTGTTTCACCGGTTTGGCATTAGGATCAATATTCAAGCTGTGCTCGGCAAGTTCTCTAGGTATAGCTTTCATGTCGGTAGGTTGCCAGGAGAAGATGTCCCTATTCTCATGGAGTAACTTGACGAGCGCGCATTCCTATTTGGGATCTAGGTCCGTGCCAATGGAGATGGGCTTGGAGGAATCTCCTTCAACAAGCTCCACCTGGTTGGTCTTAATGGCGGCCTTGAATGCAGGTTCGGCTGCAGTGATCTGCTTCTTTGAAGCCAGCACTCCGAGGCATCGACCTGGTTCTGGATCTCCTTGAACTCCTTACCGTAGAGAACTGTTTCGGTGAAGGCGGCTTCACTGAGATTGCACTTCCGTGCCTTGGTGAAGCTTCCATCAATGGTGATGATGCCATTTGGTCCTGGTATCTTGAGCTTGTTGTAGACAAAGCATGACCTTGCGGGGAAGGAGTGGATGATGTCGTGTCCAAAAAATGACATGGTACACGCTCTTGAAAGGCACCACATCAAAGGTCATGCGTTCTTGGCGGTAATTGTTAACATTGCCAAAAGCGACCGGATGGGTGATGCAGCCTAGGGAATTTGCTTGTCGGCCCGGGACAAGTCCATGGAACACGTTGTTACTCTTCCTTAGCTGGGTCTCCGTCAAGTTCATCTTGTGAATTGTATCCAAGTACATGATGTTGATGTTGCTTCCACTGTCCACGAGGCATTTGTTGAACTCTGTGCCGTCAGTCAAAGGGTTGATGACCATGGCATACTGGTTCTGTGTTGGGATAAGGTCTGGATGGTCCTTCCTATCCCAAGTAATTGGAGTCTCCGACCACCTGACGTACTAGGGAACTGGAGGGACGGTAGCCATCAGTATCCTCAGAGAGGTTTTCTGGGCCCAGACGGTGGGAGTGCCAAGGAAGGTGTGGTAGACTGGAGCCTTCTTTTCGAAGGGATTTTTCCATTTACCCTCTCCCTTGTCGGAAGTTCCACGTCTTCATCCATATATCTTGATTCCTTGGACTCCTCCTCCTTCTTCTTCCCTTTGCCCTTTCCACGGGGTCTGTTCTTCCAACTTCACTTGTAGCCAGAATCAGGGTCTTCCTTGAGGTTGTTGACTAATTTGCATTGGCGGTTGGTGTGGGTGGCTTTGCCGTTTGCGTCTAGGTGGACAAAAAAATGACATATCATGGTATTCTTCATATGTTTGGGGAACGCGGGGCGCTGAGGGTGTAGAATCACTCCTCTTCTGGCCATTGGTAGTCCCTCGGGCACGTCCATGATGTCCGCCTCCGCCTCTGCCAGTGAACGCTGCGGCGACCATGTCAGCTGCCTGCTTTTGTTCAGGCGGATTATTCCTCTTGGTATTGTTGTTTTTTGTAGCATGGGTAGGGATTGCTATTGCCGGCAACGATCCGCGTGTGTCGTCATCAGCAGCGGCAAACTCACTACCCATGGCGATCATTGAGTTGTGGTTGAGCTCATTGTTGTGTTGCATGCGCTTCAACGTGTGCTGGAGCAAAGTTCCCTTTTCCAGACCATCGATGAAGGCGGCCATAGTGGTTTGTTCGTGCACCCCTGCACATGAATTTTCATATTCAGCCAGCAAGAGAGGTAGGCACGAGAGGTTTCATCCTTTTCTTGCATGCACCACTGTAGGTCTCCGACAGTGTAGGGACGTTTGTACATACCCTCGAAGTTCTTGGTGAACGCTTCATGCATGTCCAACCAATTGCATATTGATTTCTCTGAAAAATCGTCAATCCATTGTCGGGCGATACGAGTGAGCATAAGTGGGAGGTACTTGACGGCGACATTAGGGTTTCCCCCTACGATGTGAATCACTTCGCTGTAGTCCTGCAACCATGTGATTGGTCTGGTGGTGCCATCGTAGGGTTTGATGGTCTTGTCTATCTAGAGATCCTAGGGGTAGGTTGTGGCCCGTATTACTGGTCCAAAACAACATGGCCCAAGGTATGGGAGCTCCCAAGATTCTTGGATCTTGTCCAGCCGTGAACACGCGTCATATGGCTCTAGTTGCTTCCCTTTTGCGTCATGGGGAGGGGAGTTGTGGCGCGATCTATGAGATCCACCGTGCCCTCCGCCATGATGGCTGCTAGGTGGTGACGGTGGCAGTAGTGGCAGTGGGTTAGCTTTCTTGCTATTTCCTTCCTACGACTCCTCACACCTATCGCGTTTTCTTGTCGGACATGGCGGCTCCTTGTGGGATCTGCTCATATGTCCTTCAACGTTGTTGTGCTCTCCGGCATGCCGGGGCTGTTTGCCCTGGTCACATATGACTATGCCAACCTAGGGACGCCTAGGCGGTGGCATGCTTGTACGTTGGCGCGATTGTGGTTCCTCGTGACGCTGAGATGGTGGTGGAGCTGGTGACCGGCGAGGACGAGCCTTTTCTCCATGATTGGAGGATATGGGTATGCCATTAGTCCTGTTGCACGCCTCCATTTGTCTTTGCTCTGTGGAGCCTGTATGGTATCCCTCATCACGGGGAGATTTTGGCCTTCTGCGGTTGTTCCGTGTTGACTGGAAAAGCTCCGGGTTGGACTCAAGCCTCTGCGAGGTAGCCTTTTCCTGTTGCTTGCATGCCTTGGCGACGAGGTCATACACCTGAGAAACTACTTCTGGCGACTTGTCCTGTTCCAGGAGGGTCTTAGCGACGACAATGTTGAGGGCGGGGCATGACTTGCCTCCCCTATGAATCAATGTATGGGGTGGCTTTTGTCGGCTTGGATCCCTCATATCCCAACCTCCGCCGAATGTCGGGATCTTTGACAACGTGAGATGGTGCTTTCTTTGCCTTCTGCTTCAACAACAATTGCTTGTACTCAGCCTCCATAGCTCTTGCTGCCTTAATGGATTGTTGCGCCTTGGCCTTGTCTTTGCCGAGCTTAGCGCCCTGCTCCACAATGCACTTGGCCTCCGCTAGGATTGCCGCAAGCTTCTCATCAAGCTCCCTCATGCTCCGAATATGGGCGATGATAATAGGCTCAACGAGGAGTGCACCGTAGATTGCCTTGTTGGCGGGAGTAACTAATGGTTTGCCAGCTGCAGACGTTGACGGTGGCATTGGCAGCTGGTTTGACAGTCTGGCAGTACTAGGGGCCGTGGTGAGTTCCTGCGCCGGTTGCGGGCGAATAACCAGAGGAGGCAAGGCCTTGGCCGGAGCCAGAGGCTCGGCGGCTCTCTTGGCTGCTGCTGCTCTGGTAACCGCTGGCGTGGGTGGAGCTCTCTGACGTTCCAGTTCTTGTCCGCCTTCTTCCATCACGCTACCAATGGCGACTAGCACCTAGTGGGAAGCATTGGTCTTCTCTGTGTGCTCCTCCTTCTCGATCTCCCTCATAACAACATTGTATTCCTCCGAGTTAGCATCCGAGCCGCCGCCATCCATATTGATGTTGGCGTATAGCGTGTCAAGGACAGAGTCAGAGTTGGCTTCGGTGTTGGCGATGGAAGATGTAGAGTGTAACATCCCAATTTCAGCAACCCTGATTAGTTGTCCAGAATGCAAAAATCAGGGGGAACAAAAACGTTTTCTTATTCATTGGTGCAGTGTTTGCTTGGTGTCTTTTTGTTCTTGTGCATGTTTGTGTATACCATATGATACTCCTTACCTCGCCATCAGTTGACAAAAGCTATTTAACAAAACTATCCTGGCTCATTTTACTTATTCTCAAATGTTCTGGCATTTCAAAACCTAAGCCAAGATGCTTATGTAACCAAAACTAGTTTAGTAGCTTCCGTTGACAAAACTATGGAGAGCTATAACCTCCTTATGTTTTCAAGACAGAACCTTCAACTACTCTTACCTCTAGGATCTCCAAAACCTTTTACAATCTTTTGAACTCTACTCTTGGTATATGTACCAAGGATCTTACCTTGTTCCAACTCCAACCTATTCAAAATACCCATCCTTACCTCAGGCTAAGCTTGCTAGTAACCCTAGTAGTAGTTGATTTGTTTGTAAGATGAGTTGCCTTGATCTGCTGTTTGACTTGATTGCTTAGGAGATAGTATGAGCTACTCTAGGAGCTCATCACTAGGATCAATATGTTTCCAAATCATCTCACCCTAAGCAACAATACAATCTGGATCTAATCGCTAGCCACCAGGTGATCATCTAAAACCTTAACCAGATCAATTCTTAACTGATCCATTCTAGAAGTATCCAAGTCAATGAACACCAATATCAAGCATTGATCTATTCTACCCAATATACACTTCAACATCACCCAATTGATGAAGCTTTGGTACCTTGCAACCCCTCAAAAACATCCCCTCTCATACTCTAGTCTGGAAATTGTTTCAACATCACCTTTTTGGATGTCTCCGTTTCTCAACCCCTATGCATTTTTGGTAATGCACTTGAACCATCTTGTTAACCATCCTAAGGACTACCAGGGCCCACTCTTCCGCTTGGTTAGATCATCCTCCAACCCACTTGTTCTTGATGGTTTTGCAGGCAAGAAAATATCTTTTCCAGCAAATCTAGTCAACTTGCCCACTTTGACAGAAGCTCACACCACCATACACCCTTCTATGGACCAACTCTTTGCATGGTTGTGTTCTACCTGTATAGGTCTATCAATACCTACTTCATTTGTTCCAAGTGGAACTTTGTGCTTCTTAAACCCACATGGTTGATAAGGCATCATGACTCATCTGGTATGGCAGCCTTATTTTCAACAAAGTTTGCCATCACTTCCAGACCACCTCAAGGATAAACAATCCAAACTCCTCCTGCCATGATCATCTATATGACTTGGTCTAACTATCCATCTATCCATTGCATCAAGGTGAGATCTGAGCTCCAAGATCCCACAAGGTTTTGGTGGTATAAAAATAACATCACCCTAGATCCACAACTCCTTGTTTTTCATCTAATTCAAGTGAAATTTCCAACTCCTAAGGTTGCAAATTCTTTATACACCTTGTCTACATCATCTACCTTGATCATCAAGATTTATCAAACATTATCCATAATTATTTTGGCCTAAAACCTATTAAATCCCCTTAATGAACAAAAACCTCAAAACTCCTTCTATAAAGGAAAGTTTGGTTTTTGCCAAAGCCCTTCCCAAACTTTTGACTCAATTGAGATCCATATATCATACTCTATCTTCCCACCTCAAAAATAAATATTTTTGAGATTCCTTATTATTTCTTTTTGCCCCTTTTCTTAAATACCAGAAACAAGAAATAATTCCTTAAAAAAACTTTACCATCTCAATAAATCCCAATAAAATTCCCCTAAGTGTGTATTCACATATGGGACCATATCACTCCAAAAACCCACCTTGTCCAATTCCAAAATATCCATTCAAATCCTGAAAACAGTTTCAGCACTATTTGAAGAATATATATAAAAGGAATCTAAAATGATCTTTTAAATCCCAAATAATTCTTGGAGGTTCCACTTAACCACATCTAACCACCAACATCTTCACTGCATCTTACCAAGACCAAATTTTGAGACTTGCTTGGAAATCACCAACATAGCAAATCTTGTATATTTCCAAAGAACTTGGTCAACATCAAACCAAACCCTCCTCAAGTCTTCCCCAGCAAGCCTACACCACCTCATCACCCTCCTGGTCGAGCATCCATGTAGCACGACTACTGTAGCACCATCTCCCCCTTGTCCTCTAATGTTTGGTGGTAGATAATTGAAGTGGGACAACCACCTATTGCCAAAAGCTCTTGCCACAGCAGCACCCCTCCCTCTCTCTGTACCCTGCACGACCCCAGTGCTCTCTCCACCGCCCTCCTCGTCCAATAGACAGCCGGCCATCCCTCCCCAAGCCCTCATGGACCATGTCCATGGTGTACCCTCCCCTCTCAGTATTTAAGGCCGGAAGCCACCCAGCTCTCCCCCTCTGCCTCTCATTTTCCCCCAATCCCTCACACTCACCCCCACCCGAGACCCCAACCTCTCCACGGCTCTGCCCTGCTCGAAGGAGAAGAAAAATGGCCTCTCGGCCATTGTCAAAAAGATGGGCAAGACCTCCTCTGCCCCTTCTCTACATGTAAGCTTTCCGAGATCCCCTGGCCATGATGCATCTAATCATCTTCTCCCCTTTTCTCAGGACCGCCTCTACTGGCATCACTTTTTACCACCGACGAACTCCCGTATGGACGCCGTCGCGCGAGGTCGCTTATGTCGCTAGAACCAGTTGTGTCGCCCTCCCCGAGCTCGCCGGCGAGTACCGCGTCGCCCTGTAGCCCCGCCATCCCCTCCCAGCAATCCCGGTGAGCCTCCCCGCCACTTTCCCGCCTCTGCTAGGGTTCTGACCCGTCGTGGTCCGCGCGAGTTGGACGACGATGCAGGGCCGTCCGCGCTCACTTAATCGGACGGTCCCTGTCCTGCCTTACCTGTTCTGCGCCCCGCTCAGGCTGACAGGCGGGCGTCGGCATCGTGGGTTTGAAAGCCACTCTGGCACCCGGCCACGGTGATTGCTGGGCAGGCCCGCGGATGAGCGGCCCACAGCCGGGCAGATCTGGCCCAGTAGCTGTTTCCTCTTCTTATTTTTTTTCATAATTTCATTAATTCCAGATCTGCATCTGACCAAGTAGTTTAATTGTTAAATAAAATGGAAATCACTCCATTTTGGATAGATGCAAATTCATACATGTTCTCACATGTTTTCCCGAACATGTAGTACCAAAAGTTTGGCCAAATAACATCTGTATATTTTCTGTAGATTTACCTCCTAAATAGTACCTTTTTCAACCAATAAATCTTCAAAGTAATTCCACACCACCAAATAGAGAAAATCCAACTGCAAATGTTGGGTATCTGAAATACATGTTAGATAAAATTGGTCCCATGCCAAATGGAGCTCTAGTCCACCTTTAGCAAAAATAACAAAATCACCTTGCCTCTGCCTCTAGAAAATTGCCTGGACCAAGCTATAACCTGTTTTGACCTAATTCCAACTCCTCGAACACATTAAGGAACACATTTATCAAAACCCAGGAGCCCATAATTTCTAAGCCCTAGTTGATTTATTGTGAATTAATCTGTTCTGGGCTTAGTTAATTCACTAATAAAATCACCTCAGTAGCTCTGCAACTACAAAAAGAGTGAATCCAATTCCTACAGAAATGTATTCAAAATACCTACCATGTGGCATTGGTTTCCTATCAAAAGCTACTATAGATTAAACTGGTGAAAAAGACAAGTTGTCTACATAACAGCCTTTGGGAATTTCTTGAGGGCATTCTGGTAATTATTTTGGAGTGATTCCAACTCTTAGTGAACAAGTACATCAAGTCCTACCTAACCATCCAAGGAAATAATTTTTGGAGCCCCAGAATCTTTCTGGTGAATTATTTCCTAAAACTAGAGATTTTATCACCAGAGTATTCATAAGAAATTAAAGAAAAGTGATAAATTAGTGAAACCACTTTTGTTGGTTTCATTTTATCAACTCCTATATGTTGGTATCATTTTCACACAATGGTATCATACAGAGCATGTCCTTGGTCCAAAACCTCTCTTAGGTAGTTCCTCGGCTATGTATCCTAAGGGGATTCTCTTCCATATATTTTCAAGACAAGGCCAAACTTATTAAATCCATTCCTCCTAAGACCCAATGATTTGTGAACTTCTATTGTTCATTGTTTCCTATATGTATTGGTTCTTGTATGACTTGTGTTGATTGTGGCTTGGTTTTCTTGCATATGCTGTTGGGACGACGATAGTTGTGATGAAATCGGAGAGCAGAAGAAGTGGTATTTATTATTGGTATTGGTATTCTGGGTTATCTAAAGAAGAAGTCCAGGGAAAATTATGCCATATTGTTGATCTCAGGAAAGCCACCTTCTTGCTCATAAACCTTGTCCTACTGTTTTACTTATGCATGTTTTATCTAGTGTTTATCAAATTTGCATTGTTTACTATATGTTGATGTATATACGGTAGTGGTTTGGCTCCTCCGAACTATTACACTTTTGTACTATTACGTACAATCCCCTTGGTGACACCTACTTGTCTTTAGTAGAATATATGGTGCAATACAACATAAACCTCCAGAGACCCCGTTTTTAGCCGAAGAAAAACTAGAGGATGGGAAGACCTCGGGAAAAGTTTTACCAAATGTTTTATGATAAAACCTTGTTGAGGTGGGACCTCCCAAGAGTGTTGAGAGAGAAAAAGGTTTTGTTTTACAAAATGCTGAAGGAAAGATGGAGGAAAAAGGTTTACGAATACGCACCCGGTTCTTTGCAGTTTTGCTAGAACGATTAACCCGTGCAACCACATTACTCTCGAATGGGACAGGGCTGGATTTGATGTTTGTCTATTCTGGTATAAGCTGCCTCGCAACTACTACAGGGGACCGCGATCCCTAGAGGGTGGGCCTTATCTAGATAAATGGTCCATGTGAGACATCGACCGGGAGAAGGAACGCAGGGTCTGCGGGCCTCCACGTGTTACTATGAGCCCCTCATTGAAAGCTCACACTCTTGAAGTGGAAAAAGCGCTCTTGTTGGCTGTGAACTATATAGGGCGTCATGGTGTTGAGGGGGATAACACTAATAGGGTAGGCGCTTATATTGGAGTGGGCATCCGGAGAGTCTTGATCGGTTACTCAACCTACCATGAGTGAAGATCAGGGTAGTGTACCCGGATGGTGTGGGTAAAGTGTACAACTTCTGCAGAGTGTAAATCTATTCGAATAGCCGTATCCACGGTCATGGACGGTTGGGAAGGTTGCTGTAAAGCGGTGCTGGTTTTGTTTTCAAAAATGATTTCAGAAAAGAAATGGCTTTGGAAATGTTTTTATCATGGGATGGTCGTGAAGGAGAAAGGTTTTGACCATGGGATGGTTGGAAGGAGGAGGAAGGAGTTTGGTCATGGGACGACCTGAGGACAGGAACAAATGGGTATCACAATCCTAGTGTTACAAAACTTTTCAAAAGGTTTCCAAAATGGTTTACAAAAGTTTTCAACAAAGATATGTAGATGCTATATCTACAAGAGAAACTATTTGAGAAAAGAACCCCTCTTGAAGCCCTCCTACTACGACAGCCATAATGCATATTCTCCTGTTATTATTGTTGTCTTAAGGTGGTTTGCGAGTACATTCAAAGTACTCACTGGCATTGTCCCTGGCTATTAATCTTGGTCAAATATCTAGAAGAAGGTGAAGTGGACGACTATGCGAGCTAGGACGTTCTCCCAGTCAGTTGCCTCTAGGTTAAGGCATCGCTCGGGCTCCACGCTTATTGAAGTTCCGCTATTGTTGATCGATGTAGCCATAATGGCAAATAAGGTATGTCAAGTATTCGTTATGTATGGGATGTTTATTTTGATATTGGTTGGTTATGTGCCACGACTAACTGATCATGGGATCGTGGTTGTATGCATAACAGGGATTCTCGGAGGATTAATCCGGGGGCCCCACATAGAGGGTGATGGAGGTGGGATGTTTTTGTTGTTTCCTCCTCCGGCTACGACAGCGATCGCAGCCTCGGCCTCCGCATTGGTGTCCGCATATTCATTGATGATTGCGACCATCTCACCAAGGGTGAGAGGACCCGCGGCCTGCCTCCTTCGGAGGGTATGCCGGAGGAGTGCTCCGGGTGTGAGCCTTTCCACGAAGTGGTACACGAGCTCGTCGGCGTGGTTGCCCTCTAGGGTTTCCCTCACCCTCATCCATCTGGGAAGGTATTCGCGGGGAGGTTCTCAGTCCCTTTGAACGCATCTGGCCAGATTGATGATGGTGACTACACCAACGAAGTGTGACATGCGCATCTCTAACGCTTGGGGAAGCCAAGCGGATTTGCGGGGTCCTTCCACCTTTATATCTTGCTCAGGGGTGGTTTGGGTGGTCCTTGAATTTTCCTGATTTGAGCCACCATACTCCAAGGAGAGATATGGCCCAGATCCTTCCGTGAATGTGTCCTGCTCATAGGCGGTCCGTGCAGGGCTTGACGAGTTTCCGACTTCCTAGGATCTAGGACCCGAGTCGGGTTCGCCGATGAAGATGTGGAGATGTCTCCGAAGGGATTATGGAGCAGCGCATAGGGTTCGTCTTCACCGACACCCAAAACTCATCTGAAGGGACGATTGGGACGTTGCCAGAGAAGAGAACGCATCCGATGGCTACGTTGTTGCCGATTCCCGCGAAGAGATTGGACCTCGCCCGGTGTAGAGATCAAAGTGCCTCTTGCCCCATGGTGGCCGCCAACTGTCGTAGTATTGCCGACGAGTACGCCATGGAGGGGTCCTCATAGTGTGTGTTTAGAGACGTGGGGTAAGGCAGAGAGTTGGCGGGTACGAGGTAACACAGCTTACCCAGGTTCAAGTCCCACAACGGTGGTGGAACTCTACTCCTGCTATAAATCACTATAATGGCAATACGCCGAGTTACAGAGATAAGTTCGCTGTGTGAGGTGTTGCATGTTGTACGTAGCAATCTAGGTTGTGTCTTCTTCCCTAAAGTCTCCCATAGGTCTGGCTTTCTAAAGGCACCAGAACCTAGGGTTTACAAGGAAAGGTCCTTGCCGAACAAGGTAAAGTGTCCTACAGTAATACGAACTAGTCTTTCATGTCTTGCACTCCAAGGCTCCGAGTATGTCGGTGACTCCGGCTTGGGCTTCCCTTCTGGATCTCTCTAACTAGGCCACCCAGCAGGCCATAGGCCTTGCTACCAACTATGGGCCACCCGGGATAGCCAGAATAAGGAGGTGCTATGGTGATACCCATTTAGCATGTGGGGCTCCCGGATTAATCCTCCGAGAATCCCTATTTTGCATACACCACGATCCCATGATTAGTTAGTCGTGGCACATAACCGACAAGTATCAAATTGAACATCCATTACTTAAGTGGATACATGTCATACCTTACATGCCATTATGGCTACATCAATAATCATCAGCGGAACTTCATCAACCGTAGAGCTCGAGCCATGCCTTAACCTACAGGCAACTGACTGGGAGATCATCCTAGCTCGCATAGCCATCAACATCACCTTCTTCTTGATATCTGACCAACTTAATAGCCATGGACAATGCCAATGAGTACTTTGAATGTACTTGCAAAACACCTTAAAACAATAACAATAATAACAAGAGGATATGCATTATGACTATGGTAGTAGGAGGGCTCCAAGGGAGGTTCTTTACGCAAATAGTTTCTCTTGTAGATATAGCAGGTCTATATCTTACTTAAACTTTTGTAAAACATTTTGGAAAACCTTTTTGAAGCGTTTTGGGAAAACTAGGATTGGGTCACCCATTTGTTTCGTCCTTCTGTTCATCCCATGACCAAACTCCTTTCCGACCATCCCATGGTCAAAACATGTATCCTTGCAGACCATCCCATGGTCGAAACTTTTCCAAAGCCATTGCTTTTCCAAAATCCTTTTTGGAAACAAAACCAGCACCGCTTTACAGCAACCTTTCCAACCATCCATGATCGTGGACACGGCTATTCGAATTTATTTACACTGTATAGAGGTTGTACACTTTACTCACACCATCCGGGTACCCTACCCTGATCCCCTACGGATCGTGGGTCGAGTAAACGATCAAGACTCTCCGGATGCCCACTCCAATATAAGTGCCTACCCTATGAGAGTTGTTACCCTCAACACTGGGACACCCTATATAGTTCACAAGCCAACCGAAGCGCTTTTTGCACTGCACAAAGTGTGCGCTTTCAATGAGGGGCTCATACTAACGCGTGGAGGCCTGTAGACCCTTAGTTACTTCCCCAGGTCGATGTCTCACATGGACCTTTACAGGAGCAGGCCCACCCTCCAGGATTTTTAAATCCCCTGTCGTAGTTGTAGGCAGTTTATACCAGAATAAACAAACATCAAGCCTAGCCCTGTCCCATTCCAGAGTAATGTGGTTGCACGGGTTAATTGTTCTAGCAAAAAAGCAAAGAACTGGGTGTGTTTTTGTAAACATTTTTTTCTCCATCTTTCCTTTAGCATTTTGTAAAACAAAAACCTTTTTCCTTTCTCAAACTTCTCTTGGTAGGTCAAACCTCACCAAGGTTTTTCCATAAACATTTTGTAACATTTTTTTTGTGGGTCTTCCCATCGTCTAGTTTTTCTTCAGCTAAAACAGGGTCTCCAATGGGGTATGGTGTTATACACCAACTATCCTACTAGGGACCAGTAGGTGTCATCAAGGGGATTGTACATAATAGTATAAAGGTGTAATGGTTTGGAGGAGCCAAGCCACTACCAGATACATATCATCATAGTATAAAACAATGTAGTTCAGAAAAAGGTAGGTAAAACATGCATAAGTAGAACAGTAGGACAAGGCTTATGAGCAAGAAGGTGGCTTGCCTGTAATCAATCTGGCAATATATATCCCTGGACTTCTTCTTCGAATACCATAATAATCAAAAATAACCATCTCCTTCGGGTGCTCGATATAATCGCAACTATCATCGTCAAAGTGGATACATGCATGCAAACAGAGTCACAATCAACACAAGGCATACAAGAAACTTTGCATTACAGCAAAAAATACAACAAATCATTAAATTTAGTAGGTTTTGATATATTAAGGTCATAGCATTCAGAAATACTTTAATTGCCTTTGTGATTTATTGTCTAGAAACTACTTATGAGAGGGGTTTTAGATCAAGGCTAGGTTTTGGATGATATCATTGTATCCAAATGATGCCATCAGGTAGGTATTGATAAAATGAAACCAACAAAAGTGGTTTCACTATTATATCCATTACCTTTGATTTTCTATGAATTTTCTAGTCTTAAATGCTCTAGTTTTAGGAAATAATTCATCAGAAAAGTTTTGGATCTCCAAAAATTATTTCCTTGTATGGTTCAGTAGATTTTGATGGTCTGATTCACTGAGAGTTGGAATCATGTCAAAATATTTAGCACAATGCCCTCAGAAAATTCCCAAAGGCAATTCTGGAAGGTTTTTGTCTTTTTAACCAGATTAAATTTAATAGGAATTTTGATATGATTCCAAAAGACCAATGCTAGGTACTTTGAATACAGTTCTGTAGAAATTGGAATCAAGCTTTTTAGAGTTACATAACTACTGAGCTGATTTTATTAGTTAATTAACTCTACATAGAATAGGCTAATACCTAATAAATCAACCATGGCTCATAAAATTTGGGCTCATAGGGTTTGTTAGAAATTAGTATGCAGGTCCCCTAGGAGTTTGAATTAGGTCAATACCTATCTTGGTTTGACCTATATAAATTCCTAGAGTCATATCTATGTTGTTTTTGTTATTTTTACTATGGGAAAAATAGGAAGCAGTTGACTATGGGGCCAAGGTGTCATGCAAGGTACTAATCATAACTTTGAGCACCAAAAGGATTTACATCAAATGGAGTTACTCAACTCACAGACATATTTATCTTATAAACATGACACCTCTAAGTGTTTGATTTAACATAATTACTAAAAATAACCCTTGGACAAGCTAGGGGTACTACATGTTTAAGGAAACATTTCGAAACCCTAGAAAATTTAGATCTAGGCATAAAAACCTATTTTCCATTCTCTTTGGGATTCAATCCAATAGCCTATTTAGCATATCTGGTGGAAAAACAAAAAGAAAAAGATAAAAGGGGGCGCCTGGGCTTGATCTGCGGGGAATGGGCCGAGCCAGGGGATTTGGCCCACGAGGGTGCGCTACACGCAGGAGGGGAAATTCAAACCCCTGTCTACGGGGCTTGCCGGTCAGAGACTCCCGGCGCCGAAGGGGTATCGGTTGATCTCAACCGTAGCGGTAAGTTAGATCCGACGGTCGGTGGTCGTTGTCCTACTGGGTAGCGGCGGCGGGGTTCGAAACCCTAGCTGACCTCGAGGCTTTGTGGTGGGCATACCTGAGCGAGGAGAGAGGCTGGGTCGCCGTAGTTCAACGCGACGTGGGATGACGAACTCAAAGAAGAGCGGCTTGGCGGTTTTTGGTACGGAAATGAGGTGGCATGCTGGTGCCGGCGGGAGATGTCATGGTGCTCGACTGTGGCGTCGGTAGGGGTGGTCCTAGGCAAGGCGAAGAATAGGATTAGACGCAGAGAGACTAGGTGATCTCAGTAGGGCTCAATGCAGGTTCGGAGGAGCCAGGGAGAGGAGGCACGGGTCAGATATTTGTCAAGGCCGAAGAGCCTTCTCCTCCTTCTCCTGAGCGAGGTAGGGCAGGTAAGAGTATGAGGAGTTCGAGGAGGGTAGGTGGGAGTGAGAAGATGCGAATGAGGGGAATATGCGTGCTGAGGTGGCGTCTGGCCTTTTAACCAAAGGGAGAAGGTCTATGGAGGACTATGTCCACTTAGTGCAAGGGAGGATAGGGGAGGGCTCCAGTTGGCTAGGGAGACGGTGGAGAGGTAAGAGGTGGGGCTCTGAGTCGATCACTGAGTGGAGGGGAGGGTGGTGACTACTGCTGCCTCAATTATTGCTATGTTTAACTTTACTTAGCTATGACTCTCTCCTTCCAAGCATAAAGGGACAAGGTTGAGAAGTGTCCTGCTACAGTGGAGTCGACCAGAGAGGTACAAGGGGTTCTGTGCAAGTTTTTTTGACCCTGTTGGTGTAGGTTTGGTGGTTTTGGAAGTGAGATTTTGAATGATTTCAAATATTGGCCAAGTAGGGGGTTGTGAAGAAAGTCTACAAAATTGTCTTTGGCAAGACAGGGAAATGGTATTGATGGATATATAGGGTCAATACATCTCTCCAGGATTTGTTTTATATTTTTCCAAGGTTTAAAAGTCCACTTATTATCATTTAATCAAATAGTGCTTAAATGGTTTTTAGAAGATAATTTGGTATATTTGAACTGGACAAGGTTGGTTTCTGATGTGAGAAGGTCTTAAATACCATATCACACATTGGAGAATTTTCTTGGGATTTATTGAGGTAGGAAAATAGTTTTAAGCAATTATTTCTTCTTTCTGCCAATTAAGAGAAATGGCAAAACGAAATGATAAAGCCTCTCAAAAATATTTATTTTTAATATGGGGAGGTAGGGTATGATATTTAGGCCTCAAGTGTGCTTAATATTGGGAAAGTGTTTTGGAGGAAAACAAACTTTTCTTTGTAGAGAGAGTTTTGGAGGTTTTGTCTATTAAAGAGATGAAATAGGTTTTGGTCTATAATAATTATGGATAATATTTGATAAATATTTACAATCAAGGTAGATGATGTACACCAGGTATATCTAGCAGTTTCAACCTTGGGTGTTGAGAATTAAAGTTTATTTTGGTGGAAAACATGGGTTTAAGGATCTAGGGTAATGTTATTGTATTGCCTTCAAAATCTTGTCGGATCTGGAGCTCAGATCTCCCCTTGGGGCATGGAATATAAGGATGGACAACTCAAGTGATTTATATCACCATGGTGTAGAGGTTTGAGCTTGATCATGCTTGATCTCACCAAGGATTGACTCAAAACTTTGAATAAAATAAGGGTGCCAAAGCAGATTATCAAATAACCTTCAAAACCTTGTGGGTTTGTGAAGCACAAGGATCCATTTGGAACAAGTGAAGTAGGTATTGCTAGAAATTTATGCGGAGAACACAATCATGCAAAGATTTGGTCCAAAGAAGGTAGTATGTAGATGTGAGCTTCTGACAAAGTAGGCTAGTTGATAAGATTTGCAGATAAGGTTATTTTCTTGCCTGCAAAACCATCAAGAACAAGTGGGTTGGAAGATGGTCTAGCCAAGGGAAGTAGTGGTCCTTGGTATTCCTTATGATGGTCTACAATATGGTTCAAGTGCATTACCAGAATTTCACAAGGGTTGAGAAAGAGAGGCATTCAAAGAAGTGATGTTGAAACCGTTTCTAGACTTAGTCAAATTTAGTAGATTTAGGGTTTTTGACTAGAATATGAGTGGGGATGTTTTTGATGGGTTGCAAGGTATCAAAGCATCATCAAGTGGATGATGTTGAATTGTAGATTGAGTAGAATAGATCCATGCTTGATATTGGTCTTCATTGACTTGGAAACTTCTAGAATGGATCACTTCAGAATTGATCTGGTTAAGGGTTTTAGATGATCACCTAGTAGCTAGAGATCAGATCCATCTTGTATTCTTGCTTAGGGTTTTGTGATCTTAAAGTATCTTGATCCTAGAGGGTGAGCTCCTAGAGTAGCTCACTTTAGTTCCTAAGCAAACAAGTTAGACGGTAGATCAAGACAATTCATCTTCACAGATCAAGGAAACTCATCTTACAAGCAAGTCTACTACTACTAGGGTTACCATCAAGGTTATCATGAGGTAAGGATGGGTATTTTGAAGAGCTTGGAGTTTGAACAAGGTAAGGTCCTTGGTACATCTACCAAGGATAGAGTTCAAAAGTTTTATAAACAGGTTTTAGAGAAACCTAGAGGTAAAATATTTTGAAGGTTCTGTCTTGAAAACATAAGGAGGTTAGCTCTCCATAGTTTTATCAATAGAAGCTACTAAAATAGTTTTGGTTACATAAGAATCTTGGCTCATGTTTTGAAATGCCAGAACATTTGAGAATATGTAAAATGAGCCAGGATAGTTTTGTTAAATAGCTTTTGACAACTGATGTTGAGGTAAGTAGTATATCATAAGCTATACAATCAGAAGCATAAGCACAAACAACAACAAGCAAATAGTGCATCATAAAGCAGGAAAAAGTTTTTGTTCCCCATGATTTTTGCATTCTCGACAATTAATCAAGGTTGCTGAAATTGGGATGTTACATAGCATATCCCCAACACTAAACATGTTGGTTAGCAAAGCTTGTTCTACAGGTTCACAAGAGATGCCATTGTATTTTCTATCTGGTTCTATTTCGTCCTAAGAAACTACACAACTGTACTCTACATTGTTTTTCATGGTTGGTTTACGTTCCTGCTCTACAAGTTCAGGTATGACGCCATTATAGTTTCTATCTGGCAACTGCTTCCATATTTTCTGAAATGGCCTAGCTATTTCATATTTGCTGAAATTCTAAGCCACACACACATTGTTTGGTTGCTCTTTTCTTGGGAGGCACACTTGTTCAAGGCTTGCTTGTCCTGTTTTGTTTAATTAAACCATGGACATGTAGTAAACTCTAGTTCAGATGGGTAGTTTTTTTGCCCTTGTTTGCCATAGAATTCTTTGATAATGATGACAGTTGTTTGTTTGCTTGCCTTGTTTGCTGCATTAACTTGTTGCTACTGCCACCAAAGAGGGGGCTACAAGTTCATGTCTCAAGTTGATTTTCCACTATAGCTGTCACACTCAAAGGGAGCTGATATTGATAAATTAAGAAAGCAAACTAGGGACTCTGCTACCCATGGGCTCAATCTTGATTGGCAACTGAAATGCTCAATTTTCTTATCCTTCAGTTTGGTGATGATATGTAGTGATTTTAAGAATTTGTAGCTCATGTAATATCTAGGTAAATCGCATAGGCCACGTAGGCATTTAGTTTTTGACGTTGTTTTCACATGGAGGTAGGCACTACCATAACTATGCCGATTGGGATTTTATATTGGACCGTAATGTACTGGATCAACGATGAATAGTAAATGATGCTCGCTGATGGTCCATACACACATTTTTTATTGTTGCAATTGGCATGGGCCTCAAAAATGCTGAAACATTAAAAGTACATAACAATAATGGACAACGCGTGCAAAAGGACAAAAGGGACACCATGAACGGGCTTGATGAACAGTAAATGGCCAGAACAGTAGGCCGCAAAGCGGCAAAAGGCCTGACATCCTTATGGGCCTGAACAGTGAAAGTCTTGAAAAATAAAAGGCCCGAATAGCAATGGGCCTCGTGTGAAAAAATGCAAACAGTAAATGGCCAGAACCATAGCCTGCCGCAATGCGGTAAAAATCCTACATCCTTACAGGCCAGAACAGTGGAAGTCTTGAACAGTAAAAGGTCCGAAGATTGAAAGGCCATAATAGTAGCAGGCCAGAATAGTAGCATACATTCTCACATATGGGTCGTTAGTGGGCGGCCCACGTTTGGCAGGCCCGAATAGTAAAAGGCTAGAACAGTAATGAACATTCTCATGAATGGGGCTATGGTGGGTGGCAGATCGTGTGCTTTATTTACAGTATTGGGCCTAAAGCAGGCTTTAACAGTGCTAGACCGACATGGCGTAGGCCTCAAATGGGTTGCATGGTGGTGGACCAAGCTAGGCCTTATGCAGGCCAAAATAGTAACAGACTAGGAAGTTAGCAGGTCACAGCTGGGCTGCGAAGTGATGGGATCCATCAATCGGCATGGGCCACGGAGCAGGCCGTAACAGTAATGGGCTTCTACTTATTGGGCGTGTCATATGGGCCAACCCACTTAATGGTTAGTAGGCATTGGCTAGGCCTTGGCTTCCACATGGTTTTGTGATCGTACAGAAAAGAAAAAACAGTTTTTATAGTACTCCGTGAGGAAAGTGGGCTACCGTCCTCGCTCGGTACTTTTTCCGTAGAAGTATACAATGTGTGAAGGATTGAAACAAAGTCTCGCGACCCCGTCATTCCCCACGGGTGTTCCCCACGGGTGATAGGGCCGCGCCGCCGCCTCCCCTCCTCTAGTTTTCCCACCTTGCCTCCTCTCCCGCGCCGTCGGCATGCGCGCCGCCGAGGAAGTCCCGGGCGGAGCCGGCGGTGGCGGACCTTCTGCTTCTCCCCCCTCGGTGGATCTCGCGCGGGGCGGGCCTCACCTGAGGGGTGCCCCTAGGCTGCGGTGGTCTGGCGAGGTGGCAGGGTGAACCGGCACGGCCTCGGGTGGACTCTGGTTAAAGGTGGTAACCGGCTATTAACGGCATTTTCCATGTGGCATTTTGCATGACGTCAGCAGTCAACGGGCTAGCGAAGCTGATCTACCAGGACACGGTTTTCCGTGGTTGAAGGGTGTGATCCGCCATGGTCGGAAAAACCATGGTAGATTCTTTGGTGACGGGGCTTTTACCACAGACTTTTCCACCATGAAAACAGACCTTCAACCACGAAATCCATCCATTGTAAAAGCCAAATTTTCTTGTAGTGTGTGCTTTCCGTGGTGGCTAATTAAGCTAGCGACCTCATATCCGTCGTGGTACCCATGATGCCAGCACTTCTGGTGCCGCGGTAGGTGGAACGCAAATAGGCACTCAATAATGCCGCACCAGAAGAACATATGCATTATTTTGTGCGCAATTCTTGATGTAGGACGTTATACGTGGGTCCCCACTAGACAATTTTCATATTCACTACAACGATTAGGCAAGCCTGTGTCACAGAAATGTGTGTCCCACCATGAGGAGCAGTTCATCTACTTATTGCAATCCACTGGCACTCACACATGCATCCCGAGCAACTTAGCATTATCTCTCCACCATACCAATCTCGCGCGATGGACGTTCATATCCATCGGTGGGCACAGCGACTTTATAGGCGGCACCAGTCACAAAACATGATGATGTTGATCAATAATGTGGCTGAGCATGGTGATGACATTGTATGTCACCCTCTAGCTATTAGTTTTTTCATCGAAAAATGTTACTATTTGATTTTTTGATCTTGGTTAGGAACGATTGGGCCTTTCTTTTCTAAGGAGGGCAAAGTGCCCAGGTTGATCCATAATGAGAACTAGAATGGCATCGACAAGACATGGCGGAAGTGCGAGTGCAGGATATTTGTGTGTCAGCTCGTGGCATATGAAGGAGTGGACACTGGCTGCAAATTCATTTGGTGTGAGTATAAATCATCTGAGTGCATGATGGTTGAATGTATCGATGACTCACACTCCCCTCGGTTTTTGTGTGTGTTGCTCTCGATGTGCAGCCTTCCCTAGCCCAATAAATTGGCGATGTCCGACCAAGAATTTTAGAAGCGTCTGAAACAAAATTAAGTCATCATTCTTGGCTTTAGCGCATGTGCTGGCACCAATCCAGGAGAAACTAGAGGCCATGGCTAAAGATGATTGATGTGATTCCATTTTGTTGTTCTTCACATGGATTATACTCGATAATTAAGATGTGCGAAGTGTTTCCTATCATTTCCTATGATGATTGTACCTAATAGTTAAGGTAGTAGTTAAGATGTTTGAAGTGTTTAATTACAGCCATTTTCTATATTGATTATACCGAATTATTAAGGTTGATAGTTAAGCTGTGTGAAGTGGTTCCTGTTGTGTTCTTCGTTTTGTACTCAATAACTAAGAAAATCGTTCACAACCACATTTGTCGACTACTCCCTCCTTGTGTGCTTGTTAAATTGAACCAGAGAGAGTACCAAAGAATTATTAAGACAAAATACTAGTTAAAGATGTGTGAAATGTTCATGTTGTTCTTCTTTTGTACTGATTGACCACTACAAGGATTTAACCAATGGAGGCCCATAGAGCCTCAGTCACTCAATGTCCCATTAAAAAGTCCCTATAAACAGCCACCTAGCCCATTTCCTATATAATACAACACACTTTCCCTTCAGCCTCCCCACGCTGCCACACTCCCTCCACTACTTACCCTAGATCTCAGGCTCTCCATATTTCCACTCCTAATCCTAGATCTCATCAGGATTTCCCTCTGTAAGGCACTCCATTTGTCCACTCCGAACACAAATATGCCCAAGCGGTACTCGATGGGTCCTTACCGATCTACTCAACTCGCCCTAGAGTCCTCCACCGCTCATGTACATGTTCGCTATCCCATCTTCCAATTGCATTTTCCTGATTTCATGGTTCACTTTTTATAATCTAGCATTCATTTCTCTTGCATATTCGCGACTAGCAGGCCAGCCAGAATAGACTCACTGAGGGAAGCGGTCGGATCTTGCGAGAGGTGATAAGTGCATGCCACGATGATAAAGGTAGCCAGATCATCAGTACAGTCATCAGCCCATGCCACAAGGATAATGGCATTCAGAACCGCATCACGATGATGGAAGGGATGCGTATCGAGGAGGCCATCAGAGCATGGTTTTCTAATGATCCACCCGTGGTCACCGATGGATGGAATAGATATGTAGGAAAATAGATCCCAAAATCTCATAATTAGATTTTATTTTTTCTTTTATTAGATCTGCAGGAAATAAGATGTATTCCACTTAATGTAATATTACTGTTATCAATGAAATTTTTTATATTAATATAAGCTCACATATGAGTCAAATTAACATGCCCAACTGATGTCTACGCACTCCTATTCTTGTAGACAGTTGTTGGGCCTCCAAGTGCAGAGGTTTGTAGAACAACAACAAGTTTTCCCTTAAGTGGATCACTCAAGGTTTATCGAACTCAGGGAGGAAGTGGTCAAAGGTATTCCCTCTCAAGCAACCATGCAATCAAGATACAAGAAATCTCTTGTGTCCCCAACACACCCAATACACTTGTCAGGTGTATAGGTTCACTAGTTCAGCGAAGAGATAGTGAAATACAAGTGGTATGGATAATTATAAGTGGTAACAGTGATAGAAGATAGCTTGATGGCGTGGAAAAGACTCAAGTAAAACTGAAATAATGATGGAAGCAAGCAAACATGTAACAGATCTAACTACAAACGGTGTTTCAGTGCTTAGAAACAAGGCCTAGGGATCATACTTTCACTAGTGAACACTCTCATATAAATATATTCTCTTTATGATACTACTCTTAACTACTCTCCGGTTGAACACTCTAATCGATGGTAGGGCTATAACAGCACACCTCAAAGTCCATCTTTCCCATCTAGAAAACCCCACACTGTCACCTTGAGTACTAGATGGTTCCAACAAACACCACAATTTCATAAAGACATCCAACTCCAAATATAACTCATAACAAGTATTTGTAATCTCTAGCCTAAGTGCCACCATGGTGTGCATGCTGTCACTTTCTCACACATGGGGAGAGCAAAGATCTATTAAAGCACTTCAGTAGCAAGGTAGATCTAATTGATTACAAAGCTCATGATCACAACATGATCATGCATACAGAGAGATGAACACATAGCTACTGGTAGAACCCTTAGCCTTGAGAGAGAACTACTCCCTCCTCATCATGGGAATCAGCAATGTTGATGGAGATGGTGTTGGAGATCAATGGCGATGGCTCCGGGGGCACTTCCCTGTCCCGACAGGGTGCCGGAACAGAGACTTTCTGTCCCCCGAATCTCCCCTTCGGTGGTGGCGGTGCTACGGAACTTTTCGTGGCTGGAGGCTTGATGATTTAGGGTTTATGCATCGGGAGGCTCTTATAGGCGAGAGGGGAGACCGAGGGGGTGCCGGAGGGGCCCACACCACCCCCTTGCACGGCCTGGCCTAGCCTGCACCACCAGGTGGTGTGGCCAGCCCCTGGCCCCTCTCCGTCTCGTCTTCTGGCTCCGTGAGTCTTCGGTAAAATATCGACTTTGGCTTGTGTCCTGTCCAATTCCGAGAATATTGATTTTCTGACTTTCCTAGAACCAAAAACAGTAGAAAATAGGCAGCTGGCACTGTGGCTCTTGTTAATAGGTTAGTCTAAGAAATCATATGAAAAGTACTCCAAAGTGTGGACAAAACATAAGAAAGTAGATAAAACAAAGAATAGAACATCAAAAATTATAGATACATTTGCAATGTATCACCAACAAAAAAGTAAAACACGACAAAATATTTTAGTTTTTTACTAATTGTAATTAATGTTTGTGCCACTGAAAAGTGTACCAAACATGGCAAAACAGTTGGTATATTTCACGATAGTAATGGATCCGCCGTGTAATATTGTACCAAGGCGAATAGTTTGTGGTGCCATGGTTTTTCTAGCTCGGTGGATAACATTGTGCGGAGCCCCAAAAAAAGTGCCGCCTAACAACTTTTCCCGATGCAGTAATCCTTGGCAACTTTTTTGCCACACCAACACAAGCACGACAACAAAGCATGTGCCTCAACATTTATAAGATCTAGGGCACACAATATGTGTTGTACTGGATCTACACAAAGTGAGAAGAGTCATATCATCACCATCCTTCCCTTTACCATGGAGCGTATCCTGGGGCCAGATTTCTTGTTTGTGGTGTCGAATTATAGCACCTCGGGAATTCCCAATTAAAAATTACTTGTTCTTTTATTTTAGTGCATCATGATGAAATCATCATATTGGTCATCATGCCACATTGCATGGATCATCTTTATGCTATTGTCTCTTTCATTGCATTTATGTTGTGGCTTTGTATTTGATCTTGCTTGGCTCTATCTCTCCCCTCTATTTTTGTTTTCATACTTGTAAGGATCCTTGCAAAGGTTCCATTATTTAAAAAAAAATTATACATATTTCAAAAACCCTAAACCCTAATTGTTGTATTAATGCCCAATTGGACATATGGGGGCATTCTCCTTCTCTTCCCCTCTCTTGTTCCCTCTTGTCTCTAATTTTTTAATCCCTTCTGTTCAAATTCCTGCAAAAGTTCAAAAGAGCGTGAGTTCAAAAGTTTGTGTGAATTTGAATAAAACAAACAAGAAAAGAAAAGAAAACAGAAAAATAAAAAGAAGAAGAGGAGCTTACGTAGCCGCAGCCCACCTGGCCCTGAGGCCCAACAACAGCAGCAGCCCGCCCAGAGCCACTTCCTCCATGCTAGGCTGGTCCAAACCATCCTCCCTCCTCTTAGAGCTCCTATGCAATGGAGCAGGTGGCTATTGGAGCCACAGTTTGCTCGAGTGATTGCCCCAACCGCCACACCACGACACCCTGATGGCCTGAAAGAGAACATGATTGTTTGAGCAAGTTCTCATGAAAGTATTGTTTCCATGTTTAATATCGAATCCCAATAAGGAGCTTAGGAAAGTGTTTATCTGCGGTGTTTTTGTCGCACTCAAGGTCTCACTAGTCTTGAGTGAATTAACAACAAGAGTTGAGTTGGAAAAGGGTGAGTATGAAAGAAAGGGTTTTGTATATTGAACGGTACTTAAAGTAAAGAGCATAAAAGTAAATAACACGAAAGTGGTTTGGAGTTTCTTGTAGATGAAATATTAAGCATGGGGAGATACGGTTCATGGTGATAGTTAATGTTCCAAATGGAATAAGTGGAATGCGTGATCATAATACTTCTTATTGATATGTGAGTAGGCAAGTAACATGTGTGATAGTCAAGAATCCTCTTTCTAGATTTTGTCTAACTCCAATGATCCATCTGCCTGCTACGAAAACCATGTTCAATGCATCAATTAAAGTCGTAAGACCAGATCAAGGCTTTAAACTTAGTGGATCTTTGTTGTCCTCGAGTTATACTAGATCCTCTTTGATATTGGTTGTGTCACTCGGGGGTCGCCGATTCACTATCAAACAATTTCATGTCTATGACTTCTCGAGATCATGCTATCTAGGACCTTAAACTAGATAACAAGCATTACTCATACATAGATAATCATTGTCACATAGAATAGTCACAATGATAATCCACAAATAGATGAAGGTAAAATAGCCACATAACATCTCACCAATTCCCTACATCTCCCATGCCTATGGGGATTTACTCGCACATCGGTGGAGAATAACACAATGATATTATACCAATGTAAAAGGAGTTCATCTCGATATTACCATAGCAAGCCACAATAAAGTTGAAGGTTGAATCAAATACAAACCAAAGTAGGAATAGAGGTTCAAACCCCTAGTCTTACAAATACGAATCTCTCTCATTCTCAGTAAAAGTGGGGAATTGTGGAGGAATGAATGATCTAGAGGATGGAGATCTTGCAAAGAGTTGATGGAATTCTTCTCCTTCTTCAGATATGATTCCCTCTGTTCTAGGGTATTTCGTGGCAGCTAGACCTATTGTATGCTCCTCCTCCCTTTACAAAAAGTGCTTGGATTTATAAGGACAAGACGATGCCACTGGGTATGGGCAGACGGTACGGACGAGGTGCACCTGTACTTGTAGTTGTTAAGGCCCTAGGACAGCGTGAATCAAAATGGCTTCAATTGGAGATTTGCTTGTTTTGCTCTAAATATACCATGAATGTCCTAGGATCCTTCCATAAGTGTCCAATACCTGAGACTCACATTGTAGAACGAGATTTCGCTAAATTGCGATATTAGTGTTAATTGAAAGGTAAATCCAATGAAACCCGATGGACACCAACGGAAAAACCTCAGTGAAAAGTGTTAATATTTGGAGCTATCATCATCCCCAAGCTTAGGTGTTACTCAACCTCGAGTGACAAAGTGACAAATTATCATAGCAAGAAATAAACATGGATATAAGAACTCACAAGTTCGAGTTGGTATCATATCCCATTTTCAATAATCTTGCAACTTTAAACATGATCATATATATTTAAATGGTTTTACCTAATCTCGTGTCCTAACCATGTGTAACCTACTAGCAAATAAATCTTAACAATAGGGATTGCCAAGATTTTAGTTAGGATCATGAATTAGTTATTTCGGATCCTCTCTCTTAGTGAGAGTAAAAATGATTTAAGCATAGAATGCTTGGGCTAAATTAAGGGTGCTCAAGTAAAGTCGAAAGAGAAATAAACTTAGAGGAAATCATTGACACCCACTTCAAAACTCTTGACCTTCTAGCACCAAATATTTTCCTTTTTTCTAGAATTTAATTATTTGGTGGTGAGATGATGCCAAAACTTTTCATTGGTTTCAAAAAATCTTTGCACAAACTTTGCTCAATAATAACTTCAAGTTTTTCTTTAATACTACACCCATGAGACCAATACTTGATCATAGGTAGATATACCCATGCCATCAACTCATTGCCAAAATCAAGATTTACACTGTAGATCGTTCAAAGGCCAATGGAGTTGTTAGTCTCATGGATTGGGGTATTGTTGCTTCACTTGCATAAATAAAACTTCTCAATCTAATTATCAAGGTAAGTTTGGCATTCAACTCAACCACCGCAAAATATTTGTTCCTTCAAGTAAATCTTTTTCAAAAAGTGTTATCAAGTCAATTCATTAAGATATGGGGTTGAGCACTTCTAAGATTAAAACCTTAAGACAAATAAATGTCACCAAAGTCATCACAAGGATGCTTGTTCAAGTTATAAAAATGAATGGAGTCGAGTCCGATGGAGTTGCTTTTCAAAACTCAATCAATGATTGTAAGTCATAACTAAAGTAGTGACACTAGCATGTGAGTAAGTTTTTGGTGATAATGAGCTAAACGGGGAGCAAGACTAGAGTGCAATGGAACACACGATAATATGATCATGAATGAACTTACAATAGGAGTCAAGATGAGAATGTGATACCTCCTCTCACTTCCTCGTCTTGTACTAAGTCTTCCGTGCTTTTCTTCCCATTACTATGTCACTAGAAGTGAATAACCTACGAATATTCAAAGATAGAACCAAAAGAATTTAACAAGAAATAAAATCAAAAGATACTCTAAGTTTTTTGTATTTTCTTTTACCAGTGCAAAAACTGAAAGTAAACATGAAACTAAATGAAAAGTAAATAAACGAAAAGAATAAAACAAAAATATGAATGCAAAGGTGGAGGGTTTAAACCTCCCCAAGCTTAGGCTTTTGGTCTAACTTGGCTCACTTCCCGTCATTGTCATTGTTTAGCGGCTGGTTGTAGTGCAGGTAGTAGTTCGAGAACTCCATCATAAAATGAGTGAAGTCCTAGTTGAGAGTGAGCATGTTGGCGTTCACGTCATGCAATGTGTTCTCTATGTAGCTGACACGATTCACCAAAGTGGTGTACTCCATCTATGGGACATAGTCATGTCTCAGCTGAGGTGGTGGCATGTTGGGTTGTTGCTACTGGTACTGTTTCTATTTTGGGAATTGGTGCTGCTAGCCATAGTCATCCAGTCTTGGTCGCCCCATCCTTGGGCATGCTCCTATTGCTGCTACTGTGGTAGGTCAAGTTCTTCTCCTTGTCAAGATAGGTTGCCTGCAAGATTCTCCATCCATCCCGACATGATCGTTATTTGTTTGAGATCCTCCTGGGTAATGACCCAGTCTTGTCTCCCTAGCAAACCAAAAGCATGTGCAAAAGGAAGAAGTTATTGGTGTATAGAACCGTTAGGCTCAAGATAAAACTAATAAGCATGGATACACTCATCGTTCTCAAAGATACCCATAAACTTTATGATATCCATATGGTTAGCATCTAGAATTTTCCTTCCCGTGATGGTTCATTCCGTGGGCATAGAAATTTTGCGTGAATACGCAATTTGGGTTACCATCCCGGCATAGAGAATATCATCTGAGTGTGCCGACCTCTATTGGTGGAAGTGCTGGATAAGTAGGGCTTCCAAGGTTGACCCTGTTGATCATCTCCGGGTGGAGAGCCATGTAGATGACACTGATATTTGGTCTAGACATCACCTAGTGTATACCTTTGCTAATATAAAGTTTGCCAAAAGGGTGCTGAAGTAGCAGGTGGTGGTTTTCTAAATTTTCATGGTATTCTTCCTCCCGTAGTTGTAATCCCTATAAACATAAATTTTCTCCCAAACATGCATTTCCTCTTGAAGCACATGCTCAGTAATATCGAGCTCTCCTTTAGTGGATAACCCAAAGCAAGAACAAAATTCATTCAATGTAATACTGTATGGTTGACCATTGAGTTGTAAACTAACAGTACAATTACGACCATGTGTAGCGAGGTCACCATAGAGGGCCGAGAGGAACTCCCACGTGGCTTTACGTATCGGTGCTAAGAGATGCAAAGACCTCCATGCTGACATTTCTAACCATCATCCTGAATTCACCGAACAAGCCATTGTGCGAGAGAAACTCCTGGTTCGAGCACTCACTCTTTTATACTCCTTATTGAAGTCGGCCTTTAGGACATCACTCTCGGCGTGTTTCCTCTTGTTTCTTGGAATGGTGGAAGAGCTCAGAGCACACGGGTGTTCTCCCTAGCGCTTGAATCTTCAAAAATTCATTGTACTAGAAAATTTCACCACAAAACTTTAGGCATAAGATTTCTATGATGTCAACAGAGGATTCCAGGTAAAAACTTTGAATCCTAATGTGTAGAATAAACAAGAATCTTAAAAAAATATGAATCAACTAGACACTCAATGGGAGAGTTTCAACCATGGATTCTGAAAATAAAGCATGGGCCGGATAAGAAACATACCGATGTGAAGACGCCCAACTCCATAGAACAAAATCGGTGTAGAATCAAAGGTACTAGATGATTAGAGTTGGAGTTTCAGTGAGAAACAGAGAAAGAGAAGGCTGGTTGGGGCTTCCCAGCCAGCCACCATCATTTTCAAGAGGCCACCCAGTTGGTATGAGCGGGCGGTATGGGTTCATCCCTCCCGTACTAAAGGTCGTCACCATCGGATACGTCGGTAAGGGTTACGAGATCAAACCTAGATCTGGTACAGGCAGGTGGTACGAGCGCGTTCACTCATACGCACGGTCGTTATGTGTGTGTTGACTTCTGGAAAAATTTACATTTTTTGTCGAAGATCGGTACGGGAGTGCGACACAGGGGCATACGGTCGTACCGATACCCATTTCCAAGTTTGTACATTGGCAATATTTCTATGGATTCTTTTTTTGGTTCCAGTACGGGTGTGTGGTACGGTCTGGCCCGACCGTACTGTTGCTCGTTATGCGTCATGTTATTCTTATTTTTCATCTTTTCTTTTTCCTTCCCTTAACACTTCCACCTCTAGATAGTGAGAACTTTTTTCTCTACAAAATTTAAATTAGTAAATTTTATTAGAAATACTAAAAAATAAAAAAAATTAGAACTTCTAAATTTATTAAGGATAGGTTGACTCCCATTATTTTTTAGAATTCGTTGATTTGTTCAACCAAATTTTGGGTTGAGTAAACTCACATTTGGCTGCCTATTATCAAGAACACTTACCGCTTAGGAGCTTTTAGAAGGCGGTATATATTATTCACCATTTTCCAATTTCTTTAGGAAGTAACAAAAATCTAACCGTCATAAATATTGAAGACATTTTTCCCACTAGTGCAATCAATATTTGCTCTTGCAGTACTAAGAAATGGTTACCCAAGAATGATATAAAGTTTATCATCTTTAGGCATATCAAGTATGATGAATTCAGTGGGTATAACATGTCGATCCATTCTGAGAAGAACATCTTGAATCATTCCAACAAGTCTTTTGGTAGTTTTAGCAGCCATTTGCAGTAATTGAGGTAGGAGAATACTCACCAAGATCTAGATCTTTGTATAGTGAATGTGGAATGAACTAACACCTGTACCTAAATCACATAATGCATTGTATATAGTAGTTTTTCCTATTGCAAAAGTGATAGTTGGTATGCCAGGATCACCAAACTTAGCGGGAAGTTTATCACAATAACTAGTCATTAACACAATAGTATTAGTTATTTTTCTTCTTATGGAGAATGTCTCGCATGAATTTCGTATAAGTAGGTACTTGAATGGTATCAGTTAGAGTAAGTACTATACGCAGTTTACTAAGCATCATATATGTTCTTACTAGGCTCATGATGCATTTTATTAGGATAATGAACTTTCTTTGCCATTATATTTACTTTTAGCTTTAGCGTCGGTTCAAGATCGTTTGTCCTTTTCTTCTTCTTGGACTTTTTCTTGTCTATTTGTTTCTCCTTCGATATTATTACATCCTCTTCTTGTTCAGAGATATGTTCAAAATCCCCTCTTGGATCGACTATTTCAGCATTTGAATCGTAAGGCTTATCTTGATCCTCTACGTTGTCTTCTTCATTTTCCTTTGAAGCTTCTTGATGTTTCTTTAGCGCTTCTAGGTCAATATCATCTTGAGGATCTACAAGGTCTTCTTTTTATTGGGCCATCTCTTCAGTTTCTTTTGATTTACACTCTTGTTCTTTTTGGTACCAAGGTGGCCCTTGAGGTTCATGTGTTTCTGTACCTCGCCTAGTAACGATGTTAGTGGAAATAGCTTTGCTAAAATTATTTTTACTTAATATCAAAGCTTGAGTTTCTGATATTCGATCACACTTGACTTTAACCATCCTAATGTATTGGTCTAGGTGTCTAGTAGCATGACCTAGATCATCAAACAGGCCGCTATTAATTTATTAATAATTTTTTCATGAAGCATAAGATGTTTATTAAAATGATTGAATTTTTTGATTCTTGCATTGTTGCATAGCAAGGCTTAATTCATCCTAATTTATAAAGGTTTGGAGTACATCAACTTTATTCTATTTAGCAAGTTCAATCGGTATACCTTTTTCCTTCATTGACTTCTTAACCTCAAGAATTAGGTCATGTGTTATGAAGAGATACCTTTCTTTGATTAGATCTCCATATTGGAGTTACATTGTTCATCACTGGTAGATATTACCGAGAAGAGGTTCATTGCTTCATTCACCGTTAACTCATTCAAAGATGTAGTTGAGTCAATAATTTATTTAGATTCATTAGTGAGTCCATTATAAAAGTATTGCACAATTAATTCTTCTTGAAAACCATGATTAGGGACCCTCATGAGTAGCCCAAAGAATCTGGCCCAAGCTTGCGCAAAGATTTCTCCAATATTCTGAAAGAAATTTAGTTATATCATGATTGACTTGTATCATCTTATTGAATGAAGTGAATCTTTGCATAAATTCTCTAATGCAATCCTTCCAAGTAATAATATTTCTATCAGGTAAGGATTGTAGCTATCTAAAAGCCTTATCTTTCTCGGACCAACGAAATAGTTTAAGAAGGACAAACTCTTTAGGTAGTCCTAGTGTTCCGAGAACATCACCTATATGATGCACCTTTGTTTGATGGTGACCTGGATCTTCATCTTCCCTGCTTGCAAAAGCATCTTCTTGCATCATACTCGAACTCAAATTTAATGCCTTTATACCGAGATAAAGTATAGGTTTTCTTTTAACAAGCATGGAAGGAGTTCCACATCCCTTAAATTTTTTACTAGACTTTTCTGCACTTGTGACGATCATTAAATCTTCCATCATAGGAATTAAAGTGCTCACATCAACAACACGTGAGTTAGAAAAGTTTTCAAAATATTCCAAGCATCTCTCGCTTAGTACACCGTCAATATAAGGGGGTTGGAAGTTTCTTCCTAAAAGTTCAGATCATCTGTCTTAAATAGAGATCATATATGGTTGCAACACTTGTAATTGTCAAGAAACAAACACTTGGCACTTAGCTCCCCAACAATGATGCCAAAAATTGGTTGGTGGCCTACAAGAGCACATGTTTGGCGGAGCACATGTTCATGAAAGTATTTTTTCTAGTTTTAATATTAAATCCTAACAAGGAGCTTAGGAAAGTGTTTATCTACAGGGTTTATGTCGCACTCAAGTTGTCACTAGTATTGAGTGAATTGACAACAAGAGTTGAGATGGAAAAGGGTGAGTGTGAATGAAAGTATTTTGTATATTAAGCGATACTTAAAGTAAAGATCATAAAAGTAAATAATGTGAAAGTGGTTTGGAGTTTCCTGTAGATGAAAAATTAGGCGCGGGGAGATACAGTTCATGGTGATAGTGAATGTGCCAAATGTAATAACCGGAATAAGTGATCATAATACTTCTTATTGATATGTGAGTTGGAAAGTTACTCGTGTTTTAGTCAAGACACCTCATGGTAGATTTCGTCTGACTCCAATGATCTGTCTTCCTACTACCAAAACCATAGTCAACGCATCAGTTAAGGTCATGAGACCAGAACAACGCTTTAACCTTAGTGGCTCCTTATTGTCCTCGAGTTATACTAGATCCTATTTGATATCGTCTGTGTCACTCAGGGGTCACCGATTCACTAGCAAACAGGTTCATATTATGAGTTCTCGAGATCATCCTATTTAGGCCCGTAAATTAGATAACAAGAATTAGTCATACATAAACAATCATTATCACATAGAATAGTCACAGTGATAACCATAAGTAGATGAAGGTAAAATAGGCACATCACATATCACCAATTCCCTACATCTCCCACACCTATGGAGGATTTACTCGCACATGAGAGGAGAATAACACAATAATATTATAACAACTAGACTTCTCTCTACGCCCCCCGGGGCACGGCTGATAGGCAGATCGCTGGATGACATGGTCCCACTACATCTTGCCACGATAACATGTCTACGTGTACGGTTTACTCTGTCAGCTTGGCTCTCTACCCGTGATTACCCGCGTGGTGCACGGTCTATGCTGACAGATGGTACGGATTTACATCACCATGTCGACTCTGGATGGAAAGTCGGATATAGTCTTACCTTCCATGTCAGCTCCTAGCGGCTCCCATGACCGCAAGAATACGCTGATGAGTAGAGTCTAACCAGCCACGTCGTCTATTGGCAGGGCCCATGACCGCGAGAATCTACAACTGGCATGATAAGCAGATAATGCGCGAACGAAATAGTGAGTCACTAAGTAATAGAAAATTCTTTCGCGAATGTGCATTTTCGCAAATTCATACTCCACACATCTTACATGTGAGATGGGCCATGGCTACACCAAGTAATGCGTGTTAGTCGCATCTTGGAACACAAATACACACTTAACCTTCTCTCACGTCGATCAGTCTTATGTGTGTTTACGAAAGCATTCTGGTAGACCGCCGAGACAAAGCCAATGCCATCAGCATTGGGCGTAGATGAGGAACAAAAATTCATGGCTTATCTTATCCATTCAAGACTAACCACAAATCCGTTTAAAGATATCATGTTATCCCTTAAAAATCAAGCACGACTCCATTTAAAGATAATATCTTATCAGTTCAGTCCCGAACATGACTCACATCGAAATGACGTACACACCGAGAAAAATTGTAAAATTGCTGAAGTTAAGCATAAGGAATATAACCATATGAATAAAAAAAGAAACAAAGAAGCAGAACCGAAAAGTCCATACAAGGTCATTGTAAAAAAAACTAGTGACCAAAAAGGCAAACACAGGAAGACAGTACACTGGTTATCATATATGAATGAGAACACAACTCTCGATAGAGAACAAAAAGGTTACAAAGGTTAATAAAAAAAGAAACTCATATTTGGATGAGCACACAAACATGTGTTAGAAGGAAAAAGATGCATTTCTTCTTAATAGTGAACAGTGAGCTACATATGCGGTTCAAAACAATGAAGAAACAAAATGCTACTTCTCCTCGATACAAAACAGTGAGTTACAGATGTGATTCGAAAAAACAAAGAAAAAAATACTACTACATCTATGAATAAAAAACTAAACCTACTACATTCTAAATATGGCTCTAAGATTCATCTACAAATGCCTTGACGTCATCGCAGCAAAATCCCCCATGTCGTCACCACTTCAATGGCCAAGCCTTGCATAGAAAAGCCTCGGACATCATGGAGGATTCTTCATCACTATCTTCGCCGTGGAAAACCTGCAATGGAGAGAGTGGGGAAACTTCGTCATGGCGTCCGGGGCATTGTCTTCTATCTTCAAGAGGGTGTCGTCTTCTGACTTCAAGATGGTGTTTTCTATGAACAACGTCGTCGCATGGAATCAGCGAGAGGACGTACCACTGATGTGAACTCGTTGAAGTGCTTCAAGCCTAATGCTAGAAATATTGTTGGCTCACGAATAGTCGAGCGCTTCCAGCATATTGTCGGAAACATTGTCAGATCATGCACAACCGAGATGTAGCATGTGGGATATCACTACGGGGTACGTACAGAGGAATGAACCTATGCTTACGCTACCCGTTGTACTATAGAGCACTAAGCCACCACCCCAAACATGTTGGATATGGAAAAGCCATCATTCGGAGTGGCCGGTGGTGTCTCTTCTAGCATGAAGTGTAGAGAAGGTAAGCCGAACCAGCTAATGTTATGCGAAAAACCACAAAGATGAAGTGCCCATTTATAGCCAAAGAACCACACACGTAGGACCCACGAAATCTCCTCACCGCGTGAACCAGCATCCATCTAGAGTATACGCTACCATCAGTCCTATCAGCCACGAGAATCTGCCGAGTCCTAGAGCCTACGCTACCAGCTCGTCTCTCGAATGCGAGAGTACGCGTCCTTCCTTGATTCCCGTCGCCACCTCCACTGCTAGATCGGCTAGCCACCGTGAGAACCCATGTGTGGCTAAAGCGTAGGATGCTTTGTCGTCTCTTGGTGGGCCCACATGACTGCGACAACCCAAAGCTGGCATGGGATCGCGGCTCAACGTTTTCTCTCTAAGGGTCCACGACCACAAGAAACCGAGACCGGCATAGGCTCACGACACCACATACGCTCTCGACGGGACGATGTCATGAAAAAGAACGGCCGTAATGGCCTCATTGTGCTACATCGGGTATTCACGGACCCCACGCCTGCGAGGAAATGCGGCGGCATAGGGTCTATACCGCCACCCTGGCTCAGTGTGGGCCCCGTGTCCGTGAGAGTGTGTTGCCGTTATGGGCTCATGGTGCCACGTCGTATCTCGGCGGGCCCCGCAACCCGGCGGGTGCGCAGCGTTGTCATGAAGGGAACGCCTCTCCCCGCGCATGTTCCAACCCCCATACACTAACGGTGGGCCCATGTCATGCACGCGTCCCATCTTCCAGTGATGTAGAGTACGACGGCATGCTGTATGGAATCTTTCGCCCTGGCCCATAGTGGGACCTGCCTCACGAGATAACGGGGATCCGTTGCGACATTGCCGCGTGTCCTTCTCGGCATCCATCCCACGTCCGAAAAGAATCTGGACGACATGGATAGCAGTTTGAGCCTAAACAATCTAGCGCTATTATTTACTCCTAATGTAAATGGAGTTCATCTCAATATTACCATAGCAATCCATAATAAAGTTGAAGATCAAATGAAATACAAACCATAGTACAAATATATGTTCAAATCCCAAGTCTTACAAATGTGAATCTCTCTCATTCTTAGTACAAGTGGGGAATTGTGCAAGAATGAATGATCTAGCGGTTGGAGATCTTGGGAAGAGTCGATGGAATTATTCTCCTTCTTCAGATATGATTTCCTATGTTCTTGGGTATTTCGTGGCGCCTACGTCTGTTGTATGCTCCTCATCCCTTTATGAAAAGTTCTTGGATTGATAAGGAGAATGTGGCGTACGAGGTCGGCTCGTACTGGTGGTCGTAAAGGCCCTAGTGCACCTCAAATCAAAATGGATTCAATTAGAGATTTGCTTGTTTTGCTCTAAATAGTCCATAAATGTCCCGGGATCCTTCCATAAGTGTCCAATACCTGAAACTCACATTGAATAACATGGTTTTTCTAAATTGCGATATTAGAGTTAGTTGAAAGGTGAAAAAATCAACGAAACCCGGTGAAAACCAATGAAAAAACCTCAGTGAAAAGTGTTAATATTTGGAACTATCATACCCCTATATAATCCCACCCCCAAGCTCAGAACCCTAGGCCGCATTCCCACTTCCTCCTCTGCGAGCACCTCCACATCAACCTTTCGACCTAGCCATCGCGCCACAGCTCTAGCCCGCCCCCATCCAAGCTGAGAGTACCAGCAGGTGAGCCTCGCCCCCACAAACCATCCGGCATTATCATATCATCCTCGTGCGGTCCCAATCCTTGCTGATATTATCGTTCTGCTCTCTGAATTCTGCCTTTGTGATCTTGATTCCAATGCCATCGTGCTTCCCAAATTGTCAGTGAACCCTCCAGGAGCTTTGTGGTGAGCCGACGCTTCTCCTAGACCTAGCCCCACTTCCTATATCTCCCTGTAGCACTTGCTCGCCTCTAACTCGACATGTGCCACTACAGTGCC
Source organism: Avena eriantha (assembly GCA_910589775.1). Classification (NCBI taxonomy): domain Eukaryota; kingdom Viridiplantae; phylum Streptophyta; class Magnoliopsida; order Poales; family Poaceae; genus Avena; species Avena eriantha. The sequence goes on from OU342740.1 coordinate 216,037,081, forward strand.
TCGCCGACGGGATCTTTTTGACGACCACCTAGGAGTGGCGCTACCTCCACTTGAACTAGCACAACAAGGCACATCCCCTGCTAACCCCAAACTGGTTGTGCTTGCCCTCCTCCACCATTCGCCGACGTCGCCCACCACAGTCAACGCTGGTCTTCAATGAGTTGACCTAGGAGCAATCTTTGCCACGATGGCGCCTAGTCGGCATCAATGTGGCAGCCACCTCACCACCGGCTCCACTAGGCAATCACACTAGCTCACTAGTCCCTCGGAGAAAACTAACCCCAGATCCAGATCCAGTGTATTTTGCACTTAGGCCCCCGCCTGTATTTTATTAATTACATGTTCAATCCCAAGCACAAGTCTTTTTAGCCCCCTTGAATTTTCCAAATCCAACCCGCAGTCGCTTTGTCCTTTTTCAAATTACCCTAGAGCCCTTGGTTATAATATAAGCCCTTTCACTTAATAAATCCAAATTTGAATTTAAGTCTCAACTTTCAATCTATTTGGAATTTGACTAAACTTAAAATATGAAAAGTGTTTGGAATTTGATAATAAATTCAAATCCACTTTCAGAATTTAGAAATATTCATCCTAACTATTCAAAGTAATAACAATTTTAATTCCAATAATTCATATCTCTTAATCTCGAACTTGGAATTCGACAAATAATATGTCTAAATTGATTAGAAAAATCCAAATATGCTATCCATGTCATAAATTGCATCATGTGGCGTGTAGAATTAATAAAACCAGCAAGGTATATGGGAATAAATATGCCAAATAAAATTGTGCTTTAATTATTTAATGTTGGAAATTCCCACCAATGTTGAATCATCAATATGCCATGCTCATGGCATCTTCCCATCATAGTTTGCATCATTAACTTGCCATATGCATCATATTATGATCATGCTAGATCTTCTGCCGTAGTGTTAAATATCGAATCTAGTATTTCTTCTGGTGCTTTGCTTCTTTCTAGATAGGACAATGAGATGATGTGAGCCGTGGCAAGTCCTTCAAACGATGTATCTTCGACAATGTTTCCTAGGTGAGAACTCATCTTATGCTACCTATTTTGCTTTATGGCTTTACTTCTCTCTATTTCTATCCATGTTGAGATGGTTTAATTTCCATACAATTTATATTCCCTCGAGCCTATATTGCCTTGGTCACTTCCTATTACTAGTTGTTTGGTATATAGTTAGTCTGGCGAGTCATAGTTGCTTGCTCAGGTATTTGTTCAGGTTGTCAAGTTACACCATCATTGTGTGGATAATCATGCTTCACCTAAATTTAAAAATTAATTGTGGCGATTCATGACATGGGTATGACCTAGAGGATCTCTATTTGATGTAGCTAGTACAGATACTGTGCCCCCCCCCCAGATTAATCCTTCAAAAATCCAGACCTTAACCTGACATAAGCTTAACATAGAGCTTGAGGATATCCAATGAGAAATCGATAACACAATAGTAACCCTGCGACACAAAAGTTATTATAGCAATCTCATAACTGAGCAAGGAACCAAAATATTACAAGAAGAGGTCACTGACCACAAACATCAAACAACGGAAGGAAAATTGTGCTATTAAGTATAGAGAACTTAACAATTGGCCTAAGAGGCCTTAAGCATAACGATGACGTCCCAGCCCATAGATTGCAGACTACCGGCCGGGAACCCCAAGCTACTCATCGGTGTCGATGTCGTACGGAACTCATCTTCAGGGGGAACACTTACTCTGAAAGTATCAACAAAGCAAGGGTGAGTACAGGGTGTACTCCGCAAGACTTATGGCTGGTGGGGTTATTTTGCATCAAGCCATCTTTCTTAATAAAACAAGGGGAGAAGAAGCTCGTCTACTCAGAATATTTTAAAAGTGGATAAGAGAGTGACACTCTGAAGAATTGATCATCTTGATATCCACCAAAGTAATCCTCATCTCACAACTAGGATCACCCCCTCGTACCCATGAGGAAGCATCCTTAAGCACATGTTGAACTGCCAAGTTTTACGATTAGGTTAATGTTCTCTATGATCTTCACGTCCGTTCCCAAGTCATCCATAACCGTGGACATAGCTTTTCGAAAAGATTTAACCCTCTAGGGGTGTACAACTTTACCCACACGTACCAACCAACTCTTAATGCCAAGCTATTAGCCCTCTTCCTTGGAAGGCTGGTAGAGGGTGGTTAGACACGACCTTTACCTTGCTTTCACCGAGGCCATGAGTCACGCCCTAAGGATGGTTCCGCCATAATGGGTCAAATCCCGAAGTCGGTCCCTAGAGATGTGGGAAAGGTTAGTTTACCCAAAGGAACCGCCTCCCCAACCTCAGCTACGCTTACCTACCTGTATGAATGAACCTCCTTCACCGCCCTCAAGAACAACAAGAATGCATCTGTCGAATGGAATGCCCAAACTATGTGACTCGTGGAATCTACTAGGAAAGTTAGTTACTCGTGAGGTTTTTGTAACACCCTCGAATCGGCCCTATGCAAGTTTAAGCGCTTCCCACCAAACCCGCATAGAAACAATTCAAGGACCCCCCCTAGGCACTTTCGTGCGGGTGGAAAACGAAGTAATACCATTACACATCAGTCCTCGATGGGACCCACAGACAGATTTATATACATCAACGACTCCATGAGTCAATAATACAGATATCCAATACAAAGATCCAAATCACCTTGAAACGATAGAGCGTCCGACTACGAACAAGATGCAAATGGGGCTAAGAGGCCTAAAGGATAACCAATGGCATCCATAACCCTGCCCAGGCCAAGCCGGAAGGGTAACCCTGCTAACAACGTCGATCTCAAACCTGCTAAACAAAAGGGGTGCCGACAAAGGGCAAAGGAAAAAAGAGGAGCGTCAGTACTGAGGCCAATACACGGCGAGGCTAGAATTCGGCGGCTCTCGCCTACACAGGTATGGTGGGCTGAAGCGGCAGCGCAGCGACACGAAATAACCTATAGAGACTCTGTAATACTGGCAGCTATAAGAGAGAGATAAGAAAGACCTATTCGGATCCGACCTGATACTAACACCAAACATACCCTTCCTGTTATTCCCCCTCGAGACCAAACGAGGAAGTCCACCCGAGGAAACTCACACGGTTGGCAATTTTATTTAATCTTTCCAAGGCAGTTATCCCACTTACTAGTCTTCTCACATACAAGTCAAATTATAGCAGTAAACTTTAGTTATAGTTGTCTATGGTCGAGAAACTGTGCTCCAAGTCGTCCATAACCGCGGACATGGCTTTTTGAAAAGATTTAACCCTGCAGGTGTGCACCAAAGTATCCACACGCACTTCGACCCTTTTTGCCAGATCAATTAACATACACCCATCGGTATGTCGGCGGGGCCTAAGTCATGATGTTTCCCAGATCCAAAGCAAGTACATTGGGGCCACCCCACTAAGCTACCCGCAACGAAGTCGGCCGGCTCCGGAACGGACCCAGGGTTTGTGCCAATGGCTGTAAACGACTGGGAACCCGAAAAGTGTGACTGGGCTTGTCGATACCGTGAAAACATTCCACATCCTAAACAGTACAGGTGCTCCACGCACAATCTTAAATAAAGCAGTAAAGCATGACATAAGTACAGAATAGTAATAAAGCCCCAAACTACTTGTGGCCCCCGGTACAATACTTTGAAATCAGGTAGTAAGCCGATGGGGGTGCCCACACACCCCACCGGTGGTTAGCGCACTCGATCTCGGAACAGGTGTCAAGAACTCGTGTCCTAGGTGGACACAAGTGGGCGGTTAAAAACCAACTAATTACTATTACCCACCGGTGCCTCTGCATTAATCTATTTCCAGCATTAATTAATAAACTATAATTAGAAACATGAGCAGCTCTACCATCAAACATTTACCAACCTCCCAACAACTGTGGAACATCGACGACGCGAGGAAACACCTGAGCAAGCAACTACGACGCGCAGGGCCAATGGTCTATCAAGCAACAGGCAATAGGATGTGTCCAAGGCAATATAACGGCTGCAAGGAATATATCTGGTACGGAACACTAAAGCATCACGACACGGATAACAGTAGATCAATAGGAGGAAGTAAAGACTATAAATTCAAAATAGGTAGAAGGGGGAGAGATGCTCGCCTGGGAAACAATGCCGACGCATCATAGCCGGAGAACTTGACGATACTCGCATCAACTCATCGGCCTAATCCGCGAAGAAGCAAACACTAGAAGAAACAACGGATGCAATATTTAGTACTACGGCAGAAGATCGGCATGCTTATCCTATGCATGCGAGATGAACAATTATTATGCAATAGGTTTTATATATAGCATTTATAATATAGGGGCTCGGAAAAAGTTCACACATCTGGGTTCGGCAGATCTTGGGTTTCGGGGGTCCGGGGTTCAACAGGGTTCGACGGGAATCGGTCTCGGCGGAAACGTTCTCGGACAACGGAGTAGATCTTGTCGTATCCGGGAAGAAGTACTTGGTTTGGCGTCGGGGGCGCATCGGATTCGCCCTGGTCGGTGTCGATGTTGTCGTCGCGAAGATCTTGTCGGGTCCGCGTATCGGGTCGGTCTTGGCGTTCGGGGTGAAGAACTTGGCGTCCTCGAGGAAGTACTTGGCATATCCGCGTTCGTCGGGTCATTTCGTCGGTCTTGTCGTTTCACAGCGGAGATCTTGGTGTCCCGGGTCTCGGCATCTCCGGGTCCGAGAGGATGAACTTGGCGTGCCGGGTTCGGTCTCGGCAGGATCGGTCTTCGGGGGTTCTCCATTGGATCCGGGGGTCTTGGCGTTCCGCGGTCTTTGGTCCCGTGAAGGCGTGCTTGTCGTTCGTGATGGCGATCTCGACATTCGAGAAGAAGGTCATGAAGTTGGTGCCGGGGTCTCGAGGTACTGGCCTGTTGTCGATCTTCAGGTGCCGCGGGTTCTCGGCGATCTTGAAGCCCGCGAGGTAGATCTTGTCGATGGATTTTTGGTTCGGCAACATGTCGTCGGTACGTTAAACCTGGGTTCCCGTTCACAGCACATACAACAGCTTAGGTCTCCTTGCCTTATTAACCAAAAGATCTTCACGTGTTCTGACGTTGACTTGAGCAATAGCGCAAAACACCCACACCAACATGGCGCTTCTCGGCAGCAACTACCAGCAGAGGCATGATACGAACAGGTCCGGAGGCTCTGCGCCGTGAGCACTTGAGAAGGGTGCGGGCTGGAGCACTTGGACGGCGGTGGACAGGGCGATCTCGGGAGGGACACCTGGTGCGGACGGCGCTGCACGGGGATGAGGGCGGCGCTGCAGAGGCGACCGCCAGGCAGAGACAACGACAGCGCGGGGTAGGCCGAGGTCGGCGGGGCGGCCGGCGAGGGATGGGGGTGGACCGAGAGGGGCTCGTAGGCAGAGGCGACCTCGGTGACAGGGACATCGCGGGGAAGGAGAGCGCGGCCAGTGAGGGAGAGACGTCCTGGCGGGTCGGGCGGAGGAGCTCACTGGCGGCGGGGGTAGGAGGTGGTGGGGACTGCACGAGGAGGCTGCGGCGGAGGGCGGGATCCATGGGGGAGGAGGAAGCAGGGTCGGCCCGGCATTGAGAAGTGGCGGCGGGGGTCGTTCTCGCGAGGAAGGAGAGGGGCGGGGTCGCGGCAATGGCCGGAGCGATGCCGAGGGAGAGACGGCGGCGAGGACGTCACTAGGGAGCGCAGAGGGTGGCGGGGGAGGACGCGGTCACGACGGGCGGCGAGGGTGGAGGAGACAGAGCGGCAACCCGAGGCGGCAGGGCCAGAGGGCGGCGCTGCCGGAGCGGTGGCGGAGCCGAGAAGGAGGAGGCGGGTCGAGGCCTGCAGAGGCCGACGCGGAGGAGGCGGGGTGGACGGCGAGGTCGGCGGGGCGACCGGCGAGGGAGGCGGCGCTTGGCGCTTGCGGTGGTGGTGGTTGGTGCGGAAGAGGCGCGGGGCGCGTGTGGGGTGGGGCCAGGGCGCGGGGACCGGGGTGGTTGGGATCGTGGCCAGGGTGGGGATGGTGTGCGGTGCGAGGTGGTGGGCCAGGCAGGACATGCGCGCTGCGCGGCTGGCTGTCGCGGGGGTTGGTGGCGTGCGCGTGTTGCTATGTGTGTTGTGTGTGTGGAGGGGAGGTGGGTGCAGGTGGTGGCACAGGTGGGGTGAGGTGGCGAGTGGATGGGGCAGGTGGCGGCGGCTGGTTGGGTGGGGTTTTGGGCCAGGGTGATGTGGCGAGCCGTGAGTGGCCATGGTAAGGTGGAGGGGGATGGGTAGATTAGGTTTGAGTAGAAAAGGGTTTGGGGTTAGACAAGTTAGGGTTTGAATTTGGAGGTGGCAGGCTAGGCTTTCGGGCCTGGCTGGCTGCCTCCTATAAATATAATATAAATTTTGTTTATTTAAAACGGGGCTTTTGCAAACCGTTGGTAAACGAAACAAAATAATCTAGAGACCCGGGTTTTTAATTTGAATTAAAGACGGGGCGTTTAGAAAACAAAACTAGGCTTTTCGAAAATAGTTTTGTACAAACACATGCATGATGACATGACGATGCTCAAATGCAATGTGGCATGATGACATGAGCATGCGGTCATGATGATGCAATGCACAAAAACAACGCAATTTTCTAGTAGTGGTTTTGGCGGGGCGCCACAATTCGACACCACTAACAATGGATCTCGCCCTCGAGATCCGCCTCATGGTACCGGGAAGAAGGTCGGCGATCTGAATCTTCTCGCTTCGTGTAGATCCTCACGAAACCACTAACAAGAGGTCCTTGTTCGTGATCTTCGAGAGAACACTCCGGGAACAAAAAGGCGAAGATAGAGGTATCAACAAATAAATCCACCTCTAACTTCCGTGGACGGAGTAAAATTGCTGGATCCACCGATTCAATGTACAAAGCGAATGATAAGAGTAGTGGTATGGTAGCTACTCCATCCCACACTCAAAGCATTACTTTGCACATGAATAGGAGAATTATGCAACCAACTCTCGGAATACAGACTGAAGATCTCGACAAGCGAGATTCGGAACAAGAGGGGGTGCTGCAGACTCTACATCGGATCTGGCATAGATGATGTCGTCGCGTCGGAAAACACCGGAAGGCACAAACAAGGAAGAAAGACTGGTACCACAGACAAGGGATCACTCAGATAACACGAAGACCGGATGTAGAAACACTATTGCTAGAGGAAGGAGCAAAACCCTGAAGGTACGACGGAAAACCCAACCACGAGAAATCCTGGACTAGAGGAAGGGAAGAGAACAGATCCAAAACACGCAGAGGTAAGATGAGAACAGCAGAGGCTAAGGAGTAAAAGCAGACCTAATCAGATCTATCCAACCGATTTTGCAACAATAGTTTTGACACTCTACTTCGGCCATTAGCTAGGTTATCCTACAGGCTGGACTTGTGGGGTATCGCAACTGCTGAGCTCTGATACCACTCTGTAACACACTCGAATCGGCCCTATGCAAGTTTTAGCGCTTCCCGCCAAACCCGTATAGAAACGATTCAAGGACGCCCACCAGGCACTTTCGTGGGGGTGGAAAACAAAGTAATACCATTACACATCAGTCCTCGATGGTACCCACAGACAGATTTATATACATCAACGACTCCATGAGTCAATAATACAGATATCCAATACAAAGATCCAAATCACCTTGAAACGATAGAGCGTCCGACTACGGACAAGATGCAAATGGGGCTAAGAGCCCTGAAGGATAACCAATGGCATCCATAACCCTGCCCAGGCCAAGCCGGAAGGGTAACCCTGCTAACGACATCGATCTCAAACCTGCTAAACAAAAGGGGTGCCGACAAAGGGCAAAGGAAAAAGAGGAGTGTCAGTACTGAGGCCAGTACACGGCGAGGCTAGAATTCGGCGGCTCTTGCCTACAGAGGTATGGTGGGCTGAAGCGGCAGCGCAGCGACACTAAACAACCTATAGAGACTCTGTAATACTGACGACTATAAGAGAGGGATAATAAAGACCTATTTGGATCCAACCTGATACTAACACCAAACATACCCTTCCTGTTATTCCCCCTCGAGACCAAACGAGGAAGTCCAGCCGAGGAAACTCACACGGTTGGCAATTCTATTTAATCTTTCCAAGGCAGTTATCCCACTTACTAGTATTCTCGCATACAAGTCAAATTATAACAGTAAACTTTATTTATAGTTGTCTATGGTCGAGAAACTGTGCTCCAAGTCGTCCATAACCGCGGACACGGCTTTTCGAAAAGATTTAACCCTGCAGGGGTGCAACAAAGTATCCACACGCACTTCGACCCTTTTTGCCAGATCAATTAACATACACCCATCGGTATGTCGGCGGGGCCTAAGTCATGACGTTTCCCAGATCCAAAGCAAGTACATGGGGGCCACCCCACTAAGCTACCCGCAACCAAGTCGGCCGGCTCCGGAACGGACCCAGGGTTTGTGCCAATGGATGTAAACGACTGGGAACACGAAAAGTGTGATTGGGCTTGTCGATACCGCGAAAACATTCCACATCCTAAACAGTACATGTGCTCCACGCACAATCTTAAATAAAGGAGTAAAGCATGGCATAAGTACAGAATAGTAATAAAGCCCCAAACTACTTGTGGCCCCCGGTACAATACTTTGAAATCAGGTAGTAAGCCGATGGGGGTGCCCACACACCCCACCTATGGTTAGCACACTCTATCTCGGAACAGGTGTCAAGAACTCGGGTCCTAGGTGGACACAAGTGGGTGGTTAAAAACCAAATAATTACTATTACCCACCGGTGCCTCTGCATTAATCTATTTCCAGCATTAATTAATAAACCATAATTAGAAACATGAGCAGCTCTACCATCAAACATTTTCCAACCTCCCAACAACTGTGGAACATCGACGACACGAGGCAACACCTGAGCAAGCAACTACGACGCGCAGGGCTAACTGTCTATCAAGAAACAGGCAATAGGAGGTGTCCAAGGCAATATAACGGCTGCAAGGAATATATCTGGTACGGAACACTAAAGCATCACGACACGGATAGCAGTAGATCAATAGGAGGAAGTAAAGACTATAAATGCAAAATAGGTAGAAGGGGGGAGAGATGCTCGCCTGGGAAACACTGCCGACGGATCATAGCCGGAGAACTTGACGATACTCGCATCAACTCATCGTCCTAATCCGCGAAGAAGCAAACACTAGAAGAAACACCGGATGCAATATTTAGTACTACGGTAGAAGATCCGGCATGCTTATGCTATGCGTGCGAGATGAACAATTATTATGCAAAAGGATTTATATATAGAATTTATAATATAGGGGCTCGGAAAAGGTTCACACATCTGGATTCGGCAGATCTTGGGTTCTAGGGGTCTGGGGTTCGACAGGGTTCGACGGGGATCGGTCTCGACGGAAACATTCTCGGACAATGGAGTAGATCTTGTCGTATCCGGGAAGAAGGACTTCGTTTGGCGTCGGGGGCGCATCGGATTCGCCCTGGTGGGTGTCAATCTTGTCGTCGCGAAGATCTTGTCGGGTCCGTGTATCGGGTCGGTCTTGGCGTTCGGGGTGAAGAACTTGGCGTCCTCGAGGAAGTACTTGGCGTATCCGCGGTTGTCGGGTCATGTCGTCGGTCTTGACGTTTCAAAGCGGAGATCTTGGCGTCCCGGGTCTCGGCATCTCCGGGTCCGAGAGGAAGAACTTGGCGTGCCGGGTTCGGTCTCGGCGGGATCGGTCTTCGGGGGTTCGCCATCGGATCCGGGGGTCTTGGCATTCCACGGTCTTTGGTCCTGTGTAGGCGTCCTTGTCGTCCGTGATGGCGATCTCAACATTCGAGAAGAAGAGCATGAAGTTGGTGCCGGGGTCTCGAGGTACTGGCCTGTTGTCGATCTTCAGGTGCCGCGGGTTCTCGGCGATCTTGAAGCCCGCGAGGTAGATCTTGTCGATGGATTTTTGGTTCAGCAACATGTCATCGGTACGTTAAACTTGGGTTCCCGTTCACAGCACATACAACAACTTAGGGCTCCTTGCCTTATTAACCAAAAGATCTTCACGTGTTTTGACGTTGACTTGAGCAATAACACAAAACACCCACACCAACATGGCGCTTCTCGGCAGCAACTACCAGTAGAGGCATGATACGAACAGGTCGGGAGGCTCTGCGCCGTGAGCACCTGAGAAGGGTGCGGGCTGGAGCACTTGGACAACGGGGGACAGGGCGAGCTCGGGAGGGACACCTGGTGCGGACGGCACTGCACGGGGATGAGGGTGGCGCTGCAGAGGCGGTCGCCAGGCAGAGACGGCGACGGCGCAGGGTAGGCCGAGGTCGACGGGGCGGCCGGCGAGGGATGGTGGTGGCCCGAGAGGGGCTCGTACGCGGAGGCGACCTCGGTGGCAGGGACGTCGCCGGGAAGGAGAGCGCGACCGGTGGGGGAGAGACGTCCTGGCGGGGTCGGGCAGAGGAGCTCGCTGACGACAGGGGTACGTGGTGGTGGGGACTGGACGAGGAGGTTGCGGCGGAGGGCAGGATCCGCGGGGGAGGAGGAAACAGGGTCGGCCCGGCGTCGAGAAGTGGTGGCGGGGGTCGTTCTCGCGAGGAAGGAGAAGGGCAGGGTCGCGGCGATGGCCGGAGCGACGCCGAGGGAGAGACGGCAGCGAGGACGTCGCTAGGGAGCACAAAGGGCGGCGGCGGAGGACGTGGTCGCGACAGGCGGCGAGGGCGGAGGAGACAAACCGGCAACCCGAGGCGGCGGGGCCGGAGGCGGGCGCTACCGGAGCGGTGGCGGAGCTGAGAAGGAGGAGGCGGGTCTAGGCCTGCAGAGGCCGACACGGAGGAGGCGGGGTGGACGGCGAGGTCGGCGAGGTGATCAGCGAGGGAGGTGGCGCTTGGAGCTTGCGGCGGTGGTGGTTGGTGCGGAAGAGGCGCGAGGAGGGAGAGAGAGAGGCGCGGGGCGCGTGTGGGGTGGGGCCAGGGCGCGGGGACCGGGGTGGTTGGGATCGTGGCCAGGGTGGGGATGGCGTGCGGTGCGAGGTGGTGGGCCAGGCAGGATGTGCGTGCTGCGCGGCTGGCTCTCGCGGGGGTTGGTGGCGTGCGCGTGCTGCTGTGTGTGTTGTGTGTGTGGAGGGGAGGTGGGTGCAGGTGGAGGCGCAGGTGGGGTGAGGTGGCGAGTGGCTGGGGCAGGTGGCGTCGGCTGGTTGGGTGGGGTTTTGGGCCAGGGTGATGTGGCGAGCCGTGAGTGGCCATGGTGAGGTGTAGGGGGCTGGGTAGATTAGGTTTGAGTATAAAAGGGTTTGGGGTTAGACAGGTTAGGGTTTTAATTTGGAGGTGGGCGGCTAGGCTTTCGGGCCAGGCTGGCTGCCTCCTATAAAAATAATATAAATTTTGTTTATTTAAAACGGGGCTTTTGCAAACCGTTGGTAGACGAAACAAAATAAACCAGAGACCGGGGTTTTTAATTTGAATTAAAGACGGGGCGTTTAGAAAATAAAACCAGGCTTTTCGAAAATAGTTTTGTACAAACACATGCATGATGACATGACGATGCTCAAATGCAATGTGGCATGATGACATGAGCATGCGGTCATGATGATGCAATGCACAAAAACAACGCGATTTTCTAGTAGTGGTTTTGGCGGGGTGCCACAGTTTTCCAGGCCCCGTGTGGCTGTACGCTCGTCTTGGTTCAAGAGGCTAGAACTCGGGTCCTAGTGGTGGCGAGCATGAGACTATAAAAATCACATCCCACTATGGCCTCCCATATAAGCCTTAGCATGTTTAACCTTTACCACTGATCTTACCTCATCAATACACCTCGTTCTCCTGTCATACTAGATTCTCTCCTTCTGATACATCATCTGGATGAACCAGAACTAACATCTATGCATGGCTAAGCAAGACACAAATAGTAGCTCTAGCAGTGCACACGAGCCAAACCTACTTATGCTAGGAGTAGTGGATCAGGTAATATAAGCTGAAGGGAGTAATGCAACATATAGGATACTCTATCTATCGATAAAAGACCACATTAGAATCGTATGCATCATGGAAATAAATGAAATACTTTCAAAAACATAGGATTCTTTTATGTGTGGGGCTATGCTTCCCTTTTCCTATTGATACCCAGATATGGATCTTCGGAAGCCATGTACTTGACTTGATTACAATTGGTCAAGTATTGTTCGTCGATCTTTGATGTTGTTGATCTCGGTCTTCGATCTTGAGCTTGATATCGTGTTCTAACGAAAGAAGCAAAGACCAGAAAGAATAGGGGAAATAATCAACACATGGCATCGATGCAATTCTCAAGCAAGGATGATGATATGACAAGTTAAATATATCATAAATGAAACCCTAGGCATGCTCGACCATTTTAATCACAGTCCGAGGGTCGCAAACCCTAGAACAGGGGAAACCTCGAAATCACATGCGGGGGTTCATTTAGTTCTCTAATTAAACTTGGAATTAAAGTTTTTGAACAATGCATGATTATGAGTCTATTTTAAATATCTCAGTTTTCTGAACATTTTGATATATTATACACATTTTTCTGACTTATAAATAATTAGATATTGAATTTATAATATTAAACCTTTTTCTGCAATTATTAAACCATTTATGAAATTATTACAAAATAGGGAAAACCTTTTTACCACGGGGAAGAGGCTACCCAATCCAGCTGACAGAGGGGCCCAAGGCCACCTCAGCTGCCATGCGGGCAGGTAGGGCCAGTGGCCGGTTTGACTGAGCTAGTCGCGCTCGCTGACGTCATGCTGACGTCAGGGTGACACCAGCACGGCGATGGCTTCAGATCAGCGGCGGGGACGACATTCGGGTGCAAGTGGGTGTGAGCGCATGAGCGGGCTAGACGCAGCGCGACGCGGACGACCTAACCGTGGTTGCTTTGTACATTGCAAATGTATCTATAATTTTTGATGTTCCATGCTTGGTTTTATCTACTTTCTTATGTTTTGTTCCAACTTTGGATTACTTTTCATAGACTTTCTTCGACTAACCAATTAACAAGATGCCACAGTGCCAGTTGCCTATTTTCTGCTGTTTTTGGTTCCAGGAATGTCAGAAAATCAATATTCTCGGAATTGGACCGGACAAAAGCCAAAGTCGATATTTTACCGGAAGACTCACGGAGCCATAAGACGAGACAGAGAGGGGCCAAGGGTTGGCCACACCACTTGGTGGCGCGGCCCAGGCCAGGCCACGCCAAGGGGTGGTGTGGGCCCCTCCGGCACCCCCTCGGCCTCCCCTTTCGCCTATAAGATCCTCCTGATGCAAAAATCCTAAATCGTCAAGCCTCCAGCCACGAAAAGTTCTGCAGCATCGTCGCCACCGAAGGGGAGATTCGAGGGACAGAAAGTCTCTGTTCTGGCACCCTGCCGGGATGGGGAAGTGCCCCTGGAGCCATCTCCATCGATCTCCACCACCATCTCCATCACTGTTGCTGATTCCCATGATGAGGAGGGAGTAGTTCTTCCTCGAGGCTAAGGATTCTACCGGTAGCTATGTGTTCATCTCTCTATGTATGCATGATCTTGTTGTGGTCATGAGCTTTGTAATCAAGTAGATCTACCTTGCTACTCAAGTGCTTTAATGAATCTCTACTCTCCCCATGTGTGTGAAGTTAACAGTGTGCACACCATGGTGGCACTTAGGCTAGAGATTACAAATAATTGTTATGAGTTATATTTGTAGTTAGATGTCTTTATGAAATTGTGGTGTTTGTTTGAACCATCTAGAGCTCAAGGTGACAGTGTGGGGTTATCTAGATGGGGAAAGCGAACTTTGAGATGTGTTGTTATAGCCCTACCATGGATTAGAGTGTCCAACCGGAGAGTAGTTAAGAGTAGTATCATAAAGAGAATATATTTATATGAGAGTGCTCACTAGTGAAAGTATGATCCCTAGGCCTTGTTTCTAAGCATTGAAACACAGTTTGCAACTAGATATGTTACATGTTTGCTTGCTTCCATCTTTATTTCAGTTTGCCTTTAGTCTTTTCCCACGTCAAACACACGCCATCAAGCTATTTTCTATCACCGTTACCACTTATAATTATCCATACCACTTGTATTTCACTATCTCTTTGCCGAACTAGTGCACCTATACAGCTGACAAGTGTATTGGGTGTGTTGGGGACACAAGAGACTTCTTGTATCTTGATTGCAGGGTTGCTTGAGAGGGAATACCTTTGACCACTTCCTCCCTGAGTTCGATATACCTTGGATGATCCACTTAAGGGAAACTTGCTGCTGTTCTACAAACCTCTGCACTTGGAGGCCCAACAACTGTCTACAAGAATACAAGTGCATAGACATCAAGCTATTTTCTGGCGCCGTTGCCGGGGAGGTAAGGTAAAAGGTACTCACATCCTCCGGTGTGAGTGTTCGAAGTTATTTCCTTTAGATTCTGCAATTTTGTCTTTGTGTTTCTTGTTTTCACTATTTAGGCTTAATGGAAAACAACAACAAAATTAGAGAGCTTTTTAGTATTTTTCCTAATGTAGAACATGAATTCTTTGAAAAGAAAATTAAAAAACCCTTGGAACCTTCTTTGCATGCTAATAGGAATGTTATTAGTATGAATCTTTTGAACACCATTATTGAGAATGCTATGGAAAAGTCTTAGCTTGGGGAAGCTAGTTTTTATGAAAATGATCTTTTTAGTTCCCCAGCTTTGGAAGATAACTATCCTATTGCTTATGACGATACTATGCCTCCAATATATGATGATTACAATGATGAATATGATATTTTCAGTCCATCTACTATTGAGGAGGAAATTAATTATGACTACAATATGCCTCCTATATTTTATGATTACGGTGATGAGAATAATAATGATAGCTATTTTGTTGAATTTGCTCCCACTACAATTAATAAGAATGACTATGTTTATGAGGGGAGTATTAATTCTTTTATGCATGTGGCTCATGATAAGAATGTTTTATGTGATAGTTATATTGTTAATTTTATTCATGTTGCTACTGAAAGTTAGTATGAGAGAGGGAAACATGGTTTTATGTGTCTCAACAATATTAAGTTTCCCCTCTTTATGTTGAAAGTTTTGAAGTTGCACTTGTTTTGCTTTCCTATGCTTATTGCTTTGTGCTTTCATGACTTGTTTCTTTACAAGATTATTTTTCATAGGAAGTGGGTTAGATTTAAATGTGCTTTGAATTTGCTTCTTGATGATCCCTTTTACTTTAATTCATATTTCTCATGTGAGCATCTTCTCAAACTATTTCTTATGTGAGCATCTTCATACATTGGTTTTCAAATCGTTTGGTTTGGTTTGGAAAAGAGTAGGAAAGTTCATTGCTTAAGTAGTAAAGAGAGCTTGTTTTTTGACTATGGCCTATGCTTTGTCATGCCATGCTTGATATTGTTTTGGCTTTATGCTTAGTATTCTTTGCTTTAGCATGACTTGTTATAAACAATTGAGATTGCTTAATGTTCCTTGGAATAATCATGCGTTGTTTTAGCATATTAAAGCATAGTATTGTGGTATTCTCCTTTGATGCTTTATTTGGGTTGACATGGCACATGCTCACACCATGTTATGACTATACCAACTCACCATAGAATTTATCATACTTTATTTTTCAACTTGTAGTATCACTTTATGCTTTGATCAATGATGTTTTGTCGCTCTACATGATTATGGCCATTATTGCTCTCTTAGGTTGTCGCTCCCAGTCTTTTGCTAGCCTCCGCAACCAAGTATGAGTTCCACTCATGCATCCAACTTCAAACCAAGTTATTCCAAACAGTCCACCATACCTACCTATTAGCATATGCTATTCCAAGTATATTCATGTTTTTATCTACCTTCCGAATTAAACTTGTTATGAGAAAACTAGTGATTAAAGCTCTCACGAACTTAATGGCACACTTTACTTTTCTTGACCTTAATAAACTTGAACCATTGTGTCGTCTATGTTGTATATGCTTGCACTTATTTGTTACGATTAGCAGAACCATGCTGTCATGGGGAACGCTTTCAACATTGCACTTGGTACTTGTACCTAGTTGATATCATGCTCTTTTGTCTATGGATGTCGTCGGTGTGAAATGAAAGGGGAGCTTGTAAGTCCATGGAGTTATGTATATGTGTTAGGGAAACGCTTGGGCCGCTGGTCTAATCCATGCTGACATGGTGGAAACCTGCAGCGTAACCATAATGAGTTGTCTATGAAGCATTCTTCTTATAAAAAAAGAGTCCTATATTGAGAAAAAAAAGAGAAAAAGAAAAAAAGAGATTATGAAAAGAGGAAAGAGAGAAAAAAGCACCATATTCCCATGGTAAATAAGAAGATTGCTCTGATGCTCGTTATCTGCTTGCCTTGTCATTTTGATATGGGGATTCTTCCATATCATCGGGCAAGGGGTACCCCGTTGGCGGTTCTCTATGATACACATGTACTTACGATGACAAGAACTTACCGGTGACTAAACTTGAGTAGCATGAGGAGCGGCCCTCGTATTCAAGGGACATGAGATTTCTAACTTATACTTCATCAAGCATGTACACCATAGTTTCTTCACTTTAACCTTAATCACTTCAAGATGCTTATGATAGGGGCAATGGGAGCTGAAAGCTATAAGTACCATAATTTTTGGAAGATCTTTATGATACTTGAATCTCTGCTTCCTTCTATGAAGGCCTTTCTTCCACCATTATATTGAGTCTCCACCTTCTACCTGTATACACCATCTTTGAGAGCATAGTGGCCATTCTTAGTTCGATGGGTATTGTCCCAAGACTTGTTGATTGATGCATAGCTTTGATATTGCTTGTTTTAAACTATTTGTTTCTAGTCACTCTAATGAACTTTGAAGGTGTCCTATGCATTTATATTTGCTACACTATGAGGGACAAGCTGAATGCCATTATGCTATGTTTTCTTTATGTGAAACAAACAAACGTCTTGCAAAGCATTGTTATTCATGAACCTTTTGTTTATGCCTTTTCATGTTGCAACATAGTTTCTATGTCTTATTGTTACGACTTTATCGTTCATGCTATGTTGAAGTACTATGATCCCAGCTATCAATGTTTTACAAATTCTTTGATCAAGTTTATGATGGTGCATGTCACCTCAAAAATTATTCTTTCTTTTTATCACTTACCTACTCGAGGACGACCAGGAGTTAAGCTTGGGGATAATGATACATTGCAAATGTATCTATAATTTTTTGATGTTCCATGCTTGGTTTTATCTACTTTCTTATGTTTTGTTCCAACTTTGGAGTACTTTTCATAGACTTTCTTGGACTAACCTATTAACAAGATGCCACAGTGCCAGTTGCCTGTTTTCTGCTGTTTTTGGTTCTAGGAAAGTCAGAAAATTAATATTCTCGGAATTGGACCGGACAAAAGCCAAAGTCGATATTTTACCGGAAGACTCACGGATCCAGAAGACGAGACGGAGAGGGGTCAGGGGCTGGCCACACCACCTGGTGGCGCGGGCCAGGCCAGGCCGCGCCAGAGGGTGGTGTGGGCCCCTCCGGCACGTCTCGGCCTCCCCTTTCGCCTCTAAGATCCTCCCGATGCAAAAACCCTAAATCGGCAAGCCTCTAGCCATGAAAAGTTCTGCAGCGCCACCGCCACCGAAGGGGAGATTCGGGGGAAAGAAAGTCTCTATTCCAGCACCCTGTCGGGACGGGGAAGTGCCCCCGGAGCCATCTCCATCGATCTCCATCACCGTTGCTGATTCCCATGATGAGGGAGTAGTTCTTCATCGAGGCTAAGGGTTCTACCGGTAGCTATGTGTTCATCTCTCTATCTATGCATGATCTTGTTGTGGTCATGAGCTTTGTAATCAAGTAGATCTACCTTGCTACTCAAGTGCTTTAATGAATCTCTACTCTCCCCATGTGTGTGAAGTTGACAGTGTGCACACCATGGTGGCACTTAGGCTAGAGACTAAAAATACTTGTTATGAGTTATATTTGTAGTTGGATGTCTTTATGAAATTTTGGTGTTTGTTTGAACCATCTAGAGCTCAAGGTGACAGTGTGGGGTTATCTAGATGGGAAAAGCGAACTTTGACGTGTGATGTTATAGCCCTACCATGGATTAGAGTGTCCAACCGGAGAGTAGTTAAGAGTAGTATCATAAAGAGAATATATTTATATGAGAGTGTTCACTAGTGAAAGTATGATCCCTAGGCCTTGTTTCAAAGCATTGAAACACCGTTTGCAACTAGATCTGTTACATGTTTGCTTGCTTCCATCTTTATTTCAGTTTGCCTTTAGTCTTTTCCCACGTCAATTACACGCCATCAAGCTATTTTCTATCACCGTTACCACTTATAATTATCCATACCACTTGTATTTCACTATCTCTTCGCCGAACTAGTGCACCTATACACCTGACAAGTGTATTGGGTGTGTTGAGGACACAAGAGACTTCTTCTATCTTGATTGTAGGGTTGCTTGAGAGGGAATACCTTTGACCACTTCCTCCCCGAGTTCGATAAACCTTGGGTGATCCACTTAAGGGGAAAATTGCTATTGTTCTACAAACCTCTACACTTGGAGGCCCAACAACTGTCTACAAGAATAGAAGTGCGTAGACATCATGGCTCCACTCCTATTTGGTATCCAGAGCATCACTGGCGGCCATGTACTGCGGCGGAGGGCGGTGGTGCTCGACGCGAGACCGAAGCAAAGCGAGAGGGAGGGGAAGGAGGGGTCCAGCGGGACTAGCGGCTCACCAATATCGCGTAGGAGGTGACAGGGTGGACGGAGGAGGTCGAGGTCGACGACATGGATGACGGTGGTGGCGGTCAGGATTGGAGAAGAAGGGGTCGGCGACAATGATTCCGAGCGCACTAGCTCAATTCCTCTTGCAGGGAGACAGAGTGGATCACGGCGGAGCTCGTGGCACTGTCGACGTTGCGCGGGGTGGCCGGGAACGGCAGGGCACCAACGACGTCTGCAATCTAGGGATCAAGGCAGAGGGCATCGTGAGGGAGAGAGCGAGAGGGAGAGCCAGAGGTACTAGAGAAGATGGCCACAATGCGGGGGAACTTATCCTTCTCCTGCTGCGACGAACGGTGGTGAGCAAGCGGTGCCGATCAACGACGAAGGCGACGACAGGCAGGTGCTCACCGTCGGGGACAAAGACAACAGAGGACGTCGAAGGGGTACCGGGCCTTGGGCTGGGTGGGCTATTGGGCAGCTGGCTGCTACGCGCTGAGCGGCGGAGAGGGAAAGGAGGAGAGGGCCGGCCTGTATGGCTTCGGTTCCCAATTTTTTTCCAACAAAACTTTTTTGCAAAATCTGTTTTCATTTTCCCTTTTGTATATTTAAGTTCAACACTATTTTGAATATTCCAAAAATACAAGAGGATATTTAAATAGTTTTGGAACACATAGGGGGCCTCTATACTATTTGGGCTCCACACTATTTGTAGTTTCCAAATTCAAAACCCTTTTGAACTGATTTGAGAGGAAGAAGGAAACTAGGGTTTAGGGTTTCCATTATTTTCTTTACATGCATTTTTAAGAAATGATGTTCATGAATGCACAAACAACCCTAAATATAAGATTAACTAAAACTGGGGTGTTACATTATGCATACACCACGATCCCATGATCAATTTGTCATGGCACATAACCGACAAGTATCAAAGTAAACATCTATTACTTAAGTGAATACATGTCATTCCTTATTTGCCATTATGGATACATCAATCAACATTAGCGGAATTTCATCAAGCGTATAGCCCGAGCCATGCCTTAACCTACTGGCAACTGACTGGGAGAACTTCCTAGCTCGCATAGCCGTCAACATCACCTTATTCTTCACGGTACCTATCGAATCTGACCGAGTTAATAGCCAGGAACAATGTCAGTGAGTACTTTGAATATACTCGCAAACCACCTTAAGATAACTATAATAAAAGAGGATATGAAATATGGATGTGGTAGTAGGAGGGCTCCATGAGAGGTTCTTTTCTAAAATAGTTTCTCTTGTAGATATAGCATCTACATATCTTCATTGAAAACTTTTGTAAAAAAATTAGAAAGCCTTTTTGAAAAGTTTTGGAAAACACTAGGATTGGGTCACCCATTTACTTTCAGTCATCTCATGACCAAACTCATTTCCTTCCTTTCTGACCATATCATGGTCAAAACATTTCCAAAGCCTTTGCTTTTCTGAAATCCTTTTTGAAAACAAAACCTACACCGCTCTACAGCAACCCTCCCAATCGTCCATGAGTGCGTACATGGCTATTCGAATAGATTTACACTCTATAGAGGTTGTACCATTTACCCACACCATCAGGGTACCCTACCCTGATCCCATACGGATTATGGGTCGAGTAACCGATCAAGACCTTCGGAATTCCCACTCTAGTATAAGCGCCTACCCTATGAGTTATTCATATTAAACACATGACAGCCCGCAGACCATTTGTTTCGTCTCCTAGGTGATGGTTTACATTACATTGACCCTTATAGGAGAAGGCCCACCCTCTAGGGATCAAAAATCCCTGTAGTAGTTGTGAGACAACTCATACCAGAGCAGAAAAACTTCCAGTCTAGTCCCTTCCCATATAGGAGTAATGTGGTTGCATGGGTTAATTGTTCTAGGAAACTTCAAAGAACCTGGTGCATTTTTGAAAACATTTTCCTCCGCTTTCTTTTGTGAAACAAAAACCTTTTTATTTTCTCAAACTTATCTTGGTAGGTCAAACCTCACCAAGGTTTTACCATAAAACATTTTTTAAAACTTTTCCAGGGGTCTTCCCATCCTATAGTTTTGCTTTGGCTAAAATGGGGTCTCCAAACGGGTATTTTTTGTACACCATCTACCATTATAGGGACAAGTAGGTGACATCAAGGGGCTTATACTTAGTAGAAAAAATGTGTAATGGGTTGGAGGAGCCAAGCTACTACAAGATATAGATTATCATATAATAAAACCATTCAGTTTTAATAAACATTAGGTAAAACATGCATAAGTAAAACAGTAGGACAAGGCTTATGAGCAAGAAGGTGGCTTGCCTATGATAGGAAATATGACAATATGTCCCTAGACTTCTTCTTAGAATACCATAATAATAAATATAACCATCTTCTTCTGGTTTTCGATATAATCACATCTATCATCGTCAAGGATAGCACATGCAAGCAACGAGGCCATAATCAACACAAGGCATACAATCATCAATACAATACAGCAAACAAACATACAACAGATCAATAGCTTCAGTAGGTTGTGATTTATTGAGCTTATTGCAATTGGAAGTATTGGAAATGTATTTGTGGAGCTTGTTTAATGATTTAATTGCCAAATACCACCTAATGAAGGGGTTTTGACTAAGGCTTGGGCCTATATGATATCAATGTACAAAAAGATATCAACAGATAGATATTGAATTAACAAGGCCAACAAAAGTGGTTTCATGATTGTATCATTTTGCCTTAATTAGTTATTATTATTTTTGTGGAAATAACCCTAGTTTAGGTGAATAAATCACCAGAAAAGATCGGTAGATAAAATACATTTGTTCTGAGGGTATATTTTATATCTTTGATTTTGTGATTTTTGAGAGTTGGAATCACTTTAAGATAATTATTAGAATGCCCTTTGGAAAATCCCAAAGTCAGTTATGTTGTAAATTTTTCTTTTTAACCAGATTTATTTTACAGGTCAAAATGGTATCAGGCAAGGGGCAATGGATAGGTCTTATAAATACCTTCCAGAAGAAATTGGATTCACTAGTTTTGGAGTTGTAAAGCTACTGCTAGGATTTATCTTCTGAAATAACACTAGATAGAGAGGTTTAATTCACCATAAACTAACAAAGGCTCAATGAATAGTGAGCTCCTAGGTTTTGATAGGTATTGATATACCTTATCACTAAGAGTTGTATTTAGGTCCATTCATTTGATGGTTTGGCCTAGAGAAATCTCTAAAGTCAAACATGAATTGTTTTTGTTATTTTTGTTAAGGGAAATTAGAGCTCCACTTGGCATGAGATCAATGCTAGTTAATATGTATTTCAAATACCAACCAGATGAAGTTGGAATCACACTAATTGGGTTTATAAAACTTATTAGGTGATTTATTGATTATAAAGATATATTTTAGTAGATTTAATCTCAGAAAATAATGGAAATCATTTTTGGAGAGGGGTTGGTTCTGCATGTTAGAAAAAACATGTGGTTACATGTCTAAATTTGGATATGGGCATAATATAGCATTTTCCATTTTATTTAGAAATTAAACCAACTAGAAATTTTAAAGGATCTGAAATAAGAGAAAAGAAAAAGGGAGAGGATTCCGGACAAACGTGTCAGATCTAGTGGAGGATGACCCATGCGATGCTAGGCTGGCCCATTCCTTATACACGAGCGCATGAGAGGGGCATTTAAAACCCTGTGAGCGAGGCCTGCTAGCCAGTGGCCGTATGGGCTGAAGTGGTACGGGAGAAGCATGGCCATTCGATCTAAAAGAGATCAACGACGCATAGCCTTCGTCTCCGAGGGAAAGGGGTCCGTCGTGCAGAAACCCTAGCTAGGAGGTGTGGGGTTCCGGGAAGCTTACCAGAGGGACGGAGAGGAGCTAGGAGGTAGCGGAGGCGACACGGTGCAAGGTGGCGACCTCGAAGAGGGGCGACGACGGCAATTTTGGTGCAGAGACATGGTTGCATGCATCCGGGATAGGGCATGCTTCAGGAGCTCTCTAGAGAGCTTCCAGGGGTGGGTGCATGTCGAAGGTAAGGGGCTCGTCTGGACGCGGTGGTCCTAGGGAGTGCGGGGGTGATGCATGCAATGAGGAAAGGGGCTCGGGAGCTTCAGATGTCCAGGAGGATCTCCGTCCTGGGCGAGCACTTGGGACGACTGCCTTCGGTGTTCCTAGAACAAGGGAGGATACAGGGCATGAGAGGTAGAGAGAGGTACACAAAGTAGATAGCCAAGGAAGGCCAAGACCATGGCCATGTTCATGTGAGCTTGTATGCCCGAGAGGAGGAGATCTCCTCTCTCACGGCGAGGCTCTGGCCAGAGGTGGGGCAAGGGTTCCTGGTTGGGTTAGATGGGTGTGGAGGATAAATGAGGAAGGGGATGGGGTTGTGGAGCCCTAAGAGCTTATATCCTGAAGGAGACTGTTCTATGAAGAACTATGTCCATAATCAAGCTAGCCTTGGTCCTTGGCTTCTAGTTGGGTGTTGGGCGGTGGTTTTGTCATGTGTGGAGGTCTCTGGCTCGATTGGAGGGCAGAGAGAGGGAGGGTTGCAACGGTGTGAGGGCAGAGAGGGCGGTGGTTTTGTCCATAAATGTGTGGAGGTATGCTATAGTGAAGAGCTACGGTGTAGCTCGACCAGGATAGATGGGTGTTGGCTATGAGTAGTGCTTGACAAGTTTGAAAGGATTTGGATGTGGTTTTGTTCATGATATTGATCATATTCAAGTTTTGGCCATAATAGTGATCATGAAGAAATTTCTCCAAATTGATCTTGGAAAGATGAGTTAAATGTGCTGGGAGGTAGATATGGTCAAGGTACAAGCCCCTTAATTTATTGAGATTTTTCAGATAATTTTAGATCCTTCTTTTATCAAATGTTCCAAAAGTGCTGAAACTGATTTATGGATTTTATTTGAGATTTTTGAATTGTACAAGTTGGGTTTTTTATATGGTCCCAAACATGAATTCATATTTTGGAGTTTTTCCCAAGATTTATTGAAGAATAAAACTATTTAAAACATTTATTTTCTTATTTCTACCATTTAAGAAAATGGGCAAAAAGAATCATTAAAGCTCTTCAAAAATATTTATTTTTGAAGTGGGAGGATAGGGTATGATATATAGGCCTCAATTCTGCCTTAAGTATGTGAAGTTTTTTGGATAAAGACAAACATTTCTTTGCAGAGGGGGTTCTGAAGTTTTTGTCAAGGAAAAGAATTAAATAGTTTTTGGGCCAAAATAGTTCTGGAAAATATTTTGTTAAATTTATATCTCCATGGTAGATTATTTCCACCATATGCATCCATCATTTACAACATTGGGTTTTGAAGATCAAACTTGATTTTGGAAGAATACAAGGAATAAAGGATCTAGGGCAATGTTAATTGTATTCCTTCAAAACCTTGTTGGATTTAGGAGGTCAAGGCTCCTCTTGGTTCAAGGCTATATGGATGGATAGACCAAGATATATAGATCACCATGGTACATAGGTTTGAGGTTGATCATCATTTAGCTCTCCAAGAATTGATGCCAAACTTTGATTAAAATAAGGGTGCCAAAACAAATTAACAAATAGCCTCAAAACCATGTGGGATTTGGAAGCACAAGGCTCCAATTGAAACAAGTAAAGTAGGGATGTATATACGTTCATAAGTAGAGCACAATCATGCAAGGAGTGGGTCCAAAGAAGATAGTATTAAGATGTGAGCTTCTGCCAAAGTAGACATGTTGATAAGATTTGCAGAAACGATTAATTTGTTGCCTGCCAAGTGGGTTGGAGGATGATCTAGCCAAGGGAAAGACTGTTCCTTGGTAGTCCTTAATATGGTTTAAAAGATGGTTCAAGTGCATTTCCGAAAATACAAAAGGGTAGAGAAAGGGAGAGGCTCAAAGATGAGACATTGATAACGGTTTTCCAGACTTGGTCATATTTGGCAGATTTAGGGTTTTTGGCTAGAACACAAGAGTTAATGTTTTTTGTTGGTTGCAAGGTTCCATACCATCATCAAGGGTATGATATTGAAGTTTTGATTGAGTAGAAATGACCAATTGATATGTCCAAAACGTATCTACTTTCCCGAACACTTTTGCTATTGTTTCTCCTCTAAACTTGTGTGATTGAGTAGAAATGATCAAGGGTATGCTATTGTATCTAGTTTTTGTGCAAAAAATCAACTATCATGAAAAATCCCGGAAAATATGCCAAAAATCCTATTTCACCAGAAGACTCACGGAGCCAGAAGAGGAGACTGAGGAGGGCCAGGAGGGGCCCACACCACCTGGCCGCGCGGGCTAGGCTAGGCTGCGCCTGGGGGTGGTATGGCCGCCTCGGTCACCACCTCGGCCTCCCTATTCGCCTATAAGTTTCCTCTTGACCTAAAAATCGAGGGGGGTTCGATGTTTTTCCAGAGAGAGTTCCGCTACGCCGCCACCATCAGATTCTGCGATTTGGAACCAGAAACTCCATTTTGGCACCCTGCCGGGATGGGGAATTGGAGGAGATCGTCACTATCGCTTCTCCATCGACCATCCATGATTCCCCCATCTATGAGTGAGTAATCCCCTGCTGTAGGCTATGGGGATGGTAGGGATTCGATGAGATTGTTCATGTAATGGCATCAGATTGTTAGGGCATGGTGCCTAGTATCTATTATTAGTGTTTTTTGACTTTGTTGCAACTTGTTATGGTTAATGCATGTCACTAGGGCCCGAGTGCCATGATTTTAGATCTGAACATGTTATAGAATCATTATGATAGTATTGTTTATGGTCTTACCTGCAAGTTGTATACACATGTTATTGTCCGGAACCAAAGGCCCTGAAGTGACAGCAATCGGGATAACCGGAGGGAATGGCTTTGATGTGAGGACCACATGTGTTCAAGGAGTGTTAATGCTTTGCTCCGGTGCTATATTAAAAGGAGAACCTTAATTGCCAGTAGTTCCCTTGAGACCCCGTTGAAACGGGCTGGCAGGACAAAAGATGTTGTGCAAGTTCTCATTGCGAGCACGTATGACTATATATGGAACACATGCCTATGATTATTTAGTACTTGTATGCTTTATCTTATTTATCTGCAAATGCCCTATGTCTTGATCGCTATATGAATTGTCTTGTCCATGCAATGCCCGTCCATCCATCCATATGCCTACCGTGGTTTAATCCTACTGTTTGCTGCTATTGCTACTACTATCTTTACTTTTACTACTGCTGTTACTTTGCTATTGCTACTACAAAACTGTTGCTACTGATAAACTCTTGTGAGCAAGATTGTTTCTAGGTGCAGCTGAATTCACACCTCTGTTGCTCTTGATTCACCATCTATGATGAGTAAGCTCCTTACACCACCACATACACTTGCTACACATACTGCTACTACTGCTAAATCTGAAACTTCTGATACTTATGATGTTGCTTCTACTGTGCTTGATAAGAGTGGTTGATTAGGTCATTTCCTAGATGCTACGATTGCTAGGACTATAGCTGGGAATACTGAAACTCCTAATGAATACACTACTACACATGTTAGTTCACCTGAGTCTAGAGAGATCTATGATATTGAAGATGGATATATATAAATGAATGATGAATTTATTAAAGAATGTCAAAATACTCATGGTAAAAGTGCTATTAAGAGTCTCCTTGAGAGGCATACCATAAAACCTAAATTGTCTCATGATGCTAAGTTTGCTACATCTCCCATAAACATTAAAGATAAGGATTATGATTTCTCTCTCGATTTATCTTACATAACTATTGTTGAGAAAGAACCTTTTTGTGGAACTAAGAATGAAAGTGCTGTAGCACATATGACTGAGCTTTCTACCAGGAGTAGCCTATTTTCTCGTGATATTAAGATGCGCGCCTACTTTGTTGCCAAATTTTTCCCTTTTTCACTAAAAGGATAAGGTAAAACTTGGTTTAATAATTTACCTCCTAGATCTATTGATAGCCCTGATTGCTTGATTAGTACCTTCCTTCAGAAATATTTTCCTCCTAGTGCTAGACATGCTTTTGATGTAGGAACTTTTTGATTTTAAACAGGGAGAAAAAGAGGTATTGCCTGAATCATGGGCAAGGTTCTGTGCTTTGATTCATGCACAAGCTAGATGTCCATTACCTAAGAATGAGCTTCTTGATATATATTATAATGGACTAACTGAAGAATCTAGGACATACCTGGATAGTTCTGCTAATTGTGTTTTCAGGAATAGAACTCCCGAAGAAGCTGAGGAATTAATGGCTAAAATTAGCAAGAATTATGATGACCGGACTTCACCTGAGTCAACTACACCTAACCCAACTACACCTGAGTTAACTGTGCCTGAGCCAACACCAACATCAAAGAAGAGAGGAGTTATTGAACTAAATGATGAAGTGATGAAGGAAGCCAAGAAATGTCTTAAGGAGAAGGGTTATAAAGCTGAACACGTGAAGAATCTACCTCCTATAGAAGAATTATGTAAGCCAATCTCCCACTCATCCACTATTGAGGTACACTCTCTCCAACATTTTGATGAAGGTGATATTCCTTCATCAAAATTATTTATGGAGGTTATGATTATGGCATGTTAGCATATATGGAAGCAGCGAAATGGCAAAATCTTCCGGTTTGAGAAACCCACTTTTGCTAGGTGGAAGAGTAATATTGTACATGACTTATTTCATTTAGTGTATAGAATTAAGAGAAAACATACGGACAGTCTGAAGGAATGGATAGGTTCCTTATGCTGACAAGGGTGTAGGTGAGTCTTCTCGACTCTCTCTGTATATAGTGTACTTTACACTTGTAACTTCTTTTGGTCTTTTTGATAATAAAATTATTTCTGTGGGGCTTTTGCCTCACAGTCTAGGGTCAAAAAAAGGGTGATATTCCTTACTCTAAACATCCTGATCAATGCTTAGAAGAGTTTGATATTTATATTGTTAAGAAGGATAATTTCAATAAAAGAGTGTGAAATCATCTAATGGAAAACTCTAGAGCTATTATTGAGTTAAAAGATATTGTGGAAAGAACCTCTAATGATGTTAAAATGCTTGTTAAACACTTCCAAATGGTTCAAACTCAAATTGATTAGCTTATTAAAGTACAAAAAGACTTGCTAGTTAATGTTGCCCAAGAAAAACATGCTTATGAAATTAGAACTAGAAGTGGAGCTGCCACTCAGGATCATCTATATCCTGAGGGGCATCCTAAAAGAATTTAGTAGGATTCTCAACAAATTGAAAATAGTGGAACTTCTCCTAAGAAAAGAAAAAAGAAACGTAAAACTATTATAGAATCTCCTGAACCTGCTATAGATCCCAATAGTATATCTGTATGTGACGCTGAAACTAAAAGTGGGAATGAGGAAAATGATGCTCCTCATAAAGAAAAAATTCAAGAAGAACATGAAAGGCACACTAAGAATACTAAATACACTAAATAAGATTTTGTTTCTAAGAAACATGGTACTGAAAGAGAGCCTTGGGTCCAAAAACCTATGCCTTTCCCTGATAAGAAACAAAAGTTGACATGGGTATACCCTGCAGGTACTCAAGTCTGGTATATACGGTCCAGATACGGTGGAATCCCACGGCGTTGCCACGGCCCAATGAAGACTTCGAGTGGCCTACGGACTCTCGATAACTTGCGCGACAAGAAGAAGCCTAAAGATAGAAAGTTTGAAGGGTGTACCCTAAACTGTAACCGACTCGACCTGCTACCTGAGACCTGGCCTATCTATATAAAGGCTAGCAGGGGGCGGCAAGGAGGACACACGCAACGCTAGTTTCCACAACTCTCGCTAGATTGCATCTGCACGCCCCTGTAATCTTCGATTCTTTCGTTAATTGCAAGAGTAGACAAGCAGGAGTAGGGA
This sequence comes from Avena eriantha, assembly GCA_910589775.1. Taxonomy (NCBI): domain Eukaryota; kingdom Viridiplantae; phylum Streptophyta; class Magnoliopsida; order Poales; family Poaceae; genus Avena; species Avena eriantha. The sequence goes on from OU342740.1 coordinate 216,065,628, forward strand.
CCTCTACGAGGCCTGAACCTGGGTAAACCTTGCGTCCCTGTATGCTTGTTTGCTAGCCAATTGATGCTTCCAGCGCTAACTCCTTCTCCAAACCCCAAGTCCATAACAATGGGCATTGATGAGTTAAACCCTCTTCAATTGGCGTCGTCTATTGGAATTGGGAGTGCTGATGTTACGGCTTCTTCGGCCTCATCAACCGCGGTCTACAACTCCGCAACAGCAGAGATTCACCAGCTCTTCGGCGCGTTCGACTTCACCGTCCACTCGCCAGCCACTCGCCCGGCTTTCGAGTTCGTGGGCGACGGAATCAGCTTGGCGATAGGGAGCTTCCGCTTCCAAGTTGGTCAGATGGGAACGCTTCGCATGCCTGACCAGCCGACGACACCATCGATTTCTCCAGCATCGTGGTTCCCTCCACCAATCGGCACCCTCAGCAAGCTCAACACCTCAGCAACAGCTGAGAGCACAGACAGCGACAACAGTCGCGGATCCGATCTGGGTGCCCTAGTAACGGAAGATGGGGTTTATGGCTCCGGATCCGAAAGTTGCAGGAGCAACAGCTTCCCCAACCACTTCCTGTGCGCCATCATCAACGCCGACGAAACCAGCGCTAATCGCGACAACGGCCCTAACCCGCCTAACGGTGGCATACCTAATGGCGGACCACCCAACGGCGGCCCCACCAACGGTGGCAACGGTGCGCCCGTTAACAATGGAGGGGAAGTCAAACCTCCAACCATGGAGAATGAACACACTGGTGAACATGTCATAATCAGACTCAACGATCTCGAGTGGGCCCGCTGCCAAGAAGCTCTGCGAGGCAATCCTCTGCCTCCAGGCACGTCGCAAGAGAAGCTGATGGGCTACCATTGGCTACTCAAGGAGGAGTACAGACGCCAGCTACAAACGATCGCGCAACTCGAAGCGCGTAAAAAGGCGGCGGACGAGTAAAGCCTTCGATGGGTGGGGCTCTCCTCCCACGGAGGATCCTCCTCCAAAGGCAACGAGTACGTGGCCAACAAGAGACGATCTCGAATGGCCCACCTCACCGAGCAGGAGCGCAGAGAAGCTGTGAAAGTCCTCGACTTCAGCTCTATGACAGTCGACACTCGGGGCAACGTGGTCCCAAAGACACCGCAAGCAGCGGTGACAGTGGCCACCATGTACCTACTCAACAACCAGCCGCCAGCTGGAGATCCCCGAGCCGCCATGCACCGATCTACGATCACGGGTTTGGGGTTAATCAAGGCCGCTCTCGACAAAGAGCCGACGCCGGAGCCGAAGAAAAACAAGGTTCTGGCAAAACACTATTCCTCACCTTCGTCCAGCGATGATAGTCATGATCTGTCTCGACGTCGCCGCTCACAGCGACATGACCACGACTATGATGCGCGTGATGACATCATGCAGCGCAAAATCGACAAGTCAAGGGCTTGATGTGCCCGATCGACTGACTCAGAGGACGAAGACGTGGAGCTCTGTGGCGCCAGATGCTTCAGCAGGGCCATCAGGCAAAAGAGAATGCCCAAGGGGTTCAAGCTCCCATCGAAGATCCCAAAATTTGAAGGCCTGCAAGACCAGGAAATCTGGTTGGAGGACCACATCTCCTCCGTCAAGCTCCATGGTGGGAGTCGAAGTACGGCCATGCAATGCCTGCAGCTACAGCTGCAGGGAGCCGCCCAAGCATGGCTCAACAACCTCCCGCGCGGATCCATTCGCAGTTGGGATGAGCTGGTCTACAGCTTTGTGCGCAACTTTAAGGGAACCTACAAAAGGCCCACGTTAATCGAAGAACTAAGGTGCTTCCAGCAAAGGTCGGGTGAATCGCTACGCTCGTACATCCAGAGGTGGTCCATCATCAAGAACTCCGCAGAAAATATCACGAAAGACCATGCAATCGACGCATTCAATGGCAGCGTTCGTCGCATAGAGCTCAGGGAGGAGCTAGGCCGCTCGAAGCCCAAAACAATTGACCAATTGATAGAAATCGCGAATCGGTGGGCAGATGGAGAAGACTCGGTGAAAAACCGCTTTCACTCCGACGACGAAGCAGAGCTCGAGCGCAGACGCGATCGCCGAAGCAAACGACAGATGCGCCTCTATGATGACCGCGATGACGTCAATATGGTCATAGCTGGCTACGTCGACAGGCACGACGACAACCTCAATAGCGGTTATCGCAGCGGTGGACACCGCGACTCTGGGAAAACCACGCAGGTATGGCAGCGCCAAACTCACGAAGAGGCACCCGCGACAACAATCGAGGACAAACTGTCCGGTCCGTGCAACGTGCACTTCTACATCGACAAGCACGACGGTAAGAAGAAATCCAGCCACCTTCTCAAGGACTGCCACGAGTTCCTCAAGCTCCACGAGGGTTTGGCTCGGATGAATCGTGACGCAGTCAACAGGGGATACGAAGTCGCCCCAGGTGCTATAGAACATGGAGCTCCTCCACCACCACCTGGAGTGCCACCCCCGCAGCCGCACCGGTCCACGATCAAGGTGGCGAGCCATACCCATGGGTTATGGGCAACATGATGATCCAAAAGGGATGCCCCTCGAATCAGGTGCAGAAGGCCATCACTCGCCAAGTCAACTTGGCGACAAACTCACCACCATCCACCACTGAGTACGTCAGTAGAAGCGACTCCAGCATCACCTTCGACAAGCATGGTCACCCGTGCCAAGTACCTCGCCCAGGCCACTGTCCCCTCGTACTCGAGGCACAGATTGGTGGCTTCGACATGAGTCACGTCTTCATGGATGGTGGAAGCGGCATTTACCTCATGTTCGCAAGTACCTTGCGAGCGATGAGGATCCCTCTAACCTGCCTAGAGGTCTCGGACATGACATTCCATGGCATCATCCCAAGCAAGGGCATATATCCCCTGGGCAAAATCAACCTCGACGTCATCTTCGGCACACCGAAAAACTTTCGACGTGAACGCATCGACTTCGAAGTCGTCGACTGGCCCGCACAATACCACTTCATCCTTGAACGCGTCACGTTCGCCAGGTTCATGGCAGTATCGCACTATGCCTACCTGCAGATGAAAATGTTGGGCCCAAATGGCATCATCACAATCAACAGGAGCTTCGAGAGGTCCGACAGCTGCGACAGGGACTTCAACAGAATCTCCCAGTCCTTCGGAATGCAGGAGGAACTCGCAAGATTGAAGGAGTCGACAGACAACAGTCTGCCTCCCCTGAGCCGGCCAAGTTCACCCGATTTGTCCTTCGACTCGTCGGTGCACACGAAGAAAGTTCAGGTCCACCCATCGGACCCAGCCAAGATGGCCCTCATCGCCAACAATTTGAGTCCCGCATAGGAACTCGCGCTCGTCGAATTCCTCCGTGAGCACTGGGAAATCTTTTCCTGGTGTCCAACGGACATGCCAGGTGTTCCTAGGGAATTCGCCGAGCACGCACTCAATGTCAATCCAGACGCAAGGCCATACAAACAAACAATTGGGCAACTATCTGAGCCAAGAGCAAAAGTGGTCGGAATGGAGATCAACAGACTCCTCGACGCCAAATTCATACGCGAGATCAAGGAAAGTATGTGGCTCGCCAATACGGTGCTGGTACCGAAAAAGGACACGGATATCCTACGGATGTGCGTGGATTTCACCTCCCTGAATAAGCACTGCCCAAAGGACCACTTCATGTTGCCGTGAATCGACCAGATCATCGACTCCACCGCGGGATGTGAGCACATCTATTTCCTCGACGTCTACTCAGGCTATAATTAGATTCGAATGAAGGATTAAGATCAAGAGAAAACAGCATTTACAACGCCTTTTGGTGTGTTCTCCTACAACACAATGCCCTTTGGGCTAAAAAACGCAGGAGCAACTTATCAGCGGTGCATGCAGGCTTGCCTCAAAAACCAACTTGATCGCAACATCCAAGTCTATGTTGACGACATCGTAATCAAGACCAAAGAGGAAGCCTCGCTAATCGACGATTTACAGGAAACCTTCGCCAACCTCAACGCTACTGGATCAAGCTCAATCCGAACAAATGCACCTTCGGCGTACCATCTAGGCAACTACTCGGATATCTCATCTCCGCGAGAGGGATCGAGGCGAACCCAAAGAAAATAAAAGCCATACTGCCCATGGAGAAGCCGAAGAACGTAAGAGATGTCCAGCAGCTGGCTAGGCGAATTGCGGCGCTCAGTCGATTCATCAGTCGAATGGGAGAAAAGGCACTGCCCTTCTACCAACTTCTCCACAAAGCTGACAAGTTCGAGTGGACCAAGGAGGCACAGGAAGCATTCTAAGACCTCAAGCGTCTATCTACCTCACCAGTACTGGTGACCCCACGCGAGAGGGAACCACTGTTGCTATACATCTCTACCACCAACCAGGTGATCAGCATGGTGCTCGTGGTGGAACGAGCCGAGGAAAACAAGGTCCCCGGGGTACAACGCCCAGTCTACTACCTCAGCGAGGTGCTCATGCCAACAAAGTAGCGGTACCCGCACTACCAGAAGCTAGCATATGGCGTCTTCATGATAGCCAGGCGACTGCGCCACTACTTCCAGGAGCACCCAATCATGGTGGTCAACGACGCCCCGCTTGGGCACATCCTCAACAACCCCAACGCCACCGGACGAGTCGCGCTTTGGGGAATCGAGCTGTCTCCATGAGACATTACATATGAAAAGCACGATGCGATCAAGTCGCAAGTTCTCCCTGACTTCCCTGAAAAACCATATATGTCTTACCTCTAGACAATGCACTTTGACGGATCCAAGCGAAAGGACTGAGCTGGCGCAGTTGTCATAGTGACATCACCCCAAGGAGACAAGCTGAAATATATTCTGCGTATGCAGTTCACCGCCTCCAATAACGAAGCTGAATACGAAGCCCTATTGCACGGGATGTGGATGCCAAAAGCCTGTGGCGCCAAAAGGCTCATCATCTACGGCGACTCCAAGCTGGTTGTGAACCAGACAATGCACGAGTGTGATGCGCTGAACGACAATATGATCGCCTACTGCGACCTCTACAACACACTCGAAGGGGACTTCGACGGCTGTGAGCTGCTGCACGTAGGCCGCGAAAGCAATGAAGGGGCGGATGCACTCACCAACATTGGCTCCACCTGCGCCCCCATATCACCTGGGGCATTTCTCGAGCGCATATGTGAACGCTCCATCAAGGCAAAGGCCGCAGAGAAGAAAATAAACGCAACAACGGACTCGGGGGCTATGCCACCCAATGAGCCAATGGCACTCGACAACCTGGAGCTCGACACAGGACTCGAAGGACCAATGGAGATCATGATGATCGAACCATCTTGGACTCAACCCTACATCACATACCTTCTCAGCAAAAGGCTGCCGGATGACCCGACTGATGCGCGGCAAATCGCACGACGATCCAAGGCATTCGCCGTCATCAACAATGAACTGTATAAGTGCAACATCACAAGAGTACTCCAACGGTGCGTCTCCAACGCTGATGGAAGGGCCGTCCTCCTCGATATTCATGAGGGTACTTGCGGGCACCACGCCGGCAGTCGCGCCCTTGTCGCCAAAGCTCTACGAGCTGGATTCTACTGGCCTACGGCCATGCGTGACGCCAAGGACATCGTCCAAAAATGCGAAGCTTGCCAGCGATTCGTGGACAAACCACATGCACTTGGCGCGGAGCTCCGGCCAATACCATTGGCCTGGCCCTTCGCACAATGGGGACTCGACATGGTCGGCAAGCTCCCAAAGTCCTCGCGAGGAGGCTACGTCTACCTCTTGGTCGTAGTCGACAAATTCACCAAGTGGATAGAGGCCATGCTGGTGACTAACCAGTCAGGGGCCAATGCACTCCAATTCTTTGAGTACATTGACTATCGCTTCACGGTGCCACACAACATCATCACGGACAATGGAACAAACTTCACCTCTAAGGAGTTCCAGGGTTTCTGCGAAAACCTGGGAATCAACGTAAGTTATGCCTCCGTAGCTCATCCGCAGACCAATGGTCAAGTCGAAAATGCCAACGGGCTCGTCTCTGGCGGAATCAAGAAGCGACTCCTCAGTCCACTCGAGCAAGCCGTAGGATGCTGGCCAGATGAGCTACAATCCGTACTCTGGAGCCTACGCACAACCCCAAACAGTGCCACGGGGTACACCCTATTCTTCATGGTGCATGGTGCTGAAGCGGTGGTATCCACAGAGGTACGATACAAGGCACCGCGAGTGGTCGCATACAGCAAGCAGGAGTCAACTCTTGCACTCAAAGACTGCGTCGACCTCCTTGATGAGGCACGGGAAATCGCAGCAGAAAGATCGACGATCTACCACAGCAGAACCTGCACAACTACCACAGCAGAAGGCTACGCCCCAGGTCCTTTATCGAAGGAGACCTGGTCCTGCGACTAAAACAGCAAGGGCACCTCAAACTTGAGTCCCCTTGGGAAGGACCATACGTGATTACAGAAGCAACCCCAGGTAGTGCCTACCGCCTCAAAGATTTCGAGACAGGAGTCGCATACTCCAACCCCTAGAACATCGCGCAGCTGAGGCGCTTCTACCCTTAGTCGTTTTCTTTCTTTACATTACAAATAAGGGCTTTTGATCTAGGCTACTTAGCCATACATTGTACCTCATACTGTTCTACAAATAAATAAAGCAAAGTGCCCAAAACTCTGCGTCTTTCTATTTTTTTCGCCATCTATCTACTCAGGGGCTGCGCCACCCTTTACACAACTGTTCTACGAACCTATCGCCATATCCTGAGTAGCTGGCGCATTAATCGAACCCTTGACAAACACGATCCCAGCTGCAACGCACCTGACAGGTTGGCAAGGTTTTGAGATAAACACAAGTCGGGCTAACAAAAAGGAATCGCATAGTGCAACGCACTCGCAAAACATACAAGCTAACAAGCTCTTTAAACATCAATGTCAATCAATTATATACACCATACATACGAACTTTACAACACTGGTATACCTAGGTGCAGGATACAAGCTAAACTACTGTTGCAACAGAAGAACGTTTGCCTGCTCCTCGAAGACGTCGACAATTTCCTCTGCTGGGCGATCCACCGCCTGGTAATGAGGAACCATGTTCCAGGTCGATCCTGCCGGCGGAGTTGGCGGACCAGCAGCAACAGCTGCAACATCAACATCAGGTCTATGCAGTCACACCAGCGACAACATAGCCTTGGCACCAGCCACTAACTGTTGCTGCACACACTGGTAGACTCCATTCAAGTCTTGAAATTTAGCAAGAAGAGCAAGCAGGCTCGAGGGAACGACGTCCAGCGGAAACATCATCTGATAGATATTCCTTAAGCATGACTGCGATTTCTTCCGAATATGAAGCACTCACGAGGCATGATCCTGCAGGGTCGCGAGTGCGATTGCGCGATCATGATCCACCCAGAAGTACCCACTCACCTGAAGCTGTTCCTAGGTCAGGTCATTCATGCAAATGGCGACCCTGTCCTTCTCATCCTGCGGATGACGTGCGCGGAGAACTATACAAAGCAAGAGGCAAAAGTATGAAGACAACGAACTACCGTGAATGACTACAAGAAAAGATAAGGAGGCAGAAAGCTAACACTTGAACTGGTCCCCCAGCTGCGCCACATCCCCTAGTAGATATTGCTCCTGGGCGGTGACCTTCTCTGCCCTCGACTTCCATACATCCACGTTACCATGGATGACGGGCAGTTCGTGTTCCAGCTGCTTAACGCGATCACACAATCGTGATAGCAGGGACAGCTCATCCACCCTTGAGTGCGACTGCGCTAAGGTATCACCAGCGGATGGCGGGTCCCGAGGCTCACTCGAAGGACAACTCGATGTACCCTATCACAAGCCAAGCAAGGGAAAATAAGGGACCAAACAACAGATCGACAAAACTCAAGAGTATTCAAACGTAGCAAAAGTATTCATAGAAGACACTTAGCCAGCGGCATGTTTTTAACAAAAGGAGTCGCGCTATCAAGTATTATAGACATCACTACTATGGAGCAGCTGGCTTCTTCAACTTGGACTTCTGTTTCGGGGGCCTCATTGAGTCCGTGGCAGTATCAGATGCCACAAACTTCCCACCAGCCCCTGACGCCGCAGCCTTCGCCGCCTTCTTGGCTCGCTGCATCTCCTCAGAGTACTTCGCGACTATGTTGATGACTTGCGGCCCGTACTTGCCACAGGTAGTTGCAAAAGGAGCAAAAACTACCGATTGACCATCTACGCCGATAGGCATCGCCTTGGAGACCAAAGTAGGATCCATCTCCACGCCATGGGCTTGAACCATCATGAGTGACATGGAAGCGCCAGTCGAACGAAGTGAGTTCTTGAAGCCTACATGAATACCTCTATCAAGGGACTCCACCAGGTCATCTACTTTCTCGATCAGCTCAGCTTTGGGTGCCAGCTCCTCACGGAGGCGACTGAGTACACCCTTAGCTTTGGTCAGCGTTCCCTGAATGAAGGCACTGCGGTCTTCGACTGCCACGACAACGCCTGCCAAGGCATCATCGCGACGAAGTGCCTGGGCGTCGAAGCTCAGACCACCAGCATCTACACAAAGCAAAGTGTTAGCAAAAAATCAGCACAATAACAAAGTCAAAAGAAAGGACACAATGGAAATCCAGACGAAAGAATACCTGAAAGAGCCTCGGCAATCGAGAGGAGCTGTTCCTCGAATAACTTCTCCCTAGCAGCGATGGAGGCGCGCAAATCCTCTTCGCGTTCCCATGATTCATCAAGCGCAGTGACTGCCTCATCGCGACTCTTCACTGCCGCGGCGAGCGTCTTTTCAAGGGAAGCGGTTTCGCGAAGAAGCACGTTATTGATACATTGCAAATGTATCTATAATTTTTGATGTTCCATCCTTGGTTTTATCTATTTTCTTATGTTTTGTCCACACTTTCAAGTACTTTCCATATGATTTCTTGGACTAACCTATTAACAAGAGCCACAGTGCCAGTTGCCTGTTTTCTGCTATTTTTGGTTCCAGGAAAGTCAGAAAATCAATATTCTCGGAATTGGACCGGACAAAAGCCAAAGTCGATATTTTACCGGAACACTCACGGAGCCAGAAGACGAGACGGAGAGGGGCCACAGGGCGGCCACACCATGTGGTGGTGCGGGCTAGCCCTAGCCACGCCACCAGGTGGTGTGGGCCCCCTGGCCGCCCACCGACCTTGCCTCTTTGCCTATAAGAAGCCTCCCGATGCCAAAACCCTAAAGAGTCAAGCCTCCAGCCACGAAAAGTTCCGCAGCGCCGTTGCCACCGAAGGGGAGATTCGGGGGACAGAAAGTCTCTGTTCTGGCAGTCTGCCGAGATGGGGAAGTGCCCCCGGAGCCATCTCCATTGATCTCCACCACCATCTCCATCACCTTTGCTGATTCCCATGATGAGGAGGGAGTAGTTCTCTCTCGACGCTAAGGGTTCAACCTGTAGCTATGTGTTCATCTCTCTCTATGCATGATCTTATTGAGATCATGATCTTGTAATCTGTAGATCTACCTTGCTACTCAAGTGCTTTAATAGATCTCTGCTCTCTCCATGTGTGTGGAAGTGACAGCGTGCTCACCATGGTGGCACTTAGGCTAGAGATTACAAATACTTGTTATGAGTTATATTTGGAGTTGGATGTCTTTATGAAATTGTGGTGTTTGTTGGAGTCATCTAGTACTCAAGGTGACAGTGTGGGGTTTTCTAGTTGGGAAAGATGGACTTTGAGGTGTGCTGTTATAGCCCTACCATCGATTAGAGTGTCCAACCAGAGAGTAGTTAAGAGTAGTATCATGAAGATAATATATTTATGAGAGAGTGTTCACTAGTGAAAGTATGATCCCTAGGCCTTGTTTCTAAGCACTGAAACACCATTTTCTATTAGATCCATTACATGTTTGCTTGCTTCCATCTTTATTTCAGTTTGCCTTTAGTCTCTTCCATGCCATCAAGCTATTTTCTTTCACCGTTACCACTTATAATTATCCATACCACTTGTATTTCACTCTCTCTTCGCCAAACTAGTGCACCTATACACCTAAAAAGTGTATTGGGTGTGTTGGGGACACAAGAGACTTCTTGTATCTTGATTGCAGGGTTGCTTGAGAGGGAATACCTTTGACCACTTCCTCCCTGAGTTCGATAAACCTTGGGTGATCCACTTAAGGGAAAACTTGCTGCTGTTCTACAAACCTATGCACTTGGAGTCCAAACAACTGTCTACAAGAATAAAAGTGTATAGACATCAAGCTATTTTCTGGCACCGTTGGCGGGGAGGAAAGGTAAAAGATATTCACACCGGAGGATTAAAGAAGAAGAACCTCCCCACGGCAAACGCCTATTTTCTGGCGCCGTTACCAGGGAGATAAGGTAAAAGGTACTCACATCCTCCGGTGTGAATGCTCGAAGTTATTTCCTTTAGATTCTGCAATTTTGTCTTTTTGTTTCTTGTTTTCACTAGTTAGGCTTAATGGAAAACAACAACAAAATTAGAGAGCTTTATAGTATTTATCTTGAGTTAGGACATGAAGTTTTTGAAGAAAAAATTAAAAAACCTATGGAACTTTATTGGCATGCTAATAGCAATGTTGTTAGTATGAATTATTTGGACACCATTATTGCTAATGCTATGGAAAAGTGTAAGCTTGCGGAAGCTAGTTCTTATGAAAATGATATTTTTAGTTCCCCAGCTTTGGAAGATAGCTATTCTATTGCTTATGATGATACCAAACCTCCAATATATGATGATTACAATGATGAATATGATATTTCAGTCCACATACTATTGAGGAGAAAATGAATTATGACTACAATATGCCTCCTATATTTGATGATTATGGTGATGAAAATAATAATGATAGCTATTTTGTTGAATTTGCTCCCACTACAATTAATAAGAATGACTATGCTTATGTGGAGAATAATAATTCTTTTATTCATGTGGCTCATGATAAGAAAGTTTTATGTGATAGTTATATTGTTAATTTTATTCATGATGCTACTGAAAGTTATTATGAGAGAGGGAAACATGGTTTTATGCATCTCAATAATATCAAGTTTCCCCTCTTTATGTTAAAAGTCTTGAATTGTTTCTTTACAAGATTCCTATGCATAGGAAGTGGGTTAGACTTAAATATGCTTTGAATTTGCTTCTTCATGCTCTCTTTTACTTCAATTCATATTTCTTATGTGAGCATCTTCTCAAACTATCATGCCTAACTTGAAGGCGTTAAAGAAAAGTACTTATTGACCCAAAAGTTTTAGATGAGTCTTGGAAGTTATTACCTCTTTAATAACCGCTATTTATCCTTTTTATTTGCTTTTTTTGCCAAGAGTAACCTCTAATGAGAGAGAAGTAATGATTGGGAAGGTTGTTGTCCCGAAACAGATTTCTGTGCTTCACCGTAAAAATTCGTGTAAAATCTCTAAACGCTTTTTGAGGCGTGAATTTTTGTGCTTCTGGCCCAGGTTGTTATCTAACTTTCGTTAGTTCAACACTTTGATTTGAGCAACATAAGGGCTTTGAAAAAATTCGTATTTTACCTGCTGGTCTGTTTTGACAGATTTCTACCATTTTCTGCATTTGCTTCTTGTTGGTTCCTTCTTGAGTTCTTTTGGGGAATTGAGATTTTTGAGGGAAGTGATACAGTAGCTAGTGTTCTATTGGAAGTTTATTGGTGTTGTAACTGAACCTAAAGACCTATTATCTTGAGTTCACTAATGTTGCTAATAAAGATTGTGTGAAGTTTTGTATGAAGGAAAAATTTCAGGTGTATGGAAGGAATGAGTAATGAGATGAAGGATGGACTAAAGCTCAAGCTTGGGGATGCCACGCGTGTTACCCCAAGAAATATCCAAGAAGTACAAGCGTCAAAGCTTGGGGATGCCCAAGGCATCCCCTTCTTCATCAATAAAAATTTCAGGTTTCTTCCAAACACTTCATTTTTATTGTTTCATGCACAGTTGTGTTGTTCTTGGAGCGTCTTCGTTTTTGTTTTCGTTTGCTTGGTTTTCTTAGTTTGCTTGAATAAATTGGTTGAACCCCCTCTTTCATACATTGGTTTTCAAATAGTTTGGTTTGGTTTGGAAAAGAGTAGGAAAAGTTCATGCTTAAGTGGTAAAAGAAGCTTGTTTTTGACTGTGACCTATGCTTTGTCATGCCATTGTTGATATTGTTTTGGCTTTATGCTTAGTATTCTTTTCTGTAGCATGACATGTTATAAATAATTTAGATTGATTAATGTGCCTTGGAAGGATTATGCGTTGTTTTAGCATATTAAAGCATAGTATTGTGGTATTCTCCTTTGATGCTTTATTTGGGTTGACTTGGCACATGATCACACCATGTTATGACTATCTCAAGTCACCATAGCCTTTATGATCCTTTAGTTTTCAACTTGTAGTATTACTTTATGCTTTGATCAATGATGTTTTGTCGCTCTGCATGATTATGGCCATTATTGCTCTCTTACTTTGTCGCTCCCAGTCTTTTGCTAGCCTCCACAACCAAGTATAAGTTCCACTCATGCATCCAACTCCCTAAACCAATTTATTCCAAAGAGTCCACCATACCTACCTACTAGCTTATGCTATTCCAAGTATATTCATGTTTTTGTTTACCTTCCAAATTAAACCCCTTATGAGAAAATTAGTGATTAAATCTCTCACGAACTTGATGGCACACTTTACTTTTTACATCTAATAAACTTGAACCATTGGGTACTTCTTTGTTGCGTATATGCTTGCGCTTTATAAGTTGAAATTAGCAGAACCATGTCTCGTGGGGAACGCTTTCAACATTGCACTTGTACTTTGTACCCCGTTGATATCATGTTCTTTTGCTTATGGATCCCGGCGGTGTGAAATAAAAGTGGAACTTGTAAGATCATGGAGTTTGTATGTGTGTTAGAGAAACGCCTGGGCCGCTAGCCTAAGCCATGCCTAATCATGGTGGAAACTTGCAGCATCACCATAATGAGCACTCTATGAAGCATCCTCAATAAAAACCTATGCAAATAGCAAATAAATAGATCGTTGAGATTCTCATTGTCTTCTTGCCTTGTCATTTTGATTATGTGATAGCTCCTGTATCATGTGCAAGGGGTACCCCGTTGGCGGTTCTTTATGATACATATGTACTTACAATGACAATAGCTTACTCGTGACTAAAGTTGAGTAGCATGAGGTTCGGTATTCGTAAGTAAGGGGCATGAGATTTCAGTTTATAACTTGTCAAGCATATCCTCTTAGTTGTGTCACTTTAACCTTAATCACCTTAAAGATGCTTATGATAGGGGCAATGAGAGTGTAAAGCTATAAGTACCATAATTTTTGGAAGCTCTTTATGAAAGCTATAAGTACCCTACTTCCTTTTACAAAGGCCTTTCTTCCACCATTATATTGAGTCTCCACCTTCTATCTTTATGCACCTACTTTGAGAGCATAGTGGCCATTCTTAGTTCTATGTGCATTGTCCCAAGGCTTGTTGATTGATGCATAACTTGATATTGCTTGTTTGTAACTATTTGTATCTAGTCACTCTTATGAACTTTGAAGGTGTCCTATGCATTTATGTTTGCTACTCTATGAGGGGAAAGTTGAATGCCACTATGCTATGTTTTCTTTATGTGAAACAAACAAACGTCTTGCAAAGCATTGTTATTCATGAATCTTTTGTTTGTGCCTTTTAATGTTGCAACATAGTTGCTATGTCTCATTGCTAGAACTTTGTCTTTGATGTTATGATTGAAGTACTATGATCCCAGCTATCAATGTTCTACAAATACTTTGATCAAGTTTATGATGGTGCATGTCACCTCAAAAATTATTCTTTCTTTTTATCACTTACCTACTCGAGGACGAGCAGGATTTAAGCTTGGGGATGTTGATACATTGCAAATGTATCTATCATTTTTGATGTTCCATCCTTGGTTTTATATATTTTCTTATTGTCCACACTTTGGAGTACTTTTCATATGATTTCTTGGACTAACCTATTAACAAGAGCCACAGTGCCAGTTGCCTATTTTCTGCTTTTTTTGGTTCCAGGAAAGTCAGAAAATCAATATTCTCGGAATTGGACCAGACAAAAGCCAAAGTCGATATTTTACCGGAAGACTCACGGAGCCAGAAGACGAGACAGAGAGGGGCCACAGGGCGGCCACACCATCTGGTGGCGTGGGCTAGCCCTGGCTGCGCCACCAGGTGGTGTGGGCCCCCTGGCCGCCCACCGACCTTGCCTCTTCGCCTATAAGAAGCCTCGCGATGCTAAAACCCTAAAGAGTCAAGCCTCCAGCCATGAAAAATACCGCAGCGGCGCCGCCACCGAAGGGGAGATTCGGGGGACAGAAAGTCTTTGTTCCGGCACCCTACCGGGACGGGGAAGTGCCCCCGGAGCCATCTCCATCGATCTCCACCACCATCTCCATCACCGTTGGTGATTCCCATGATGAGGAGGGAGTAGTTCTCTCTCGAGGCTAAGGGTTATACCGGTAGCTATGTGTTCATCTCTCTCTCTATGCAGATCTTATTGAGATCATGAGCTTGTAATCTATAGATCTCCCTTGCTAGTCAAGTGCTTTAATAGATCTCTGCTCTCCCCATGTGTGTGAAAGTGACAGCGTGCTCACCATGGTGGCACTTAGGCTAGAGATTACAAATACTTGTTATGAGTTATATTTGGAGTTGGATGTCTTTATGAAATTGTGGTGTTTGTTGGACTCATCTAGTACTCAAGGTGACAGTGTGGGGTTTTCTAGATGGGAAAGATGGACTTTGAGGTGTGCTGTTATAGCCCTACCATCGATTAGAGTGTCCAACTGGAGAGTAGTTAAGAGTAGTATCATGAAGATAATATATGAGAGAGTGTTCACTAGTGAAAGTATGATCCCTAGGCCTTGTTTCTAAGCACTGAAACACCGTTTTCTATTAGATCCATTACATGTTTGCTTGCTTCCATCTTTATTTCAGTTTGCCTTTAGTCTCTTCCACGCCATCAAGCTATTTTCTATCACCGTTACCACTTATAATTATCCATACCACTTGTATTTCACTATCTCTTCGCCGAACTAGTGCACCTATACACCTGACAAGTGTATTCGGTGTGTTGGGGACACAAGAGACTTCTTGTATCTTGATTGCAGGGTTGCTTGAGAGGGAATACCTTTGACCACTTCCTCCCTGAGTTCGATAAACCTTGGGTGATCCACTTAAGGGAAAACTTGCTGATGTTCTACAAACCTCTGCACTTGGAGGCCCAACAACTGTCTACAAGAATAGAAGTGTGTAGACATCAGTTATGCTCGGCTACAAAAGGCACAATATAGACCGTCAGTCAAGTATATAAAAATATTACAAGGATGAAGAAGAAGAAGCGCGAGATACTAACTTTCAACCACGCGGTGGCGATTGTCCAACAACGCGTGCTGTCGACCCATTGCAAGTACTTGCTCCGCCAGGCGAGCAGTTTCCTTCACAATAAGCTGCAACAGGAGGAAAAGCAAGGGATCAACAGATAGCACGGATGATTAATTCGACTGTAAGCAAAAGCAACGTAACACATACGTGATCCTCCAGAGACTCTGAAGTCGATTGCCACGCAGTCGTCCGGAAAACCATCTGATGCTCCACGGCATGTGGAGAACTTGATGAATTGTGCTCGGAGTGAGCCGCCAATGGAGGGGAAGGAGTCCGCTCAGCCACTTCCTTGGCCTTGGAGTCCACGACTCCAGATTCTTTCAAAATTTTGACATCGCCAAAAGATGACGACGCCGGTTGACTACGGAACAAAACCAACATCAGGAAAATGGAACTCCAAAAAAAACCAAGATGAGAATTGTATACTTACCACTCAAACTTATCAAAATCGAAGGTCTGGTCCTCCGACTCTAACGACTCCTTCGGCAGCCTCATCTTCTTGCGTGCAGATGGCGCCATGGAACTCACAGGAATAGCAGGAATTGGCGACTCCGCAACAATCGCTGGGCCTCCTGGAGTCGAAGGAGACGACGCATCCGAATCTTCACTGCACGAGCGCTTGCGAGTGTCCGGACTGCTGGACTCGGGGGCTTCCTCCTCCTCTTCAAATGGGATGGTCGACTCTGACTCGTCCTCTTCATCTACTTCGCGAGGAATAACCCCCTCAGGAAGAGGGGCAAACAGGGAGACACCTTCCAATCCTGCATACAGAGAACAAGTCAGCGCACGTCAAGAAATTCGAAGCATTCGACAAATAAAGCTACTTTGTAGCACAATCATACCTCAGGAGGAGGGTTAGAAGCATCAAATGGAGGCATGACTGGTTCACTGGGGAGCACATCCTTGGCGGTGTACTTGGTGAGAAGTCGCACCCTCTTATCTACTTCACCCGCGGAAATGCCATCAACAGATACGCGAGTGACATCGTCCGCACCAGCCCACTGGAACATGGGGTGGACTCTGGCCTGCAGGGGCTGGATGCGACGGGGCAACCATGTGCGAATGAGGGCACAGCCTCCCTCTTCTTTACCCATGCGACTCTCAAGGTCGTAGACGCGCTCGTATAGCACTTCTGTCTCCTCAGACTCGCCAGGCATCACCACGTTCTTCCAAGAATGCCTCCTCCTACACGGCGTCGCGGGATCAAAAGGCACGAGTCTGATGTGTTCTCTGTCAGCCTTCTGGTCGCGGATGTAGAACCACTTGTCCCTCCACCCTTGGACGGATGCCATGAGCTTGATATCGAAGTACGTGACGGAGGAGTCAACATGGATACCGCAGCCTCCTATATCATAGACTACGGAGCCAGATGCCGACTGACGCTTCAGCTTGAAGAGCCGTTTGAAGAGACCAAAGTGTGGCTCGACTCCGAGCCAGCACTCGCAAAGTGTAATATATCAAGCGATGTGGAGAATAGAGTTGGGGGACAGCTGATGCAGCTGGAGCCCATAGAAACAAAGGAGGCCCCTTTAAGAAAGGGTGTAGGGGCAGAATAGACCGCGGATGATGAATGCTAGGAACATCACCCGGAACCCAGCGGGAGGACAAGGGGTTACCTCACCAACCGCGGAGGACAGAACTCCATCCTTGCGCAGAAGACGGAGCTCGGATGACTTGATGATGGATGCGTGCCACACGCCATTAGTGACGCGGGTGCCCACGCCCTTCTTCTTCTCGGCGACAGCGGTGCTGGTTCCCACAACGGCGGAGCTGCCCTTCTTCTTGGCAACGGCAATGGCGGCGGCGGACTTAGCAGCATCACCTCCTTTCTTCTTCCCCATCTTGCGGTGGCGATGCGAGCGGAGGAAGTAACTAGGAAACACACGGAGTTGGTCCAGCGCTGTAAAACGAGAGGAACTCTAAGAGGAAGAGAGCAGCAGCAATGGCGATGGAGGTACAAAGCAGAGAAAGAGCAGATGAGAAATTACCGAAGCTACGCTGCTACTTAACCCCCTGGCAGATGCAATCCAATGCCAGCAGAAACCCTACTGGACGCGTGGCACGCACCGCGATCGACACGTGGAAAGGTGGAAGCACGAAACGTCCCCCACTACCTCCATTGCGTGCGGAAATTGAGGAGACGCAGTTAAAACGAAAGATTACGCACGCCCGGTCAAGTCAGGGTCAGAAAATGGGACCCACCGCTCGTCGCGTCCTGTCAAAGCCGCTCACGTGGGCAACTGAGGTCATCACATTGTCAGCACTGATGTTATCAAAGATTGAGCACTAGAAGACTTCGACTACTTTAGTCCTTGCTCGATTCTTCGACTCCACCAAGCACTCGGGGGCTACTCCCATAGGGAGCGCTGGTCGCACACCCTACGATTTTCTTTTCTGTAGGAATATGGACATTAAAAGCATAACCAACCACTCGAATCTACGATTTGACTATGGACCATGGGTTACTCCCATAGGGAGCGCCGGAAACAAATTCGACTGAAACAAGCAAACAAAAGACGACAGCAGTAGCAAAAATTCTTTAGTCCCTGCCTGAGTCTTCGAGTCAACCAGGAACTCGGGGGCTACTCCCATAGGGAGCGCTGGTCGTGCACCCTATGATTATTTGTATGTCGTACTGTGTGTTGATAACATCCACACTCTAAGTCTATGGCGACACCACCTCATATTTTCCCTATAAGAGACTGCGTCTCCTGGGCCACCCGAATCATCTCCGCAATGACAAACATTCGGATGCCGCGCTTGCAGCGTGAAGATAAGACCTGAATAAGGCCTGGTAACGCATTTTCTGCGCACTACCAGAAATATATCCGTGCCTACATGTACGATGAACATGCCTTGACGGACGCGTCGAGTGCTCACACCCATATACTGGAATTCAACTCCTGTAAGACCTCCGCAGCTTGAGTCGAATTACACCAGCACTTTCCTGAATTCGAGTCCGGGGACTCGAGTTTGAGTAGATTGCGTTGTTTTGCCCTAAGGTAGTTAAATGATACCAATACATCGGTTAAATCAGGCACGCACATCAACAATCCCTATGACACAAATAGAGCACTCGAAAAAATACTCAGTCATGCACTTGAAAGGCTTCATAAAGTCCCAAGTCGAATCTGCGATTCCACTGGACACTCGGGGCCTACTGACATGGGTATACCCTGCAGGTACTTAAGTCTGGTATATACGGTCCAGATAAGATGGAAGCCCACAGCGTTGCCATGGCCCAATGAAGACTTCGAGTGGCCTACGGACTCTCGATAACTTGTGACACAAGAAGAAGTCTAAAGATAGAAAGTTTGAAGGGAGTACCCTAAACTGTAACCGACTCGACCTACTACCTAAGACCTGGCCTATCTATATAAAGGCTAGGAGGGGGCGGCGAGGAGGACAAACGCAACCCTAGTTTCCACAACTCTCGCCAGATTGCATCTACGCGCCCCTGTAATCTTCGATTCTTTCGTTCATTCCAAGAGTAGACAAGCAGGAGTAGGGACCTCTACGAGGCCTGAACCTGGGTAAACCTTGCGTCCCTATGTGCTTGTTTGCTAGACAATTGATGCTTCCAGCACTCCCTCCTCCAAAACCCAAGTCCATAAGAATGGGCATTGATGAGTGAAACCCTCGTCACAAGTCAAAGGAAGATGAACACTATAACAAGTTTTGTGAGTGGATGAAACTTTTATTCTTGCAAATTCCTATGACTGGTGCTATTAACTACCTCCTTATTCAAAGTATATGAAAGATATTGTTTCTAATGAAAGGAAGATCCCTAATGAAGAAATTTCTACTTTGCTTGCTAATTATTCCTTTAATGGTAAGGTTCCAAAGAAACTTGGAGACCCTAGGATTCCAACTATTCCATGCTCTATTAAAAATAGTTATGTTAGAACTGCTTTGTGTGATTTGGGAGCAGGAGTTAGTGTTATGCCTTTCTCTCTCTACAAGAGACTTCAATTGGAAAAACTAATACCAACTGATATATCCTTGCAAATGGTTGATAAATCTACTACTATTCCTGTTGGTATATGTGAGGATGTACCTGTTCAAGTGGCTCATAAATGCTTGATATTAACTGACTTTGTTGTGCTTGAAATGCCTGAAGATGATAATATGTCTATTATTCTTGGGAGACCTTTTCTTAATACTGCAGGTGCTGTTATTAATTGTAATCAAGAAAAGGTGACTTTTAATGTCAATGACAAGGTGCATACTGTCTATTTCCCCAAGAAGATTGATAAGACTTATGGTTTAAATTCAATTGAACATGTTGAGGGCATTCAAGTTGGAGAAATATATTGTCCCATGCCAAGAGAAAAATATGAAATTATTATGGTTGGGACCATTGCTATCAAGGTTGAGGTAACATAATCATTTAGTGGACTGCAAAGTTTTGTTTCATATAAAATTGTTTTGGTAACATGACCTGATCAACCTTGTTAACAAAAGGATTTTAATGAACAAAACAATGTTTCCACCATGATTATATTTGTTTACTTTTATTTTGATCCATTTTAGTTTTTGCTTTTTCTTAGATTACTTTTTTGTTGCTAGTTCCTTGCATAATAGAGTGTCTTCGAACTTCTGAAGTTTGGGTTTCTTTTTTTTTTGCATCATTTCAAAATCATATTTCTGCAGAAAAATCATTCATCGATACCTGAAAATTGCTCAAAAATAAAGTGTCTCGAAAAAATCTAGAAAATTCATATTAAATTTTTACGTGAAAAAAGGGGCAGAGAAGTGTCTGGGGAGTACCAGGGGGCTTACCAGGTAGGCACGCCACCTAGTGACACGGCCACACCAGGGGCGCGCCTAGCCATGGTGTGGGCCAACCCTGGCCCTCCACTCACTCTCTCACTTGCCACTTCTCTCTCTCCCAAGAAAACATCAGTTCATTCCTCAAACTCAAGGTCTTGCTGTTCTTGTCCACGATTTTTCGATCTCCTTTCTCAGCCCATCTTTGCTGCTGAAATTTGGAGCATTTGTTCTCCGGTATGTGACTCCTCCACTTGTCCAAGTAGATTTGTGTTTAGTGGATTATACCTTGAGTATTTTGCTACTATAGGTGACAGGTTATGAGATCTTGTAAGCTTGTTCAATGCTTAGAAAAATTATTTGGATGCATGTTTAGGCCTCTTACAAGTCCCTATACGTAGTTCCTTTCATTTTGTAATCACTTGTATGATGGTTGTATAAAATTTCAGAAAAGAGGATGGATGAACACCAACTCAACCAGCATGAACTAAGGGTGCCTGCGATAATGAAGGTCCAACGTGAGGAGGAGGTTTTTCCTTCTATGTATCCATGCCTGGAATTCATGGGGGCTGCGGGGATCTCTCAAGATTTCCATACTTTAATCACTAATGCAGGATTGGAGCACTTTGTGAGAGATGAACCTTACCAATTTGTGAAGCTAACCATGTTTGTGGTGCAGGACTTTCGATTTAGTTGATCCTTGCCTAACCCCATGGTTCACTACAAAATTTACAATATAGTTGTCGACCTTCCTTTTGATGATTTTTGTGCAGCTATTAGAGTACCTCGGTGGGGATCATGTGAAAGGATTAGGGAGCGACCTACACCACTCATGGACTTGTATGCGGAGATTTGCGAAGGGAGCAGCTTCTCAAAGGAGAGTGGTAAAATTCGTAATATTCATCACCCGTCTATTCCTACTTCGCCTAATTTATTGCCAAGTGTGTTCTTGCTAGGAAAAATGCTAATAAATTATCCTCGTATGATCTAGCATTCATCTTAGATGCTTTAAAACGAGATAGGACTTATAATTTGGGTGCCTTGATAGCTTTTCGTCTTGGTGCGAACTGCGAGAAAGGTGGAATTTGTGGAGGCCTCATCGCCTCTCCTTTATTAGCTCTGCATGGTTTAGTGCCTCATCATTTAGACCTACAGTTTCCCATAGAGAGACTTGACCTTAATTCCATGATACAACATAAGTTTGTTTCCTCTTGGGCTAATTTGAGTGATTTGTCTTATGAAATAACCTTTCTTAAGGCCGGTTGGAGAAACAGTAAGTCAGAGTGTGTTGTCCTTCTTCCTGCGCCTATTTTGTTTAATCTTGATACTAGGGTAGGATGGTCACTCACTAAGGAAGAACTCGATACAATCTGGGGGAGCTCTCCTAGCAGGAGCAAGATACTGGAAGGGAGGCTACGGATGATTCGGTCCAGCCCTCGAATGAGGGGGAATCCTTACGCGCACTAGGATTGATACCCAATTAAGCCAAAAGCCTAAGCTTGGGGGGAGGTACTCTGATAGCACACTCATCTACTTATCATGTTCATTCGACACTTTGTATATCGATGTTTCGCTTTCTTTTTATTTTTGTTCTTGCTTTGTTTCTGCTTTCCAAAACACAAAAAGACCAAAAATACTTTCGTTGTTTCTTTTTGTTTGCTTCTTTTTCTTTTTACCTTGGTTTGCCTTTCTCCTTTTAGCCTTGTTTTGATTATTCGAAAAACCCAAAAAGGTTTCACTTTGCTTGTTCTTTCTTTTGGTTCTTGGCTTTAAAAATCGAAAACCCAAAAATATTTGTTGTTCTTCTTTGGTTTTGTGAAGTTTGTTGCAGGGGTCAGTAGTCCTCTGTGAAGTTTTGTTTCATGTTATTATTCAAGCCACACAAGTGAAGGGCAATAATGAAGATTAATGACAACTTGAAGTGTGGTAAGGGGATGGTAATGAACTCTATTTGTTTTCATTTTTGTACATATACTCATCATTGTGGGCATGCTTAGTCCGTTCATGTAAGGTATATGTTATTTATGGATGCTTAGTAGTTCTTGCTTACTTATGATTAGCTCTAGCTTACTAATAGGTTGTAGCATGTCATATGAATGTTTTCTTGCATTGTTCTATTCATAACTTGGTATGACACTGTGGTATCCTCCTCTGAATGTTTCACTTTAATTGACTTGGCACATGCTCACGCATGCAAATGACTGAAACAATCAGTTAAGCCTCAATGAATTATTTTTCCTCAGGATTGTTGAATCACTTTCATGCCATAATTAGTCATGTTTTGTTGCAAGCATGATTATGACAGTTATTGCTCTCTCGTTTGTCGCTCCCTTTATATTGCTAGCCTTCACTTGTGCTGAGTATAATCTTTACTCGTGCATCCAACTCCCCAAAACCAATATTGCCAAAAGAGTCCACCATATCTACCTATTAGCATCATTCCTACTCCTTGCATATTTAGTATGCTCTGTTTTCTTCCGAATAACATGTTTGCTTGTTATGAGAAAATTAGTTAGTAAAGCTCTCACGAACTTGATGGCACACTTTACTTCTTGCACTTAATAAACCTGAACTATTGTGACTGTCCATGAAAGTTATATGCTTGCAAATTATAGGCTAGGGATTAGCAGAACCGTGTTGTCATGGGGAACGCTTTCAACACCTGTAAATATATACCCAGTTGATATCATGCCCTTTTGCTTACGGATGTCATTGGTGGGAAATAAAAGGGGAGTTTGTAGAGTCCATGGAGTTATGTATATGTGTTAGAGAAACGCCTAGGCCGCTGGTCTAATCCATGCCTAATCATGGTGGAAACCTGCAGCATAACCATAATGAGCAATCTATGAAGCATTCTTCTTATAAAAAAGAGACATATATTGAGAAAAAAAGAGAAAGAGAAAAAAAGATATGAGAAAAGAGGAAAGAGAGAAAAAAGCACCATTTTCCCATGGTAAATAAGAAGATTGTTGAGATGCTCGTTGTCTGCTTGCCTTGTCGTTTTGATATGGGGATTCTTATGTATCATCGGGCTAGGGGTACCCCATTGGCGGTTCTCCATGATACACATGTATTTACTATGACAAGAACTTACCGGTAACTAAAGTTGAGTAGCATGAGGAGCGGCCCTCGTATTCAAGGGACATGAGATTGCCTATACAGTGGTTAATGGTGAGATCTATAAGCGGAGTGTATCTGGGGTTTTTCAGCGGTGCGTATCTCCAGAAGAAGGAGTGGAAATCTTAAGAGAAATCCATGAAGGCGAGTGTGGTCACCATGCTGCAGCCAAATCTTTAGTGGCAAAAGCTTTCCGACATGGTTTTTTCTGGCTTACAGCCAAGGCAAATGCCGAACGGCTGGTCAAGACGTGCAAGGGCTGCCAAAAGTACGCCAAGCAAGCTCACGTTCTGGCTGATCAGTTGCGAACAATACCTATAACATGGCCTTTCGCGGTCTGGGGGCTTGACATGGTAGGACCGTTTAAACAGGCTCCAAGCGGATTTACTTACCTCTTAGTGATGGTGGATAAGTTCACCAAATGGATTGAGGCTAAACCCGTCACTAGTTGTGATGGAGCAATAGCCAAAATATTTGTCGAGGATGTTATAATCCGGTATGGTTATCCTCATAGTATTATCATGGACAATGGGAGTAATTTCTCTATGGGGGAACTTGCCGAATTCTGCAACGAACAAAATATCCGGCTTAACATTGCGTCAGTCGCACATCCACAAGCTAATGGACAAGTCGAAAGAGCAAATGGTTTAATCCTACAAGGCCTAAAACCGAGACTCGAAGCACCATTACGACGTGCTGCGGGGGCTTGGGCAGAGGAATTACCTTCTGTAATATGGAGTTTACGAACAACTCCAAACAGGTCAACCGGATACACACCTTTCTTCTTGGTCTATGGCGCAGAAGAAGTTCTTCCTAGTGATTTGATTCACACTTCTCCTAGAGTGGCCGCGTATATTGAAAAGGATGCCGAGATTTCTCAACAAAATGATCTCGATTTAGTCGAAGAAGTTCGCGTTGTTGCTGAAATGAGATCAACAGCCTATCAGCAGAAGTTACGCAAGTATCATAGCCAGAGAGTCAGACACAGATCTTTAAATAAGGGTGATTTGGTTCTCCGGCTTGTGCAACAAAGAACGCACAAACTTTACCCAGTATGGGAAGGTCCATTTTTAGTTAGTCGAGTATTGCACAATGGTTCATACTACCTAACTAATATGAGGCCAGTCAAAGAAAGACATGCTACTAAGAAGAGAAAGAGAGCTGGTGGCAGTACAAATCCGGATGAGTTAGACAGACCGTGGAATATTGTTCAGCTACGTCCCTTTTATTCTTAGTTTATCATTATTTGTAATCATATATGTGTACATGTTCTGTGAGACATAAAAGTTTTGGTTGCCTCTAGTTTTTTCTGAGAAGTTTTTACCATCTTATTTCCGAATGATCATGTCACAGTCGAAAATCCCAGAATACTTGAAAATACTTTATGCTCATATTTGTTCTAGTTTAGATTTCCGATTCTAAAAATGCTACCTTCGGGTATAACTTTAAATTTCCTAGTCTATACTTTGGTTATTTGTCTGATTGCTGGATGCGGGTATTTTCCAAGTAGTGAATTGTTGGTACTAGAAGCCGGCTTTGTTTCCAAGTTTAAACTGCTTTAGCAGTTGAGCTCCGTTGCTCGGCAAAGTTTCCGTGCTGAAAGTTTAGCCGGCTCACAAAAGGGACGAGGCGGAAAGCCAGATAAACGATAAGTATAGACAAAAAAGTACAAGTGCTTATGCAAATATTTCAGGCACACAAAAATTTAAACCAAAAGTGCTGAATAGATTAAAACTTAGCACTAGCAAAAGTATCATACTGCATATTTACGGACCCATAACGTTTTCAGAATAACACATTTGTTTCTGATAATCTATGATGCAGGAGAAGAGGTAGGAGCTGCCGGCTCGCTGGACACATTAGCCGCACTCTGATAACGATTCGAGATGTCCAAATCCGATGTGGTTTGTTCATTGTCAGAAACTTTAGTTGCTTCTTCGGGAGGCGGAGGTGGTGTGTCCACGCGGTTGAAGAAGGGAGTGTCGTAGCTGGTTAAGTCAGCTACATGACACCCATATCCGGCGCAGGAGTCCATGATAGCCTTGATGTCTTGCTCCTGTCCGTCTTTGTCCACCTTACAGTACCCTCTGGTCACTTGCCAGATTTCCATGCTTCCATGGTGGCTCATGACCATTGTGAGAGCGTTCTGCGCTGCGGATCGTGCGTAGGACATGTTCTAGTCTCAGACAAGCTGCGGCATCTCCTTTGCCTTGTCCCGCACCTGAAAGTCAGACATGCTATGCATGTCCGGAACCTTGAGAGCTTCGCCAATATCCTCAATGGATTGGTGGAAGTCATGAAGAAAATCACCGACTTAGGTAAGCCGGTGGGTGCGGGGCTCGGTAGAGGTGGAGTCCATCAAGTTCATAGGACCTATGCATATAACAGAAAACGATTAAATAAATCCGATATCAAAAGAATCGAAGAATGTAGACAAGTCAGAAAGATGGAAACATACCAAAGATGACGTCATCAACTTTGGTCTTCTCTTCACGAAGACTCCGGAGTTCAGCCCGAAGTACCTCGGAAAGGTCCTTCTCTCTACAAAGCTTGTCATTGAGATCTGAGATTTTCTTCTCGTGGAGTGCAATCTTGCGATCACGCTCCACGGTGGCCATGGAGGAGGATTCGAGAACTTGAGCTATGCTCTTCTCATGATCCGCCTTAAGCTAGTCTAGCTATTGGCGAAGATCCTTGTTTTCCACCACCAGGGTCTTCAGATTCTCGGCACAGGACTGCTTTACCAGTGCTGTAAGTCAAAAAGAACAACAGTTCAGCAAAAATTATTTGACTATGAAAACACAGGACAAATTTTGAGTATCGGAATGTTTACCTTCGCCCTCATCCTTGGAAACTTTAAGCTCAGCATTTTTAAGTCGAAGAGCTTTGACCTCTCTCCGCTTAGTGCAAATATTCTTCAACAATTCCTGGTGATATGAATTAACTTTCTGTAAGTCAGAATACCCAGAGTCAGAAGTCTAGTAAAGACTCGGGCTAATATTGTAGCTAATATCACCACGAGCCTTGGGGGCTATACTAGTTCATACTTTGGCATGCTAATGAAGAATAAACTCGGATTGACTATCCAACTTCATGCTTGGGGGCTAGAGGATATGATATAAAGTACAATAAATAAAAACATGAGTTGGAATTCCGACTTACATGATGTTCATGTGTGATCTTGCTCAGGCACATGTTCACTTCAGTGGTAACCTTCTCGGCGAGGGTGAGTGGAATAACCAGAGGTAGTGGAAGCACACCAGCTCTTAGTCCCTCGTCACGAAGGCATACTTGTTCGAGAAGATCGGAGTACTTGATGACCTCCGCTTCTTGTGCTTCTTCTTCGGTAGAGATATCACGACTTTCTAGGCATTGCTGGGCCAGCCACTAGATTTCCTCCATAGATTTCCACGACAAGCCAAATTTGGCATGTCCCGGATTATTCAGGAGATTTTCGGCGAAGGTCTCTACCGAGGGATCATTACCCGAAGAGGGTTCACCCTTATCAAATCCTAAGCCACCCATGGTGGCGTCAGTCTGCGACTCAAGGGTCACTGGCCCTGTTGAGGGAGCCGGATCTTTTGCGCTGACCGGGGATGGCTTAATCACCGGCATTGCAAAAGATTGAGGGGTAGGAGTCGGAGGAGCTGCGGCAGGATGAGCCATGCTTAGCTTCGTCTGACGCAGGGGCTTCGAGCTGTTCCCCTTCCCCTTTCCCTTGATGAGCTGCTTAGCTCTGAGAAAGTAATAGAATAAAGAACATTATATCTCGGAAGAAATTACCGACAAAATACAAAGGCGGAAGTTGTGTGGAAAGTTACCTTTTCACAACTGGCACTTCCTTTGTGCCGACGGCCACTGTCAGAGCTTTGCGCTTCCTGGGCACAACGTCTGGCAGTGGGACCAGTTCCTCCTCCTGAGAAAACTTCAGAGGATATCCCTCGATATGAGCCAGTTCCGACTCGGGGAGGTCGGCAAGCTAAAAAGAAGATAATATCTCAGTATTGCGAAATAACTTAAAGGTGAAACACATAAAAAAGGTTTACTGCTAAAAGCTTACCGGCACTACAGGGTCTTCCGCTGTGTGCATATCCAGAGATAAATCGGGAATCTTTCTCTCGATCCGCTCCTTTATCAGCCATTTGATCTGGCTTATGTAATCCTGTTGCTTTAAAGCCTTCGGGCTGATGCGGAGAGAATCGTTTTTCGACACCGTGATGGAGTGCATCAGACGGTCGCCATGGTACTGGAGAGGTTGGATCCAGCGTGCCACCCAAGACTAGACCAAGTCAGACCCTTTCAGGCCCTTGTGCTTCATCAGATACTCGATCCGCCTCTTGGCAAGGAGAAGATCGTCGCTAAGAGCCGGAGGAGCCTCGTCCCAGGATGCTCGGGGCGTGGCGGCTCCATCGATGAATGCTGGCAAAGCAGTAGCTTTGCCGGGAGCAGGAATATCCTTATGATAAAAGAAGGTAGCCGGCCACTGTTTGACCGACTCACTAGCTAAAATCCTAGGATAGACACCCTCACGTCTAACCGAAAGACTAATTGTGCTGGTAATGTAAGGATTACCAGCGGTGATAGAGTTTCTCCGGACATGGAAGTAAAATCGGAAGAGAGTGAGACTCGGCCTAATGCCGAGATACCACTCACACAAAGCCACATAGGCGCTCATCTCTAAAATAGAGTTTGGGCGGAGATGGTAAAGCTGAACGCCATACTGATCTATCACCTCGGAAAAGAATTCCGAGGGAGGGAAAGACAAACCTCTGTCGAGGTGGGTGCTGAAGTGTACCCGCTCGTTGGCGTGTGGGTTAGGGATGGTTTCGCCGAAACCGCTCTGCCAGTCGCCGACGCGGAGGAGTCCTTCGCTCTCCACGCCGCTGAGCTTGGTGTCATCAAGGACACACGGGATCCAGACCCCACGATTGCTTTCTTTCTATGCCGCCGCCGCCGTCGACGCTGCTGCGGCCCCAGCCAAGCCGGATGATGAAGAACAAGCCATTCTTCCGATGCGCCAGTGACCTTGGATGGGCGGCGCTGCGAATCTGGAAGCAAGGGAGCTATGTGCGCGGGGGAGAAGTGGTGGAGAAGGAAAAGGCATGGGGAATAGGTGAAGAAGATGAGAGAAATGGTATCCTCACCCCTTATAACCACCGAACTGCGCCAAGATTCGTGCAAATGGCATAGTGTAAATGCCACGCGTCATGGAAAGAACTGGGAACCCCCCACGCGATGATTACGCCACCTCGATCTCCGTGCATGCATTGAAACGGCGCCTCGGTTCTGCGAATGGCGGACCCACCAACGGTCCTGCTGACAGGATGTCTGTCTGTGACGTGACTTGGCCATGACCAATGTCAGAGAGCAAGATCTGCCTTAGTTTGAATATCAAGCTGGAAAATCCGAATAACATACTAATAGGTCCGACTTACTTTTGAGACCCGGATCGTATCTTTTGTTTTGAAGTTTCAGGAACGCTTCAAGATTCTGCAAGCTGAAGATAAGCTAGAGGATGATGAATCTGACTTTGGATCTTGGAGACTTCCGGGGGCTGCTGTTGGGGATATAGTTTCCGGGTATCCTCACAGTTCCTCACTGACCAGGGTGGCCCACTTCGGGTTAGAGCTTTGCTTCACGGGCGGCCCAGTCAGGGAGAAGAGACGGCATCCAATCCGGCGACTGGAAGTCCTAGAAGACTTACCAACATAGGCCCATAGTGTTACTTGTAGTTCAAGATGTACTCTGTAACCGACTCTTAGTCATAGCCGGATAGATCTCTCCTATAAACCCTAGGCCGGATATCTATATAAGCCTCCCTAGGGAGAGCCTTTAGGGCACCCCTTACAATCACAATCTCAACTCACACAGGCGAACCCTTGTAACCCATATTCTGGCTCTACCGTATTACTGGATTGCTAGCAGGAGTAGGATCCGTCCAAAGCCGGTGGATTCGAACCTAGGTAAACTTGTGTGCTCACCGTCCCGGAACACCATACATCTCACACCCCTCTCTTCCGCACGCCTCGAGGACCCCCTCATGGCGTATTGTCATCAATCCGACGACATCATTATCATAGTATTGTTTATGTTCTTACCTGCAAGTTGTATACACATGTTATTGTCTGGAACCAAAGGCCCCAAAGTGATAGCAATCGGGATAACCGGAGGGAATGGATTTGATGTGAGGATCACATGTGTTCACAGAGTGTTAATGCTTTACCCCGGTGCTCTATTAAAAGGAGCACCTTAATTGCCAATAGTTCCCTTGAGGCCCCGCTGCAAACGGGCTAGCAGGACAAAAGATGTTGTGCAAGTTCTCATTGCGAGCACGTATGACTATATATGGAACACATGCCTATGATTATTTAGAACTTGGATGATTTATCTTATTTATCTGCAAATGCCCTATGTCTTGATCGCTATATGAATTATCTTGTCAATGCAACGCCCGTCCATCCATACCTATGCCTACCGCACTTTAATCCTACTGTTTGCTGCTATTGTTACTACTGTCTTTACTTTTACTACTGCTGTTACTTTGCTATCGCTACTACAAAACTGTTGCTACTGATAAACTGATGTGAGCAAGATTGTTTCCAGGTGCAGCTGAATTGAAAACTCAGTTGTTAAGGCTTACAATTTTCTTTGGCTCCCCTTATGTCGAATCAATAAATTGGGTTTCACTTCCCTCGAAAATACTGCGATACACCCCCTATACTTGTGGGTCATCACCCATGCTTTGAGTTGGTCTTCATTGACTTAGAAGCTTATAGAATGAATAAATTCAAAGCTGATCTAGTTAAGGGATTAGATAATCACTTTAGTGACCAGAGGTTAGATCAAGCTTTGGTAATTTGCTTAGGATTTGGTATTTCTTAACTTAGATGATTCCTAGAGGATGAGCTCCTAGAGTGGCTCATACTACTTACTAAGTAATAAGTCACACAACAGATCAAGGCAATTCATCAAACCTCAGATCAAGACAACTCATCTTACAAGAAAAACACATCTACTACTCTGGATACCTTCAAGCCTAGATTGAGGTAAGGGTGGTATTTTGAGATGGTTGTGTTTTGAAGTAGATCAAAGCCCCTCGGTATTTCTACCAAGAGTAGATTTCAAGGTTTTATAAAAGGTTTTGGAAAGTCTAGGGGTAAGAGTATTTTGAAGGTTCTCTCTTGAAAACATAAGGAGATTATATCTTATAGATCTCCATAATTTTGTCAATAGAATCTACTAAAATGTTTTAGGGTTGCAAGGCATCTTTGTTCGGGTTTTTGAAATGCCAGAACATTTGAGAATATGTAAAATGAGCCAAGAGAGTTTTGTTAAACAGTTTTTGTCAACTAAGGGTGAGGTGAGGAGTATATAATCTAATACACAGTTCGATGCATAAACACTAACAAGCAAGCAAGCAAAGACTACATCACTTAATAAAAAACATTTTTATTCCCACTAATTTTTGCATTCTGGACAACTAATCAGGGTTGCTCAAAGTGGGGTGTTATAGATACAGGACGGGGCCCATAAGGAGCCGAAGGTTATGGAGGCACCTGAATCCCAGGAACCAGACGTGGTGATCAAGGCAGAAGTCCAAGGTGTAACTAATTTAGTCATAGAATGACTTGTCAAACTGTAAATCGACCTATATTGATACCCGACCTCTCATATAAAGTCTGGGAGGAGCCAACGTGGAGGGTACCGTAACATTGTCATAGCAACTCGATGTAAGCTAGATCACATTTAGTAACTCGGGAACTTTGTGTTCCCCACCAACAAAGATCAGATAACTCGGAGTAGGGTTTCCTCTATGAGGGCCTAAATTCAAGTAAATCTATCCTTCCTTGTTTGTATGATAAGCTAATAAAATGACTAACACACCTCTTTCCCTGAAACCCAAGTCCGTCACCATGGATTTTGCCGAGATTACCCCTCATAAAATTGGTGCCATCTATGGGAATTCTGGGCGTTGTAGTCATGAATTTGGTGGCTCCCTCTTCACCAAGCAGCAACTTGACAACGAGAGCAGTCAGATCCGTTCTATCTTTGTCGACATTGTTTTGCACCCACCGGCCCTTATCTTGGCGGTCGACAACTTTGACCAGGAGACATATCTGATGCTTGGAAGATTCAACTTTTTCATAGGGTG
Source organism: Avena eriantha (assembly GCA_910589775.1). Taxonomy (NCBI): domain Eukaryota; kingdom Viridiplantae; phylum Streptophyta; class Magnoliopsida; order Poales; family Poaceae; genus Avena; species Avena eriantha. The sequence goes on from OU342740.1 coordinate 216,097,067, forward strand.
ATAGGGCACTTTCTGCCTTCTAGATCCGATCAGTTTGGGTCCACCGACGACAACTTTAGTACCAATCACAGCATCAACGTCTTTCGTCAACTCCACTGATGGGAAAACGTGTCCCCAACAAACAGCATGAGAACTGTGACTCCATCGAGGATCTGGGAGATCTAGTAGATCTTTGCGATGACCTCTCTTTCAATTCTGAGAGCAAGCCAATATCTATTCGTTCAACCTGCATTGCGGACTCGATGAACCACTTCAACCATGAACTCGACAAAATTTTCTACTTTGGGATTACGAAGGTCAACTCATATCTGGAATAGAACTCGATGGATTTCACCAATCTTATGGATGGTGTCTCCTACGACTCTGATAGCTACAATAACAACCCATATCTAACACACTCTTAGGTGTGCGTAATCATCAATGGGTCAAGAGGCACATAGGACGAACCAGCAACATCATAGCAATTCTACTCCAACGGCAATCCCAGCATTAACCCTAACCATATAGCTATGGACGACTATCCGGAAACCCACAACGGAGATGTGACTGAACCTCTCGTGCATGACCGTGTCACCACAAGGAACCCGGAGGAAGGTACATGCGATGAAAACCGAATAACCATTTGGATCACCGCTGAATCTTGGCAGAGAGCAAAAGACACTAGCAGTGGTGCAATGCTTATGGGGCCTGATACTACACATGAAGAACTTATGACCTACCAGTACCTACTTCATCGTTAGAGGTGGGAGTTGATAAAGCTAAAGAGACAACTCGATGAAAGAAGGATACAAGCTAACATATCAAGCCTTCGACAAGCACAACTGACCTCTAGCTGCAAGTCTGCGAGCGTCATAGGAGGAGCGCCACCAAGGAGGGTTGGTTCTCGATTGGATAATATCCCCAAGAATGGAAAGAATGACATAACAAGGGATTTGGATCTATCCTTCATGTCGGTGGACTCAACAGGTAACACAAAGTCCAAGACACCTCAAGCCACCATCATCGCAATGCAAACCTACTTCTCGCCACACAAGCACTGGCCAACAATCTGCAGGAAGCAATCCATCACTCCATACTCATGGGACTCAGCATGGTCAGAGCATCCCTGGCACCAGGAGACAAGGAGGTCGCTATGCGACCCGATAGATCACTAGACAATCGCAACAACCCTCGGCAAGTGGTCGAAACTCAGAGATCCAGTTCCATGCACCACTTGCGGTTCAACCCTCACGTGACGAACACGCTAGAAATGGCATCACTCAATGCAGATTCGACAGATCTCGGGTGGAGCGTAACACCCGAAGATATTCAGATGCTGAGGATGAGGATCGCGACAACCATGAACCTTGCGGTGCAAGCTTTTCTTTACCCGAAGGGTTTGCAAAATGCCCGTGCTGAAGGATTTCAAATCATCTCATGATCACATAAAGTACGATAGTGTCTAGGATCTAGAAGCATGGTTGGGTGATTACCTCCAAACTATGAAGCTTCAGGGTGGATCAAAGGCCACTAACATGCAAAGCCTACAACTTCACCTGAGTGGAGCCATGTGTTCCTGGCTCAAGAAGCTACTCGAGGAATCAATCAGCAACTAGAGTGAACTAGAAGAAAATTTCATCCACAACTTCAAATCCACTTTCAAGTGACCCCCATCAATTAAACAGCTACGTGTGTGTGTGCAAAAATTGGGCGAGCCAGTACGTGCATACATCCAGCGTTGGAACATCATCAAGAATACAGCAGAAAACATATCTCAGGAGCTGATCTAAGAACTAGGCCAAGCTAAGCCGAAAACAATCGTTCACCTGATGGACATAGACAACCAATGAACCAACGACGAGGATATAGTAAACAACAAGCGGGGTCGCCCAACCGAAGAGGACCATGTAATGCGCAATTGTGACAAAAGGAGAAGGCATGGGCTTAACTTTGATGATTATAGCGGACCCAACCAAGTTGTTGTTGCCTTTGCCAACGAGGACAATCGCAGAGAAGGGTACCACAACAGCGGGTACCGTAGAAACAACAGATATGATCCTGGACCAAATAGGCCAACCCAACAATATTTACTACGGGTTCCTCATGATACTAGGAAATCGCCACTACAGATGCTAGAGGGGCCCTGCCATATGCACTACTACATTGATTTAGAGGGAAGGCAAAGGTTGAGCCACTTAATGAAGGATTGACGTACCTTTTTGCAGCTGCAGGGGGCTTACAATGCTAGACGACATGAAACAACAAACCAAGGGTTCAATGCCATGACTGGGACCTTGCCCACCACTATCTCCATCACTACCATCACCACAAGCCGTAGTGGTTTAGTAGCGACCGACAACAAACAGGGACAGGAACGAGGAGCGCCCATAGTCTAGAGGGGCCATCCACATGATCCATAAGGGTCACCCATCCAATAGGATCTAGAAGCTGATCACCAACGACTAAACTTGGCGATTAGGGAACCTCTGCCGAAAGCCGAGTACCTCAACTAGTCCAAGTAAGAAATAACCTTTAGTAGATCCAATCTCCCCTTGTGGTCCCATGACCAGGTTATTCAGCCTTGATCATCGATGTTCAAATCGGTGGGTTTGACATGAACAAGGTCTTCATGGATGCCGGAAGTCACATCAACCTCATCTACACCAAAATAGTATGAACAATGAATGTCACCTTGACTAACCTCGCACCCTTGGATACCTCCTTCCATGAACTAGTCCCAGGAAATCTGAGATTCCTCTAGTAAAAACCACACTCGATGTTGTTTTCGGCTCACTTGACAATTTCAGGAGAGAGAAGTTTGATTTTAAAGTGAAGGATTGGCCATCGCAGTATCACGCGATCCTCGAGTGACCAGTGTTCGCATGGTTCATGGTTGTTCCACTGTATGCATATCTCATGAGGAAGATGTTAGGACCCAACAAAATCATAACTGTAAGGGGGAGCTTCACTCACTCAGATAACTGCGACCGGAGAATCAACAAAATCTTGGAGTCATTCGGGATGGAAGAAGAGTTCGCTCAGCTCAAGAACTCCACCAATCACAAAGTTGTACTAGAAGAAACAATGGCCATGCCTGACCAAGCTTTAGACTCCACGAAGGACATGCGAGAGGTCCAGATCTACCCCACCAACCCGAATAAGACAACCTTTATGGCCTCCAATTTTGGGCCCACATAAGAAAGTGTGCTCATTGAGTTCCTCTATGAGCACTGGGAAATTTTCTCATGGTGTTCATTGGACATGCTAGGAAGTCCCAGGGAACTCACCGAGAATGCACTTAACACTGTAGGGGTTCACGTATGAAAACAATAAATTTTCCCTACGCTAATAACCCTAATGCCAGGACCTATCTATTAGTAATGTAGTAACGGGAGGGGATTTTCGCGAACTTACCCTTGAAGACCGAAAAGTGTTGTCAACGCTCGGGTGAGTGTGGTTGATGTAGAAAAATCGATGCCGACCAAGAGGTCGTGTTGAAGTACTAGCGGCTCCCGTGGCTCCAACGACTTCTAGTGCCCCAAGTGTTGCACCTCCGAGGGAGTTACACACGTTCGGTGTCTGGCGATGAGTCCTGCTCCTCCGATCCAGTAACAGTTGCGGAAGTAGAGCTTTTGGATCTGCATCCCGCAGCGCAACGGCACTCCACGGTGAAGAAGACTCCTACTCACACGATCCGAACTTGGGACTATTGGGAATATGCCCTAGAGGCAATCATGTATGATGTTATTCCTGTGTATTCATAAGGTTATGGTCCATGTATGAACTACTGATATGTATCATTGAATATGTGATTCGATTGTGGAACTGCATATTCATGTTGTTCATACTAATTGTCCTTGGTCATTGAGGTTGTGCCGGATACACAACTTAGACCAATGTGAAAGTCGGCAGATGACTAGGTTCCACTTGTCATGGGCATGGAGATGCTATCCCGACTTACACGGATTCGGCTAAAGAGTTTAGTGAGTCGGACTGACCCATATTGAGATGCAACGAACAAGTCGTCATTTGCATGTCTCAATCAATGTAATCCATAGACCTGAGATTATTGCAGAATCCGAGTTGAGGATCACCGACTTAGGTTCTGTCAAACGCTGTTCCGTCAATGGGCAGTTATAAAGGCGGAGTTCGGGTCGACTGTGAATCAAGTTGCGTGATGTGAATGACCAAGATGGGATTTTCCCCCTCCATCTAGAGAGATATCCTCTGGGCCCTCTCGGAAGATATGATTCGGAAAGGATGGCCATGCGTTTCTTGGTTAAGTGTTAACCGAGGCAACCAACTAAGAGTTAGTCGGATGAATCACTTACCTCGGATCGAGAAAGAGAGTCGGACTATTTAAGGGATGACGATCATTCACCTATATTCCGACAAGGTATATCGTGAGGCAAAAGGGACCTAGATGAAAGTCGCATTGGAAAGGTATGTCGTCATGACTTATTGGTACTTTGGAGTCAGCACGTTCTGCTAGGGGCCGCTACCGACTGATCGATCACGAGTGAGACTCGGAATCGTGTCCGGGTTACCATGAGCCTGCCGTGTCACACACTTAAGAGCGGGAGAAAGTTTGGGTTAGACCAAAACAGGAAATCTATTTGGGTGGGACCCAAATAGAGACATGGACTTAGTCAGCAAGTGAGATGTGCAGTGGCTAATATAGGCCTTGTAGTGAATGGGCAACAAGTGAGTGGAGCCCACTTTCACTCCCTATATAAGCTGGGGCACAGGTGTTTAGAGCACAAGCTTAGGTCGCTCCATGTGTTGGAAACCCTAGCCCCAGTCCGTCCTGTCGCCGCCGTACCAGACCTAGCAGTCCATCACCGGCGCTCCTCCTCGTACGTGTGGATACCGGCGGAGGTGCTATACGTTCAGCACTACAACGATCGTGAAGAAAGAATGAATCGTGGATCATGGAACCGGAACGGATCGCGAGGACTACACTGCATCAAGCGACGTGCTTCATCAATTCCGCAACTACGTGTCTAGTGGTAATCCTCGTGGCCTTCTACCTGAGCTGGATCTTGGGATCACCGCGTAGGGAAAAAGTTTTGTTTATCTATACGTGGCCCAACAGTGGTATCAGAGCATATGCTTCTGGTGTTAGGCTCGAGATCGCGCATATGTGATATGCGGTTGGCGTTAGATTAGATCTAATTGCAGTTTTGGTGGTCGATCTATGAGATAGATCGGTTTTGTACAAAGTTGATTGGATCAACTGTACTCGAGGAATGGATGATCTGGTTTCCGTGATCTAACTTCTAAGGTCATGGAACGACATACCCCTACCGGTCGGCTTCTGCCATTGGGGTAGACTGTGACACGTAAACCCGGATGCGGTGACCGAAGATCAAAGAGTTTGGTCAAATCGGAGTCCGGATCGGATTTGGGTAAAATTGTTTTATCCGATGACGAAATCCATGTCCGGAATGTAGATGAGATCTGCGTTTTTCAGAAAAATCGTCGGGAGCTGCCCGCACCCGCATGGGGCGCTGCCCCTTCGATCCCCACTCGCTATCTGGCTAGCGGGACTGCCAGCTTCGCCTTGTCGTAGCGCCTTAGATGTCGTTGCGAGTTTCACAATGCCGGTAGATATCGTATCTATGCATAACTTGTTTTTGCAGGATGATGTTGTGAATGGTATGGCTTATGTGCATGTGATGTGTGTAATCCATACGTGATCTGTGTATCACGAATTTTGTCAGCCAGCTGGAGCCTACGTGCTGTCATCTTATTGTATAACGGCCTGCGTGTCGGATTCTCTGTGTAATTTGCATTACAAGCTAGTGTAGCTGTTTGGAGAATCCGGAAGGCATGCAAGTCGGTCTACAAGTCGGCTACATGGTGTAAGACGACACGTGACAAGAGTTGACACGAGTCGGATTACAGGCTTTATGGAGATGGAGATCACCATGAAGAGATCCATACCATTTCACATTATAATTGCTTTATTCTGTGTTATTGTTATGTCTTTGTTTTACCTCTATTAGATAGTTGGTAGAAAATAATCCCTCAAAGAAGGTCTAGTCGGTTTCCCCGCCAGTGCTGCACCATCACAAGTCGGACATTTTTGGTAGTGGGCTCATAAAATTGAGGTGCTATCAATTCTTTCTGACTAGGTGGGTTCGAGTCGGACTCTTACAGTGGAAGCACTTGGTAATCTAGACGGGTCTATCACAACGGTTGTGGGACTCGGGGAAAGGTAGGATGGGAGCCGGGGCATGTGATGCCACCCATCCAACAGGAGTCGTATGAGATACGATTGACAAGGATTTGTCTACCTAGATCACCTGATGGCTAGCGGTGATGCTAAATCTCACTAGTCGACTTGCTTATTTAGGGTCCTGAATCACTAAGCAACCATCGGAGGGATGTTGGTTCTAGTGGGAGCATAAATATTAAAGTGTTTAATATGTTTGCTCTTTATGGATACATGTCTTAAGTGTTTTGCATATTTTCTGTTGTAGATCAATGGCACCTAGCAGTCTTCCTCAGATTTTCGGTTTTGCTTTGGGAACCATCTTAGAGAAAGATAAGCTGAATGGAACTAATTTCACCAACTGGTATCGTATCTGAGAATTGTTCTCAAACAAGAAAAAAGAGACCGTATCCTAGACAACCCACTTCCAGCTGAGCCAGATGAGAATGCGACTGTCGCAGCCACCAATGCCTATCGTCGGATTTGTGATGAATCCATGGAGATTAGTTGTCTTATGCTTGCTCACATGGAACCGGACTTGCAGCAGCAGTTCGAGAATGTTGAGGCCTACGATATGATCGAAAGCCCCAAAAGTATGTTCCAGGCTCAAGCAAAGACTGAGAGGTATCAAGTCTCTCGGGCTTTGTTGAGCTGCAAGCTTAAGGATGGCGATCCACTGAGTCCGAATGTGATCAAGATGGTTGGTTACGTGCAGTCTCTGGAAAGACTTGGCTACCCCATAAGCGAAGAATTCGCTACAGACATAATTCTAAACTCTCTTGCTAGTGCGTATGGTCAGTTCATATCGAACTACCACATGCATGGTATGGATAAGAAGCTCACTGAATTACATGGGATGCTCAAGCAGGCTGAGGTGGATCTCAAGAAAGGTGCCAGTCAAGTGTTGATGGTATAAAACGAGGCTAAGTTCAAGAAGAGTTCTTGGACTAAGAAGAAGAAGGCAAAGTCGGGAGGTAAGGCGGAGGACCCAGTCCAAAGTGCTTCCTCAGGGACTAAGCCATCTCCTATAGCCGGATCCACTCGCTTCTACTGCAAGTCGGATGGCCACTAGAAGAGGAATTGCGGCAAGTATCTGGCTGACAAAGCCAAGAGTGGAGGTGTGACTTCCGGCTCAGGTACACTTGTTTGCAATGTTATAGACATTTATCTTGCTGATGCACCTGGTAGTTCTTGGGTATATGATACCGGATCAGTCATTCACATCTACAACTTGTTGTAGGGACTGGTAAGAACTAGGAGTGTTGCAAGAGGCAAGGTTGACATTAGAGTCGGCAACAAAGCGAGAGTCGCTGCGTTGGAAGTCGGCACAATGCAACTTCATTTACCTTCTGGATTCATAATGGAGCTAAATAATTGTTATTATGTTCCAGTGCCTAGTCGAAACATCATTTCTGCCTCATGTTTGATGAGACAAGGCTATGAGTCAAATATTAAGAATAATGGTTGTTCTTTATATTTGAATGATATGTTTCATGGCTTTGCACCCGTCCGGGGCGGGTTATTTATTTTGAATCTTGATAGTGAATCTGTCTGTAACATAAATGTGAAAAGGTTAAAACCAAATGATTTGAATATGACTTACTTATGGCATTGTCGGCTTGGTCATATAAGCTGGAAACGCATGAAGAAGCTCCATGATGATGGACTCCTAACTTCGTTCGACTTAGAGTCGTTCGAGACATGCGAATCCTGCCTTCTCGGCAAGATGACCAAAACACCTTTTGCAAAGAGTTGTGAAAGGGTGTCCGACTTATTGGGACTAGTACATAGTGATGTATGTGGCCCAATGAGCACAACAGCCAGAGGTGCTTATGAGTACTTCATTACCTTCACTGATGATTTTAGTAGGTATGGATATATCTACTTGATGAAACATAAGTCGGAAGTCTTTGAAAAGTTCAAGGAATTCCAGAATGAGGTACAAAATCAACTTGGCAAGAAAATAAAGTTTCTTTGGTCGGATCGAGGAGGCGAGTATATGAGCCATGAGTTTGATGACCATCTAAAGAGTTATGGAAATAGTTCCCCAGCTCACTCCTCCAGGAACGCCGCAGAGAAACGGTGTGTCGGAAAGGAGGAATCGGACCTTGTTGGACATGGTACGGTCAATGATGAGTCGGACAGATCTGCCTTTATCATTTTGGGGTTATTGTCTACAAACTGCAGCTTTCACACTAAACAGAGTACCATCAAAGTCGGTAGAGAAGAAACCGCATGAAATGTGCACTGGCAAGAAGCCGAGTTTCTCTTTTCTTAAGATTTGGGGTTGTGAAGCTTTTATCAAGCGACTTCAGTCGGACAAGCTTATAGCTAAGTCGGATAAGTGTATTTTCATGGGGTATCCGAGGGAAACCTTGGGTTACTACTTCTACAACCGAGAAGAGGGCAAAGTGTTTGTCGCTTGAAATGGTGTCTTCCTTGAGAATGAGTTTCTCAGTCGGGGAGTCAGTGGGAGTATGGTGCAACTCGAAGAAATTCAAGAGGTACCGGCCAGTAGCGAGTCGGCAAAACCCTTGGAGGTTGAGCCGGTCGTGGTACTTGAGCCGGCAACTGCACCGACTCTGCGAAGATCGGCTAGATTGCGAAGTGTTCGTGATGTGTTGCTGTTAGACAATGATGAGCCGGCAACTTATTCGGAAGCGATGGTGGGTTCTGATTCCGAGTCATGGCTTGGAGCCATGAGATCCGAGTTAAAATCCATGGATGAAAATCAAGTTTGGAACTTGGTTGATCTGCTAGACGGTGCAAGACCCGTCAAGTGCAAATGGGTCTTTAAGAAGAAAACTGATATGGATGGAAATGTTTCTATCTATAAGGCATGGATTGTCGTGAAGGGGTTCCGACAAGTTCAAGGAGCTGACTACGATGAGACTTTCTCTTCTGTAGCAATGCTTAAATCAGTTCGGATCATGTTAGCTATAGCAGCCTATTTTGACTATGAGATATGGCAGATGGATGTCAAAACGGCTTTCCTTAATGGAAATTTAACCAAGGACGTGTATATGATACAGCCCGAGGGTTTTTTCAATCCGACTAATGCTGACAAGGTATGCAAACTTCAGAAATCCATTTATGGGTTGAAGCAAGCATCTCGGAGTTGGAACATTCGCTTTGATGAGGTAGTCAAATCGTTTGGCTTCATCAAGACTGATCATGATTCTTGTTTATATAAGAAGTTTAGTGGGAGCAAAGTAAACTTTCTCATCCTATATGTGGATGACATATTGCTAATTGGAAATGATGTCTAGATGTTGCAAGAGACCAAGGAATCATTGGAAAACAGTTTTTCGATGAAAGACTTGGGTGAGGCGACTTACATACTAGGAATCCGGATCTATAGAGATAGATCAAAGCGGCTCATTGGATTGAGTTAGAGTACATATTTGGACAAAGTGTTGAAGAATTTCAACATGGAATCGTATAACAAGGGGTTCTTACCGATGTCCCATGGCGTAAAACTTAGCAAGACTCAGTGTCCTTCGACAACTGACGAGCGAAGTCGGATGAGTGCGATTTCGTATGCTTCTACAGTCGGATCCATCATGTACGCTATGATTTGTACTAGGCCGGATGTTTCCTATGCTCTAAGTGTTGTGAGCAGGTACCAGGCTGACCCTAGATAGATCCATTGGGAAGCAGCTAAAAATATCCTCAAGTACTTGAGAAGGACTAAGGATATGTTCCTGGTTTATGGAGGTGAGGATGAACTCAGTGTAAAGGGTTACATGGATGCGAGTTATCTCACTGACTCAGATGATTCTCGTTCGCAATCCGGATATGTGTTTGTGATAAACGGAGGGGTTGTGAGCTGGAAGAGTTCCAAGCAAGAAACGGTGTCTACATCTACGACAGAGGCCGAGTATATTGCTGCCTCAGAGGCGGCAGAGGAAGCCGTTTGGATGAGGAATTTCCTCATGGATCTTGGTGTGGTTCAGGGCTCGTCCAATCCGTTAGACGTGTATTGTGACAACAATGGTGCTATTGCACAAGCCAAGGAACCTAGACAACACCAGAAGAACAAACATATACTCAGGCGGTACCACCTTATTCGCCAGTTCGTGGATCAAGGTGATATCAAGTTATGCAAGGTACACACGGATGCAAACATTGCGGATCCGTTGACAAAGCCACTTCCACAGCCGAAGCATGAGGCGCACCTGAGAGCAATGGGCATTAGATGCCTAGACATGTGATGTCGGATGATTGACTAGTGCAAGTGGGAGACTGTTGGGAATATGCCCTAGAGCCAATCATGTATGATGTTATTCCTGTGTATTCATAAGGTTATGGTCCATGTATGAACTACTGATATGTATCATTGAATGTGTGATTAGATTGTGGAACTGCATATTCATGTTGTTCATACTAATTGTCCTTGGTCATTGTGGTTGTGCCGGACACACAACTTAGACCAATGTGAAAGTCGGCAAATGACTAGGTTCCACTTGTCATGGGCATGGAGATGCTATTCCGACTTACACGGATTCGGCTAAAGAGTTTAGCGAGTCAGACTGACCCATATTGAGATGCAACGAACAAGTCGTCATTTGCATGTCTCAATCAATGTAATCCTTAGACCTGAGGTTATTGCACAATTCGAGTTGAGAATCACCGACTTCGGTTCTGTCAAATGTTGTTCCGTCTATGGGCAGTTATAAAGGCAGAGTTCGGGTCGACTGTGAATCAAGCTGCGTGATGCGAATGACCAAGATGGGATTTTGCCCCACCATCTGGAGAGATATTCTCTGGGCCCTCTCAGAAGATATGATTCGGAAAGCATGGCCATGCGCGTCTCGGTTAAGTGTTAACCGAGGCAACCGACTAAGAGTTAGTCAGATGAATCAATTATCTCGGATCGAGAAAGAGAGTCAGACTATTTAAGGGATGACGATCATTCGCCTATAGTCCAACAAGGTATATCGTGAGGCAAAAGGGACTTAGACGAAAGTCGCATTGGAAAGGTATGTTGTCATGACTTATTGGTACTTGGGAGTCGGCACGTTCTGCTAGGGGCCGCTACCGACTGATCGATCACGAGTGAGACTCGGAATCGTGTCCGGGTTACCATGAGCCTGCCGGGTCACACACTTAAGAGGGGGAGAAATTTTGGGTTAGACCAAAACAGGAACTCTATTTGGGTGGGACCCAAATAGAGACATGGACTTAGTCAGCAAGTGAGACTTGCAGTGGCTAATATAGGCCTTTTAGTGAATGGGCCACAAGTGAGTGGAGCCCACTTTCACTCCCTATATAAGCTGGGGCGCAGGTGTTTAGAGCACAAGCTTAGGTCACTCCATGTGTTGGAAACCCTAGCCCCAGTCCGTCATGTCACCGTTGTACCCGACCTAGTAGTCCATCGCCGGCGCTCCTCCTCGTACGTGTGGATACCGGCAGAGGTGATGTACGTTCAACACTTTGACGATCATGAAGAAAGAATGGATCGTGGATCGTGGAACTGGAACGGATCGCAAGGACTGCACTGCATCAAGCGACGTGCTTCATCAATTCTGCAACTGTGCGTCTAGTGGTAATCCTCGTGGCCTTCTACCTGTGCTGGATCTTGGGATCACCGCGTAGGGAAAAGGTTTTGTTTATCTCTACGTGGCTGATGGCTCAATACGCGGCGCCCAGAAAAGTTCTTGGTGCGTGGCGTTGATGTAGAGCTCGTTGGGAACCCCAAGAGGAAGGTATGATGAGAACAGCAGCAAGTTTCCCTCAGTTATGAAACCAAGGTTTAATCAAACCAGTAGGAGCAAGGAAACACCTCAAAGGTGTTACTAGCTGAGCTTTGGCAGGGCGCACTATCGGTGCTAGTAGCAACGTGGAGACCTGCACAACACAACCACAGAACTTTGTCCCCAACTTGCGATGAGGTTGTCAATCTCACCGTGTTTTGCGGAAAACAAAGGATTAAACGTATCGAATGGAAAGAAGTAAAAGTTTGCAGAAAGTAAACACAAAACAGTAAACAGTTGTAGATTGTATGTAAAGAAAGAGGACCAGGATCCATAGTTCACTAGAGGTGGCTCTCCTTAGATAGATAACATGATGGGTGAACAAATTACAGCGGGGCAATTGACAAACACCGAGAAAGCAATACATGCATATACTAATCATCTTGACTCCTCTGAGACTGTATTGGGCATTACAACATAATACATAGACCGCCATCCAACTGCATCTATGACTAATAATCCACCTTCAGGTTATCATCTGAACCCCCTCTAGTATTAAGTTGCAAGCAACAGATTATTGCTTTACGAACTGCGTGTAAAGTAAACAATACGATTGTTCTATGAACAAAGGATTTTTGTTTTCTCCCTAGTAGCAACAGCACATCTAGTACCTTAGCGATTTCTGTCACTTCCCCAGATTACCAGAGGCATGAACCCACTATCGAGCATAAATACTAACTCTTGGAGTTGCTAGCATCTAATTGGCCAAGATAGCTACTAACAACGGAAACCATGCAAGATCACAAATAACAAAGACATGATAGAATCAATAATCAATCTGAAATAGCATCTCAATATCCATCGGATCCCCGCAAACACAACATGTATGAATTACAAATAGATGATCTTGATCATGAACGGACCTCACAAGATCTAAACATGAAAGCACAAAGGAGGAGAAACCAGCCATCTAGCTACTACATGGATCCGTAGTCCAAGGTTGAACTACTCACACGTCACACCGGAGGCTTGCATGGTGATGAAGAAAGCCTCCAGGGTGAATTCCCCTCTCTGGCAGGGTGCCGGGAAGAGCTTCAGATACCTCCCAATCTTGGGATGGAGATGACGGTGGCTACAAACTCTGTCGTGGATTTTTGATCGGGTCCTTAGGGTTTTCGTCCCGAGGGCAACTTATAGTCGGAAGGGGAGGCCGAGGGGGTGCCGGGAGCGGCCACACCACCCCCTGACGTGGGCCAGGCCTAGCCGCGCGGCCAGGTGGTGTGGTGGCTCCCTGGCCCTTCTCCGTCTCGTATTCTGGCACTGGATCACTTCCAGAAATATAGGCACTTTGGCTTTTGTCCCCTCCAATTCCGAGAATATTCATTTTCTGACTTTCCTGGAACCAAAAACAGCAGAAAACAGGCAGCTGGCACTATGGCTCTTATTAATAGGTTAGTCCAAGAAATCATATGAAAAGTACTCCAAAGTTGGGACAAAACACAAGAAAGTGGATAAAACCAAGCATGGAACATCAAAAATTATAGATACATTTGCAATGTATCAACATCCCCAAGCTTAACTCCTGCTCATCCTCGAGTAGGTAAGTGATAAAAAGAAAGAATAATTTTTGAGGTGACATGCACCATCAAAGACTTGATCAAAGTATTTGCAGAATACTCAAAGCTGGGATCATAGTACTTCAATCATAACATGAAAGAAAAAGTTCTAGCAATAAGCAAAGAAACTATGATGCAACATGAAAAGGCACAAACAAAAGATTCATGAATAACAATGCTTTGCAAGACGTTTGTTTGTTTCACATAAAGAAAACATAGTATAAAAGTATTCAGCTTGTCCCTCAATAGAGTAGAAAATATAAATGCATAGGACACCTTCAAAGTTCATAAGAGTGACTAGATACAGTAGTTTCAAACAAGCAATAACAATTTATGCATCAATCAACTAGTCTTCGGACAATGCACTCAAAGTAGGTGCATAAAGATAGGAGGTGGAGACTCAATATAATGGTGGAAGAAAAGCCTTTTGTAAAAGGAAGTAGGGATTCAAGTCTCATAAAGAGCTTCCAAGAATTATGGTACTCATAGCTTTCAGCTCTCATTGCCCCTATGATAAGCATCTTGAAGTGATTAAGGTTAAAGTGAAAAAACTATGGTGTACATGCTTGACGAAGTATAAGTCAGAAATCTCATGTGCCTTGTATACGAGGGCCGCTCCTCATGCTACTCAAGTTTAGTCACCGGTAAGTTCTTGTCATCGTAAGTACATGTGTATCATTGAGAACCGCCAACGGGGTACCCCTTGCCCGATGATACGGAAGAATCCCCATATAAAAATGATAAGGCAAGCAGACAACGAGCAGCTCAACATTCTTCTTATTTACCATGGGAATATGGTGCTTTTTTCTCTCTTTCCTCTTTTCATAGTATCTCTTTTTTTCTCTTTTTCTCTTTTTTTCAGCATAGGACTCTTTTTTTATCAGAAGAATGCTTCATAGTCAGCTCATTATGGTTACGCTGCAAGTTTCCACCATGTCAACATGGATTAGACCAGCGGCCCAAGCGTTTCTCTAACACATATACATAACTCCATGGACTTACAAGCTCCCCTTTCATTTCACACCGACGACATCCATATACAAAAGAGCATGATATCAACTAGGTACAAGTACCAAGTGCAATGTTGAAAGCGTTCCCCATGAAAGCATGGTTCTGCTAATTCCCGACAAATAAGTGCAAGCATATACAACATAGAAGACACAATGGTTCAAGTTTATTAAGGGCAAATAAAGTAAAGTGTGCCATCAAGTTCATGAGAGCTTTAATCACTAGTTTTTTCATAACAAGTGGAAGGTAAACAAAAGCATGAATATACTTGGAATAGCATAAGCTAGTAGGTAGGTGACGAGGGTTTAACTCATCAATGCCCATTGTTATGGACTTGGGTTTTGGAGAAGGAGGGAGCGCTGGAGACATCTATCGGCTAGCAAACAAGCACACAGGGGACAAAGGATTTACCCAGGTTCAGGCCTCGTAGAGGTCTCTACTCCTGCTTGTCTGCTCGTGGAATTATCGAAGGAGTCGAAAGTTACAATGGTGCGTAGATACAATCTGGCGAGGGTTGTGGAAACTAGGGTTGTGTGTGTCCTCCTCGCCACCCCCTCCTAGCCTTTATATAGATAGGCTAGGTCTCGGGTAGCAGGTCGAGTCGGTTACAAGTTAGGGTTTTTCCCGTTCAAACTTTCTATCATTAACTTCTTCTTGTTCTTCAAGCAATCGAGAGTCTGTAGGCCACTCGAGTCCCTTGTTTGGGCCTTGGCGATACCGTGGGCCTGTACATATTTGGACCGTATATACCAAGCTTGAGTAACTGTAGGGTATACCCATGTCAGTAGCCCCAGAGTGCCCAGTGGAATCGCATATTCGACTGGGGACTTTTTGAAGTCTTCGAGTGCCTAAACTAGTGCATTTCGACTGGTTTTATTTGTGTACGTGCCTGATACAACCGAAGTATCGGTATCAGTAAACCACCTTAGGGTGAAACAACGTAATCTACTTGAACTCGAGTCCCCGGACTCGAATCCGGAAAAGTGCTGGTGTAATTCGACTCAGGCCACGGAGGTCTTACAGGAGTCGAATTCCAGTTATATGGATGTGAGCACTCGACGCGTCCGTCAAGGCATGTTCATCGTACCTGTAGGCACGGATACAAATTTCTGGTAGTGCACAGCTAAATGTGTTGCCAGGCCTTATTCAGGTCTTACCTTCACGTTGTAAGCGCGGCATCCGAATTTTATCATCGCAGAGACGATTCGGGTGACCTAGGAAACGTAGTCTCTTTGTAGGGAAAATTATGAGGCGGTGTCGCCATGAGCTTCGAGTGCGGACGTTATCAACACACAGCTTTCTGTATAAATAATCATAGGGTGCGCGACCAACGCTCCCTATGGGAGTAGCCCCCGAGTGCCTGGTTGAGTCGAAGACTCAGGTAGGGACTAAATAGCTTTTGTGACTGCTGTCGTATTTTGCTTACTTGTTTCAGTCGAATTTGTTTCCGGCGCTCCCTATGGGAGTAACCCATGTCCATAGTCGAACCGTATTTCGAGTGGTTGGGTTTACTTTTGATTGTCCATGTTCCTGCAAAAATAAAAGAAAATCGTAGGGTGCGCGGCCAGCGCTCCCTATGGGAGTAGCCCCCATTGGGCGAAGGGCCAGGCCAATGGGATTGGCCGTAGCTCTGTGCCCAGTGCGTGCGGCTTGTCCACGAATCGCTGGCAAGCGTTGCATTTTTGGACGATGTCCTTGGCGTCGCGCATGGCCGTAGGCCATTAGAATCCAGATCGTAGAGCTTTGGCAACGAGGGCGCGACTACCAGCGTGGTGCCCGCAGGTCCCTTCATGGATGTCGAGGAGAACTGCTCTTCCATCGGCCATGGAGATGCATCGTTGTAGCACTCCTGTGATGCTACGTTTATACAGTTCGCCGTTGATAATGGAGAATGCCTTGGAGCGCCGCGCGATGTGCCGTGCATCTGTCGGATCGTCCGGTAGCCTTTTGCTGAGGAGGTACGTGATGTACGACTGCGTCCATGATTGCTCAATCAGCATGACGCTCAGTGGTCCTTCGAGTCCGATGTCCAGCTCCAAGTCATCGAGTGCCATGGGCTTATTGGGTGGCGTAGCCCCCGAGTCCGTTGCTATGCTTGTTTTCTTCTCTACGGCCTTTGGCTTGATGGAGCGTTCGCATATGCGCTCGAGAAATACCCCAGGTGGTATGGGGCGCAGGTAGAGCCTATGTTGGCGAGTGCGTCCACCTCTTCGTTGCTTTCGCGACCTACGTGTCGCAGCTCACAACCATCGAAGTCTCCTTCGAGTGTATCGTAGAGGTCGCGGTACACGATCATGTTGTTGTTTAGTGCGTTGCACTCATGCATTGTTTGGTTCACGACCAACTTGGAGTCGCCATATATGATGAGCCTCTTGGCGCCGCAAGCTTTTGCCATCCTCATCCCGTGCAACGGGGCCTCGTATTCAGCCTCATTGTTTGAGGTTGTGAACTGCATTCGCAGGATATACTTTAGCTTGTCCCCTTGAGGTGATGTCAGTATGACACCTGCGCCTGCTCCGTCTTTCCGCTTGGACCCATCGAAGTGCATTGTCCAGAGGTAGGACATATCTGGCTTGTCCGGGAGTTGGTTCTCCATCCAGTGCATGAGGAAGTCAGGAAGAACTTGCGACTTGATTGCGTCGCGCTTTTCGTACGTGATGTCTCGTGGAGACTGTTCTATTCCCCAAAGCGCGACTCGGCCCGTGGCGTCGGGGTTATTGAGGATATGTCCCAACGGGGCGTCGCTGACTACCATGATTGGGTGTTCCTGGAAGTAGTGGAACAGTCACCGGGCGGTCATAAAGACACCGTACGCTAGCTTCTGGTAGTGCGGGTACCGCTGCTTTGTTGGCGTGAGGACCTCGCTGAGGTAGTATACTGGGCGTTGTACGCCGTGGACCTTGTTTTCCTCAGCTCGCTCGATGACAAGCACTATGTTGACCACCTGGTTGGTGGCGGAGATGTACAGCAACAGTGGTTCCCTTTCTCGTGGAGTCACCAGCACTGGCGAAGGGGATAGCAGGCGCTTGAGATCTTCGAATGCTTCTTGCGCTTCGTGGGTCCACTCGAATTTTTCAGCTTTGTGGAGGAGCTGGTAGAAGGGCAGCGCCTTTTCACCCATCTGACTGATAAATCGACTGAGGGCCGCGATTCGTCCGGCCAGTTGCTGGACGCCTCTTATGTTCTTCGTCTTCTCCATGGCCAGTATGGCTTTTATCTTCTTCGGGTTCGCCTCGATTCCCCTCACGGAGATGAGATATCCAAGTAGCTGCCCAGATGGTACGCCGAAGGCGCACTTGTCCGGATTGATCTTGATCCGGTAGCGGTAGAGGTTGACGAAGGTTTCGCTCAAATCGT
This sequence comes from Avena eriantha, assembly GCA_910589775.1. NCBI lineage: Eukaryota > Viridiplantae > Streptophyta > Magnoliopsida > Poales > Poaceae > Avena > Avena eriantha. The sequence continues at coordinate 216,114,940 of OU342740.1, forward strand.
CGATTAGAGAGGCTTCCTCCTTGGTCTTGATTACTATGTCGTCGACATAGACTTGGATGTTGCGACCTAGTTGTTCCTTGAGGAAAGCCTGCATGCACCGCTGGTAGGTGGTTCCCGCGTTTTTTAGCCCGAAGGGCATTGTGTTGTAGCAGAACACACCAAAGGGCATTGTAAACGTTGTTTTCTCTTGATCTTCCTCCTTCATTCGAATTTGATTATAGCCTGAGTAGGCGTCGAGGAAGCAAAGACGCTCGCATCCCGTGGTGGAGTCGATGATCTGGTCGATCCGTGGCAGCGGGAAGTGATCCTTTGGGCAGTGCTTGTCCAGAGAAGTGAAGTCCACGTACATCCGCAGGATATCCGCATCCTTTTTTGGTACCAGCACAGTATTGGTGAGCCAAGTGCTTTCCTTGATCTCGCGTATGAACTTGGCCTCAAGGAGTCTGTTGATCTCCATTCCGACTGCCTGCGCTCATGGCTCAGACAATCGCCTGATTGTTTGCTTGACTGGCCTTGCGTCGGGGTTGACGTTGAGTGCGTGCTCGGCGAATTCCCTGGGAACTCCTGGCATGTCCGCAGGACACCAGGCAAAGATTTCCCAGTGCTCACGGAGGAATTCGACAAGCGCGAGTTCCTATGCGGGACTCAAGTTGTTGGCGATGAGGGTCGTCTTAGCAGGATCCGATGGATGGACATGCACCTTCTTTGTGTGCACAGATGAGTCGAAGGAGAGGTCGGGTGAGCTTGGCCTACTCAAGGGAGGCAGACTGTTGTCTGTCGTCTCTTTCAGTCTTGCGAGTTCCTCCTGCATGCCGAAGGACTGGGAGATCCTGTTGAATTCCCTGTTGCAACTGTCAGATCGCTCAAAGCTCCCGTTGATCGTGATGACGCCGTTGGGACCTGGCATTTTCATCTGCAAGTAGGCGTAGTGGGGCACTGCCATGAACCTAGCGAACGCAATGCGCCCGAGGATGCAGTGGTATTGTGAGGGCCAGTCGACGACCTCAAAGTCAATGCGCTCGCGTGAGGACGTCGTGCCCTCGACTTGTTGATCTTGTGCTGCGTGAGGTCGTCGCGCGCATCGTAGTCACGATCATGTCGCCGTGAGCGGCGGCGCCAAGACAGGTCGTGACTGTCGTCGCTGGATGAGGGCGAGGAGTGGCACTTTGCTAGCGCTTTGCCCTTTTTTGGGTCTGGTGTTGGCTCCTTGTCGAGGGCGGCCTCGATTAATCCCAAGCCCATGATCGTAGATCGGTGCATGTCGTCGGATTGAGAACAAGTACGCCATGAGGGGGTCCTCGAGGCGTGCGGAAGAGAGGGGGGTGAGACGTACGGTATTCTGGGACGGTGAGCACACAAGTTTACCCAGGTTCGAATCCGCCGGCTTTGGACGGATCCTACTCCTGCTAGCAATCCAGTAATACGGCAGAGCCGGAATATGGGTTACAATGGTATCGCCTGTGCGAGTTGAGGGTCTAAAGTATTGGGTGTGCCCTAAAGGCTATCCCTAGGACGGCTTATATAGATATCCGGCCTAGGGTTTACAGGAGAGATCAATCCATTACGACTAAGAGTTGGTTACAGAGTACATCTTGAACTACAAGTAACATTATGGGCCTAAGTTGGTAAGTCTTCTGGGCCTTCCCGTAGCTGGATTGGACTCCGTCTTCTCTCCTGACTGGGCCGCCCGTGAAGCAAAGCTCTAACCTGAAGTGGGCCACCCTGGTCAGTGAGGAACTGTGAGGATACCCGGAAAGTATATCCCCAACAGCAGCCCCCGGAGGCCTCCAAGATCCAAAGTCGGATTTTATCATCGTCTAGCTTGATCTTCGGCTTGCAGAATCTTGAAGGGTTCTGAAACTTTACTAAACTACGATCCGGGTCTTAAAAATAAGTCGGACCTATCAACTAGTTACTCGGATTTTCCAGCTCGATTTTAAACTAAGCCGGAACTTGGTTTCCACGCCACCTGACACAAGCATGGTCAAGTCACGTCATCTGACAGGCGTGCCGTCAACACGACCGTTGGTGGGTCCGCGGTTCGCGGAACCGAGGCACCGTTTCAATGCGAGCGTGGAGATCGAGGAGACGCAATCATCGCATGGGTCCTTCCTAGTTCTTTCCACGACGCGTGGCAGTTAGGTGGATATAAGGGGTTTGGATTTCTCCTTCTCCTTTCCACCAGTCTTGGCCGTTTCCTTTCCTCCCAATCCTCTTGCGTGCTCAGAGCTCTCTCGTCCTTCCCCCCACAGAAAACTCCCAGCACCGCCGCTTTTAGGTCACTTTCTCACCGGAGAAAAATGGCTTCATCATCTTCTTCCTCTGGTTTGGTGGCGGCAGCGGCGGCGGCGGAAGCAGCTGCGGAGAAGGAGAGCTTCCGAGGAAGCTGGATCCCCTGCGCCCTTGACGAGGACGGCCTCAAGAACGTGGAGAAGGAGGGGCTTCTCGCCGCCGGAGACTGGCGGAGCGGCTCCGGCGAAACCGTCCCCAACCCGCGCGAGGGCGAGCATGTCCACTACGGCACCCATCTGGACCGAGGTCTGTCTTTTCCTCCCTCGGAGTTCTTCTCCGAGGTGATAGATCACTATGGAGTTCAACTCCACAATCTTCCTCCCAATTCTCTTCTAGAAATGAGCGCATATGCTGCGCTTTGCGAGGGCTTTCTCGGCATTAGGCCGAGTTTGCTTCTCTTCTAGTACTATTTTCATGTCCGGAGAAATTCCACCACTGCCGGTGTTCCTTACATCACCGGCACCATTAGCTTTTCTGTTAGGACGAGACCGGTTATATCCCAAAATTTCTGCCAGTGACTCAGTCAAACAATGGCCAGCCACTTACTATCATAGGGATATTCCGACTCCCGGCAAAGCTACTGCTTTGCCGGCTTTAGTCGACGGAGCTGCCACGGCCCAGCCTTCCTAGGACGAGGCTGCTCCGGCTCTCATCGACAATCTGATCCTCGCTAAGAGGCGGATCGAATATCTGATCAAGCACATGGGTCTGAAGGGATCCAACTTGGTCCAGTGCTGGGTCTCACGTCGGATCCAACCACTTCAGTACCATGGGGATAGACTGATGCACTCCATCACGTCTTCCAAAAAGACTCCCTTCACATCAGCCCCAAATCCTACACCACTCAAGGCTACATCAGCCAGATCAAGTGGATGATCAAGGAGCGGATCGAGAGGAGGATTCCGGAGATTTCTCTGGATATGTACACAGCGGAAAACCCCGTGGTGCCGGTAAGCTTCGATCAATACACCTTTTATGTGTTTCAATCTCTAAGTTATATACTACAATGCTGATATGTTTTCTTGTTTTCAGCTTGCTGACCTCCCCGAGTCGGAGCTTGCTCCACTCGAAGGATATCCTCCTGAGTTTTCTCAGGAGACTGAAGTGGTCCCATTGCCGAACCATGCGCTCAAGAAGCGCAAAGCTCCGACAGCGGCTGTTGGCACAAAGGAAGTGCCTGTTGTGAAGAGGTAACTTTCATTCACAATTTCTGCCTTTGTACCTTGCTCGAATTTCTTTCTGAGATGTAATGTTTCCGACTTTACTACATTCTCAGAGCAAAGCCTCTCACCAAGGGTAAGGGGAAAGGGATTCCTGTGAAGCCCCTGCGACAGACGAAGCTCACCATAGCTTCTCCTGACGTGGCTCCTCCAACTCCTCCCCCTCAACCTTCTACAACTCCGGCGATCATTCCTTCTCCGGTGGTCATAGAAGATCCGGCTCCTCCAACGGAGCCTGCGATCCTTGGGTCGCAGACTGACGTCACTGTGGGTGCGTCAGCTCAAGATAAGGGTGAACCCTCTTCAGGTGATGATCCCTCGGCTGAAGTCTTCGCCGAAAACCTCCTCAGCAATCCGGGACTTGCCAAGTTTGGCCTATCCCGGAAATCTGCAGAGGAAATCCAGCGGCTGGCCAGGCAAGTCCTGGACAAAAGCCATCTATCCCCTGAGGAGGAAGCGCAAGAAGCAGAGGACGTCAAGTTCTCTGACCTTCTCGCTCAAGTCCGCCTTCGCAACGAGAGGATCGGGACTGGCGAGCTTCCAACAGCCCCAGTAATCCCTCTTACCCTCGCCGAGAAGGTGGCAGCTGAAGTGAACGCGGGTTTAGACAAACTCACCCGCGAGCAATATGTAAGTCGGAATTCCAACTCTTGTTTTTACATTATGTTATATCATATCCTCTAGCCCCCAAGCATGATGTAGGATATATAATCTTGGTTTATGCTTCATTAGGATGCCAAAGAACGTACTAGTGTAGCCCCCAAGGCTCGTGCTGATATTTAGCAAAAAATATTAGCCCGAGTCTTAAGTAGCTTTGTGAATTTGTGTATTCTGACTTACAGAAAGTATGTTCCTATAACCAGGAATTATTATCCAATGTCTGCTATAAGCGAAGAGAGATCAAAGCTCTCTGGCTTAAAAATGCTGAGCTCAAGGTAGCCAAGGATGAAGCCGAAGGTAAATCATTTCGAGATTCAAACCTTGTCTTTTGCTTTTTCAATGTCGAATTTTTCTGAACTGTTGTTCTTTTTTATTTACAACATTGGTGAAACAATCCATCGCTATGATTGAAGAGGCCGAGAACCTCAAGACCCTGGTGGTGGAGAACAAGGGACTCTGCCAAGAGCTGGATAAGCTCAAGGCGGATCATGAAAGGAGCATAGCTCAAGTCCTGGAATCCTCCTCCATGGCCACCGAAGAGCGTGATCGCAAGATCGTTGCTCAAGATAAAATTATCTTGGACCTCAAGAATGAGCTTGGCAGAGAGAAGGATATCTCCGAGGCGCTCCGGGCTGAACTCCAGAGTCTTCGGGAGGAGACGACCAAGATTGACGACATCATTCTTGGTACGTTCCATCTGTCTCACTTATCATTTCTTCGACTTTCATCAATGTCGGATTTTTCTTGACTTGTTTTGTGTATAGGTCCTCTAAACTTGACGGACTCTTCCTCCTCCGAGCCCCTCACCAACCGGCTTACTCAAGTCGGTGATCTTCTGCATGACTTCCGCCAGTCTATTGAAGACATTGGCGAGTCTCTCAGGATTCCGGACATGCCAAGCATGTCGGATTTTCAGGTGCGGGACAAGGCCAAGGAGATGCCACAGCTTGTTCGGGACTAGAACATGTCCTACGCGCGGACTGCTGCACAGAACGCTCTCACCATGGTCATGAGCCACCATGGAAACATGGAGATATGGCAAGTGACCAGACGGTACTGCAAGGTAGACGAAGACGGCCAGGAGCAAGACCTTCAAGCCATCATGCATTCCTGCGCCGGATATGGGTGCCATGTAGCTGATCTGACAAGCTATGAGATCCCCTTCTTCACCCGTATAGATACTCCGCCGCCTCCTCTAGAAGAAACCGAAGAAGTTTCCGACGATGAATGGACCACCTCGGATCCGGACATCTCGGAACGATATCAAGGCGAAGTAACCAGCGAGTCGGTAGCTACTTCATCTCCTCCTGCATCATAGATCAGAAAACTATGTATTATTCTGGAAAGACATGATGCATTTTGTAAATATTAAGTACTATTGACTTTTGCTAGTGCTAAGCTTTTAATCTATTCAGCACTTTTTGGCTTTTGAAATTTTTGCATGCCTGAAATGTTCATGTAAGCACTTGAAATTTTCCGTCTCTACTTATCGTTTATCTGGCTTTCCGCCTCGTCCCTTTCGTGAGCCGGCTAAACCTTCAGCCAGAAACTTTACCGAGCAACGGAGCTCAATTGCTAAACTAGTTTAAACTCGGAAACAAAGCGGCTTCTAGTACCAACAATTCACTACTCGGAAAATACCCACATCCAGCAATCAGACAAATAACCCAAGTAAAGACTAGAATTTTAAGAGTTATGCCCGAAGGTAGCAGTTTTAGAATCGGAAATCTAAACCAGAACGAACATGAGCATAAAGTACTTTCAAGCATTCTGGGATTTTCGACTATGACATGATCATTAGGAAATAAGATGGTTAAAACCTCTCAGAAAAACTTTGAGGTAACCAAAACTTTTATTTCTCATAGAACATGTACATATGTATGATTACAAAGAAGGATAAACTAAGAATAAAAGGGACGTAGCTGAGCAATATTCCACGGTCTGTCTAACTCATCCGGATTTGTACTGCCTCCAGCTCTCTTTCTCTTCTTAGTAGTCGGTCTTTCTTTGACTGGCCTCATATCAGTTAAGTAGTATGATCTATTGTGCAATACTCGACTAACTAAAAAGGGCCCTTCCCATACTGGGGAAAGTTTGTGCTTTCTTTGTTGCACAAGCTGGAGAACCAAATCACCTTTATTGAAAGATCTAGTTCGGACTCTCTGGCTATGATACTTGCGTAACTTCCGCGGATAGGCTGTAGATCTCATTTCAGCAACGACGCGAACTTCTTTGACTAAGTCGAGATCATTTTGTCGATAAATCTCGGCATCCTCTTTGATATACACGGCCACTCTAGGAGAAGTATGAATTAAATCGCTAGGAAGAACTGCTTCTGCGCCATAGACCAAGAAGAAAGGTGTGTATCCTATTGACCTGTTCGGAGTTGTTCGTAAACTCCAAATTACAGAGGGTAATTCCTCTGCCCAAGCCCCCGCAGCATGTCGTAGTGGTGCTTCGAGTCTTGGTTTCAAGCCTTGTAGAATTAAACCATTTGCTCTTTCGACTTGTCCGTTAGCCTGTGGATGTGCGACTGACGCAATGTCAAGCCGGATATTTTTCTCATCGCAGAATTCAGCCAATTCTCCCATGGAAAAGTTACTCCCGTTGTCCGTGATAATACTATGCGGATAACCATACCGGATTATAACATCCTCGACAAATATTTTGGCTATTGCTCCATCACAACTAGTGACAAGTTTAGCCTCGATCCACTTTGTGAATTTGTCCACCATCACTAAGAGGTGAGTGAATCCACTTGGGGCTCGTTTAAAAGGTCCTACCATATCAAGCCCCTAGACCGCAAAGGGCCATGTTATAGGTATTGTTCGCAGCTGATCAGCCGGAACATGAGCTTGATTGGCGTACTTTGGCAGCCTTTGCATGTATTGACTAATCGTTCGGCATATGCCTAAGCTGTAAGCCAGAAAAATCCATGTCGAAAAGCTTTTGCCACTAAAGATTTGGCTGCAGCGTGGTGACCACACTCGCCTTCGTGGATTTCCCTTAAGATTTCCACTCCTTCTTCCGGAGATACACAGCGCTGAAAAACCCTAGAAACACTCCGTTTATGGAGCTCACCTTTAACAATAGTATAGGCTTTTGCTCGTCGGATAATCTGTCGGCTTAGTACCTCGTCTTCAGGTAATTTGCCATCTACCAAATAATCGAAGTAGGGTTGAGTCTAGCTAGGGATTACAGCCAGAACTGCTATCAAAGGTGAGTCAGATTTGGTCGGATATTCGTCATCTACTCCCTTTATCGAGGGAACTTTGAGGTGCTCTAAAAATGCGCCATCCGGGACCTCTTTCCGCGCAGAGCCTATTCGAGATAGTGCATCTACTTCCTCATTTTCTGCTCAAGGGATGTGTTGAACTTCAAACCCCTCGAACAATTTAGATAGATCATCCATGACAGCTTTATATGCTGCCATGTCCTTATTTGCATTACAAATATCCGAGACTTGCTGAGCAACAAGATCCGAATCTCCGTAACACATCAAACGTCGGATACCAATATCCTTAGCAATCCGGATTCCATGCAGCAGTGCTTCATACCCGGCAATGTTGTTTGTCGTTGTGAAGTGGATCTACAACACGTATAAAAGTTTATCTCCTTGGGGTGATTTGAGCACCACGCCAGCCCCCGAGCCCCCTCGAGCCTTAGACCCATTGAAAAAGAGGGTCCAATATTCCGACTCAGGGAGGACCATGTTCTCCTTGGTCTCTGTCCAATCAGCGACAAAGTCAGCAAGGATCTGGGATTTGATTGATGTCTGGGGTTTGTACTCAATATCGAAAGATGCAAGCTCTATGCCCCATTTGGCGACGCGTCCTGTGGCATCACTATTGTTGATTATATCTCTCATGGGAGCTTTGCTCACCACGGTAATTGGATGCTCCTGAAAATAGTGTCATAACTCACGAGATCCTAGAAAAACACCGTAAGCCAACTTTTGATAGTATAATCCCTAGCCAACACCGTAAGCCAACTTTTGGACAAGCCTTGTTTAAGGAAGTATAATCAACACACATCCTTAAATCAGTGGTGTCCTTTTTAGGGACCAGTACAGGGTTGGCCGACCAATCAGTATGGATGACCTCTTCTATGAATCCGGCTAACTCGAGTCGCGTTAGTTCCTTAGCTATTGCCTTACGCTTTTCATCGCCAAACCATCGTAAGGACTGTTTGACGGGTTTAGCGTTCGGGTTTACATTTAGAGAGTGCTCGGAAAGTTCCCTAGGTACTCCGGTCATGTCAGATGGCTGCCATGCGAAGATATCTTGATTTGCTTGGAGGAACTTGACAAGCGTGCTTTCCTATGCGCTACTTAGGCCTACGCCTATCTGGGTCACCTTGGAGGGGTCATCATCCTTCAACGGCGTCGTCTTCGTCTCTTCTGATGCCTTGAACTCCGGATTTGGCTTTGTGACCTCCTTCTTCGTTGCGGGCATCTCGGACGGATCTATGCTCTTCTTGATCTCCTGGTACTCCTAGGCGTGCAGCACGGCTTCGGCAAAGGCGGCATTTGCATCTTCGCACTCTCGCACCTTCTTCGGGTCTCCCCTGATGGTGACCAGGCTGTTGGGACCTGGAATTTTCATCATATTGTAAATGTAACATGGACAAGCCATAAAAGCCCAGTAAGCCGGACGTCCGAATATAGCGTGGTATGCTCTCTTGAATGGGACCACTTCGAAGGAAAGTGCCTCCGTCCAATAATTATTTGGAGTTCCAAAAGTAACATCCAAAGTGATCTCTCCCAGGGAATTAGCTTGTCTTCCTGGGAAAACTCCGTGAAAGATCACATAGCTATGGTCCAGCTGTGTTTCTGAGATCTTCATCCAATGTAGCGTTTCGACATAGAGAATATTTATGCTGCTACCACCGTCCATGAGGGTCTTGGAGAAACTATAACCGTCAATAAGTGGATTAACGATTAAGGCATATTTTCCTCGCATGCGTAGTTTAGGCGGATGATCAGCGCGATCAAACGTGATTGCCACTTCCGACCAGTCCAGATACTGAGGGACAGCCAGAACTGTTGCATTGAACTCGTCGAGAACTTCTTTCTTGACCCTTGCTGGTTGAGATCCGAGGAAGGTGACGTAAGTGTCCTTCTTGGTGGGAAAAGTCTTCTTCCCTTCCGACTTGGGATTTGAAGCATCAGCTTCCTCCATGTCAGAATCTTCCTTGGTCTCCTTGTCTTTTTTGGGATTTTTCTTTCCCTTCTTCCGCTTAGCTTTGTAGCCCGCGGTATCATCTCTCTTGATGTCGTCATTAAAACGACATTCAGCGTTGGTGTGGGACGAGCCCCCATTGGTGTCTAAGTGATGCACACATGGGTTATTGGCAATGTCGGCCCAAGTGTAGGTTTTGCCTAGTTGTTGCTCGCCTCTGCCTTTGACCCTTGACGTCCCACGGCCACGCCCACGGCCTCCGCCACGTCCTCCTCGTCCTCCAGACCCGGAACCAGTAGTGACCACTGTTGTCTCTGTGTTGGGTTTTTCTTCCGAGGTATTTTTGCGCTTCTGAGCTTGTTGCTTTGGTTGTTTTATCGACTGAGGCACAGCCAGGACATTGAGTAATCCCTCTGCATCATCGTCAGCATCTGCATACTTGCTCGCTGTTTCTATCATCTCTCCCAGATCAATAACCTTGTCACACTTCAAGCGATGGCGTAGTAAACCAATTGGGAGACCTGCGATGAAAGCTTCAATCGCAGTTTGATCGTTTACTCCTTCGCAGGAGTTTTTTGTGTCGATCCATCGTCCGAGATAATCCCAGCAAGTTTCTTCGGCTTTCTGGGTGCAACGATGTAGGTCTCCAACCGTACAGGGCCTCCGATATGTGCCTTCGAAATTCCGAAAGAACGCACTTTGCAAGTCATACCAGTTGTGGATGGTGTTTGCCGGAAGTTCATTGAGCCATGATCGTGCCGTCTTCCGCAACATAAGTGGGAGATATCAGGTTGCGACCAGGCTGTTTCCGCCTTTAGCGATGCAGCAAGCTTGGAAGAAATCCTATAACCAGGTGTCTGGCCGACCAATGCCGTCATAGGCTTGGATATGTCTTGAGATAGCAAATCCTTCCGGGAATTTTGTAGCTCTGATGCGTGGTCCGAAGCACTTTGGGCCCACGTACACGTCATTGTTTTCATAGCGTCGAGCCTCTATGTTGGAGTTGATCCTGTGCCTTGCGTCGTTCGGGGATAGAGATCGTCCCGAATGTCGGCTATGGCTGCGGTGCCTTGGAGACGGACTTCGGCTTCTGCCACCACCTCCTCCGCCATGTCGCCCTCCTTGACCTCCTTGGGGGCCGTTGTGATAACTGTGTGGTGGAGAGGGTGGTGCAGCTGGATAGTTTCTGGCTGATCGCCGGCCTCCATCCGGAGCGTCATTATTCCGGTTCCGGGGAGGTTCTTGACTATGACGAGCCCCCTGTCGGCTTGTTCCAGCGTGGTTTCCGTCGTTCCTTCGTCCGTCGTTCCCACCATGGTGAGGCTCAGCCGGACGGCTCTCATGTCTAGGAGGTGGCATTCTCTGACGATCCTCCTCCCGATGTTTCTCCTTATCTTCTCCCTTTCGATCGTTGAATTCTCGTCGGGGACGATTCCTCGGGTTCAGTGCAGCGATCGCGTCTTTCTCGGCCACTGGAGCGACATTGCTCCAGTTATGTGTAGCTCTGTGATGTTGTCCCGACGATCCGGTTCTTGAGTAATTGTCTTCCCTGCGTTCGGGGTGATGGTACTGCGCCCGAACGTAATGGGATCTTACGTCCGCCCATGCCGGATCTGTGCGACATTGGTCAGAATCCGAGACCAGTTTTTGACTTCCGTACAGGGCGACCTTCTACTGCTCCAGTCCCTTGTTGAGTATCTTGATACCCAAGCGTATCTCCTCTGGCCCTGGATTAGCAGATAGAATTTCACGAGCTGCCACGGTATTTTGCACTGGTGTTGGGTATACCCAATCTCCGTTGCTATCCTTCCGTGGCTTCCCCATGTCATCCCCGAAAAGGACATCATCTATGTGACGCTTCCGTGTCTTCTGATGTAGACGGGACATGTACTCCTTGGTTGACATGCGCTTCTTCTCCACCTCGATGTTTTTGGCTTCATCAAGGAGTTGTTGACCACGCGCTTCTAGGGCCTGGGCCCTTTCGTCCAGCTCATCTGCAGTAAGTTCTGCAGCTGTAGGGATAGGTGTGGTTAAGGCGGCATCGATGAGTTTACGCGCACCTTCAGTGATCACGTGTCCATCCACCGATGCTTCTTTTTTCGGCTCGTCTGGGATAAGTGCTCCATCCGAGTCTTCCTCGTATTCCTCGGCAATCACCTCCTCTATCAGAGGGTCTTTTGCCAGGGTCTTGTTATTCTTGTTCTTCTTCTTTGCCTTCTTGGCAGCGCCAGTAGCAAAGACGGATTTGGGTCCGTTTCCCGGAGTCAAGCTCTGATCGGTACTTTCGGACATCTGGACCTCGGGATTATCTCTGACGTCCATGTCATCCTGCGCTTTGGGAGAGTGTTCCCCAAATCCTTCATCCATGGCTTCTCCTTCTTCTGTAGCTTTGGAGTTGTACTCCTCTTCATATTCCGCGGAGAACTTTCGGAAATCTGCCGATGTCATAGATTCATCCGAGGATGCGGGAACACCGGCGTTTGTTCCAATTGCCTCCAGCACTGAGTCGGTGTTTTCTCCAGCATTGGCAGAGCCAGATCCAGATCCAACATATCCGACAAAGTGCGATGCGTGCTTCCTGAGGTACCTGCGGCTTTCGTGATCAGCCATATTGAAACTTTTAATGGTTTTGAGGATTGCATCTATGCTAGCGCCTTGCAGTATCATACGTCTTAGTGTGTACCTGAGGAAAGGCCTCTCTGTCCCGGCATCGTCAGAGCCGGAATCAGTGTCATTATTATGCTCCTCCTGGATTTCGACTTCCACGGGTGGGTCGATCTGGGATCCGGCTTCTCCAGGGAGATCCACTCCAGATTCGAATTGGAGCGTGAGGTCTTCTTCAGGCTCGGATTTCTCCACTATCTCCGCAACTGGTGCGGGCTGGGTGGGATTAGGGTTTTCTGAGATCCGGAACTCTGCCGCCTCCGCGGACAAAGGGGACCTAGAAGATTCTTCAGCCTCTATCATCACCGCTGGGGTGGGTTGGGCAGGTTCAGCGAAACCGATGTAAACATCGATCTCGCCAAAAGACATGATTGTATAGGCAGTCACGGCTTCCCTAGAGGGAATCCAAGTCTCGTCGAGAACGATCAGAGGGACGTCGCTGGCATAGAGGATGTGACCGACGGTGATGGTCTCGCCGATTCTGATTCTTGCAGATTCCGCTCGGAACGCAGATCCGTAGCTCACTTGCCCCAAGGTGGGCGCCAACTTTCGTCGGATTGAGAACAAGTACGCCATGAGGGGGTCCTCGAGGCGTGCGGAAGAGAGGGGGTGAGACGTACGGTATTCCGGGACGGTGAGCACACAAGTTTACCTAGGTTCGAATCCGCCGGCTTTGGACGGATCCTACTCCTGCTAGCAATCCAGTAATACGGCAGAGCCGGAATATGGGTTACAATGGTATCGCCTGTGCGAGTTGAGGGTCTAAAGTATTGGGTGTGCCCTAAAGGCTATCCCTAGGACGGCTTATATAGATATCCGGCCTAGGGTTTACAGGAGAGATCAATCCGTCTACGACTAAGAGTTGGTTACAGAGTACATCTTGAACTACAAGTAACATTATGGGCCTAAGTCGGTAAGTCTTCTGGGCCTTCCTATATCTGGATTGGACTCCGTCTTCTCTCCCGACTGGGCCGCCCGTGAAGCAAAGCTCTAACCCGAAGTGGGCCACCCTGGTCAGTGAGGAACTATGAGGATACCCGGAAAGTATATCCCCAACAGTGCATGGCAGTTCAGGGATCTCCAGCTGGCGGCTGGTTATTGAGGAGGTACATGGTGGCTGCCGTCACCGCAGCCTGCTGCATTCTGGGAACCACGTTGCCTCTCATGTCGACTGTCATAGAGCCGAAGTCGAGGACTTTCGCGGCCTCTGTGCGCTCTTGTTCGGTGAGGTGAGCCATCCGCGACGGCCTCTTCTTGGCGAGGTATTCATTGCCCTTTGAGGAGGATCCTCCATAGGAGGAGAGCCCGGCGCGACGAAGGCTCGATTCGTCCGCTGCCTTTTTACGCGCCTCAAGTTGCGCGATTGTTTGCACCTGGCGCTTGAATTCTTCCTTCAAGAGCCAGTGGTAGCCCATCAGCAGTTCTTGCAGGGACCCAAAGGGTAGAGGTGTGCCCCATAGGGCTTCGCTGCAGCGAGCCCACTCTTGCTCGTTGAGCTTGATTACGACGCGTTCACCGGTTTGCTCATTGATTATGCTGAGAGGTTCGACTGCTCCTCCGTTGTTGACGGAAGCGCGATTGCCGCCATTACCACCGTTGCCACCGTTGCCGATGTTGGGTGGATTAGTGTCATTGCCAGGGTTGCCACCGTTGTCGCGATTGGAAGAGGTGTCGCCTGCGTTGATGACGGCGCACATGAAGTGATTGGGGAAGCTGTTGCTTTCACAACTCTAAGATCCGGAACCGTAGGTTCCATCTTCAGTGGCCATATCGCTTAGATCGGGATCGCGACTACTGTCGCTGACCGTATTCTTGACTGCCACCGGGGCGTTGAGCTCGCTGAGGGTGCTGATCGATGGAGGGAACCATGACGCCGGGGCAATCACCGGTGCTATCGGCTGATCAGGCATGCGAAGCATGCCCATCTGACCAACTTGGAAGCGGAAGCTCCCAATCGCTAGGCTGATTCCGTCGCCCACGGACTCAAAGGCCGGGCAGGTGGCCGACGTGTGGACGGTGAGGTCGAAGGCGCCGAAGAGCTGGCGAATCTCCATTGTTGCAGAGTTGTAGATCGCAGTTGATGGGGCCAAAGAAGCCGCTACATCAGCACTCCCAGTGCCCACGGACGGCGCCAATTGACGAGGGTTTAACTCATCAATGCCCATTGTTATGGACTTGGGTTTTGGAGAAGGAGGGAGCGCTGGAGACATCTATCGGCTAGCAAACAAGCACACAGGAGACAAAGGATTTATCCAGGTTCAGGCCTCGTAGAGGTCCCTACTCCTGCTTGTCTGCTCGTGGAATTATCGAAATAGTCGAAAGTTATAATGGTGCGCAGATGCAATCTGGCAAGGGTTGTGGAAACTAGGTTTGTGTGTGTCCTCCTCGTCACCCCCTCCTAGCCTTTATATAGATAGGCTAGGTCTCGGGTAGCAGGTCGAGTCGGTTACAAGTGAGGGTTTTTCCCCTTCAAACTTTCTATCTTTAACTTCTTCTTGTTCTTCAAGCAATCGATAGTTCGTAGGCCACTCGAGTCCCTTGTTTGGGACTTGGCGACACTGTGGGCCTGTACGTATTTGGACCGTATATACCAAGATTGAGTACCTGTAGGGTATACGCATGTCAGTAGGTATGGTGGACTCTTTGAAATAACTTGGTTTAGGGAGTTGGATGCATGAGTGGAACTCATACTTTGTTGTGGAGGCTAGCAAAAGACTGGGAGCGACAAACTAAGAGAGCAATAATGGCCATAATCATGTAGAGCGACAAAACATCATTGATCAAAGCATAAAGTGATACTACAAGTTGAAAACTAAAGGATCATAAAGGCTAAGGTGACTTGAGATAGTCATAACATGGTGTGAGCATGCACCAAGTCAACCCAAATAAAGCATCCAAGGAGAATACCACTATACTATGTTTTAATATGCTAAACAACGCATGATTCATCCAAGGCACATTAAGAAATCCCAATTGTTTATAACAAGTCATGCTACAGCAAATAATACTAAGCATAAAGCCAAAACAATATCAAGCATGGCATGACAAAGCATAGGCCACAGTCAAAAACAAGCTCTTTTTACCACATAAGCATGAACTTTCCTACTCTTTTCCAAACCAATCCAAACTATTTGCAAACCAAAGTATGAAAGAGGGGGTCCAACCAAATTATTCAGAAAACTAAGAAAACAAGCAAACTAAAAACCAAAACAAAAACGAAAAAGAAGACGCTCCAAGAAAAACACAATTGTGCATGAAACAATAAAAATGAAGCGTTTGGAAGAAACCTGGAATTTTTATTGATGAAGAAGGGGATGCCTTGGGTATTCCCAAGCTTTGACGCTTGTACTTCTTGGATGTTTCTTGGGGTGACACGTGTGGCATTCCCAAGCTTGAGCTTTAGTCCATCCTTCATCTCATTACTCATTCCTTCCATACACCTAAAATTTTTCCTTCATACAAAACTTCACACAATCTCATTAGCAACATTAGTGCACTTAAGATAAATAAGTCTCAAGGTTCAGTTATAACACCAAATAAACTTCCAATAGAACACTAGATACTGTATCACTTCCCTCAAAAAGCTCAATTCCCCAAAAGAACTCAAGAAGGAACCAACAAGAAGCAAATGCAGAAAATGGCAGAAATCTGTCAAAACTGACCAGCAGGTAAAGACGAATTTTTACGAAGACCTTCTGTTACTCAAATGAAATAGTGTTGAACAAAAGAAAGTTAGATAACAACCTGGGACAGAATAACAAAAAATTACAGCTCAATCCGACGTACAGATATCTCTCAGGAATTTTTACGGTGAAGCACAGAAATCTGTTTCAGGACAGCAACTTTTCCAATCATTACTTCACTCTCATTAGAGGTTACTCTTGGCACAAAAAGCAAATAAAAAGGATAAGGAGAGGTTATTACAGAGGTAATAACTTCCAAGGCTCAACTAAAACTCTTGGGTTATCTCCCAACAAGTACTTTTCTTTAACGCCTTTAAGTTAGGCATAAGAAGCAAAGAAAGAATCAAGTGTTCTCAAATGAAGAAGCATTAAGACCAAATTTTGTTTTCATAGGAGAAGCAAAAGAAATATTTTCTCTCTTTTTAGGTAAGTGTTCTATACCTTTCTTGAGTGGGAGTTGATATTTAATGGTGTCTTCTTTCATATCAATGATGGCACCAACAGTTCTAAGAAAAGGTCTTCCCAAAGTAATAGGACAAGAAGCATTCTATTCAACATCCAAAACATAGAAATCAACGAGGACATAGGAATCGTTAACCATAATAAGAACATCATTAAGACTCCCCATGAGTTTCTTTTTAGCATTAGCATCAAGTGGAACATTCAAATAAAAATCTTTAAGAGGATACAAATCAAGCATATCATAAATCCTTCTTGGCATGATAGAAACACTACTATCAAGATCACACAAAGCTTTGAAATCAAAGTCATTCACTTTCATATTAATGATGGGTTCGCAACCATCTTCTTGTTTTATAGGAATAGAAGCTTTATGTTTCATCTTTTCTTCTTTAATCTTTATGAGAGCATCAGTAATGTGTTTTGTAAAAGCCATGTTCATAGCACTAGCATTAGGACTTTTAGCAAGCTTTTGTAGGAACTTAATAACTTCAGAGATGTTGCAACCATCAAGATCAAGATCAAATTTATCATCTAAAGTTATAGAACTATTACTAGCCTCAACACTAGTGGTGGTAATAGTGGAAACACTAATGTTTCTAGAAATTTCATCTTCTCTTTCCCACTTAGCATGAAATTCAGCCAATAGTCTAACATTTTCATCAATTCTTACTTGTATAGCATTAGTGGTTGCAAAGGGATTATCATTAGTATCAGGTTTAGCACCCATTTTATTTAAAGAAGATTGAGCTTCAGCCAAAGATGATATATTTCTTTCAGCACTAGAGAGTTTTTCCTCAATAGTTTTATTGAAAGCAGTTTGTTTACTAATAAACTCTTTAAGCATAACTTCAAGTTCAGAGGGAGCCCTCTTATTATTATTGTAAGAATTTCCATAAGAATTACCATTGTTGGGAGGATATGGCTTATAATTGTTGTTACCAAAATTGTTCCTATAAGCATTATTACCATAAGCATTGTTGCCAAAGTTGTTATTTCTTATGAACTTCACATCAACTTTCTCTTCTTGAGCAACCAAAGAGCCTAAAGGAACATTATTTGGATCAATATGGGCTTTCCCATTAACAAGCATAGACATAATAATATCAATCTTATCACTCAAGGAGGAGGTTTCCTCAATAGAATTTACCTTCTTACCTTGTGGAGCTCTCTCGGTATGCCATTCAGAATAATTAACCATCATATTGTCCAATAGTTTTGTTGCAGCACCCAAAGTGATGGTCATAAAGGTACCTCCAGCAGGTGAATCCAATAGGTTCCTTGAAGAATAGTTCAATCCTGCATAAAAAGTTTGGATGATCATCCAAGCAGTCAGTCCATGACTGGGACAATTCTTTACCAAAGATTTCATTCTTTCCCAAGCTTGAGCAACATGCTCATTATCAAGTTGTTTAAACTTCATTATTTCACTTCTCATGGATATAATCTTAGCAGGAGGATAGTATTTTCCAATAAAAGCATATTTGCACTTAGTCCAAGAATCAATACTATTCCTAGTCAAGGAATTCAACCATTCTTTAGCTTTTCCTCTCAAAGAGAAAGGAAACAATTTCAGTTTCATAATATCACCATCTATGTCCCTATGCTTTTGCATCTCACAAAGTTCAACAAAGTTATTTAGATGGGAAGCAGCATTTTCATTACCAATACCAGCAAATTGTTCTCTCATAACAAGATTGAGCAAAGTAGGTTTTATCTCAAAGAAAGTATTTTCAGCCACAGGTGGAGCAATAGAAGTGCTCATAAAATCATTGTTGTTGGTGCTAGTGAAGTCACACAACTTAGTGTTTTCAAGAGTAGTCATTTTTTTGGGTTTTCAAATAAGAAAGCAAACAAGTAAAACTAAATTTTGTTTTTGTGTTTTTTGAAGAACAAAACAAGAAAACAAAGCAAAAAAGAAAACTAAGAAAAACAAAAACAACAAAGTAAAGAGATTGGTTGTGAGGGACTCCCCTTGTGAAGATGTCCTTGACTCCTCGACAACGGTGCCAGAAAATCGCTTGATGGCTCAATACACGGCGCCCTGAAAAGTGCTTGGTGCGTGGTGTTGATGTAGAGCTCGTTGGGAACCCCAAGAGGAAGGTATGATGAGCACAGCAGCAAGTTTCCCTCAGTTATGAAACCAAGGTTTAATCGAACCAGTAGGAGCAAGGAATAACCTCAAAGGTGTTACTAGCTGAGCTTTGGCAGGGCGCACTACCGGTGCTACTAGCAACGTGGAGACCTGCACAACACAACCACAGAACTTTGTCCTCAACTTGCGATGAGGTTGTCAATCTCACCGTGTTTTGCGGAAAACAAAGGATTAAACGTATCGAATGGAAAGAAGTAAAAATTTGTAGAAAGTAAACACAAAATAGTAAACAGTTGTAGATTGTATGTAAAGAAAGAGGACCGGGATCCATAGTTCACTAGAGGTGGCTCTCCTTAGATAGATAACATGATGGGTGAACAAATTACAGCGGGGCAATTGACAAACACCGAGAAAGCAATACATGCATATACTAATCATCTTGACTCCTCTGAGACTGTATTGGGCATTACAACATAATACATAGACCGCCATCCAACTGCATCTATGACTAATAATCCACCTTCAGGTTATCATCCGAACCCCCTCTAGTATTAAGTTGCAAGCAACAGATTATTGCTTTACGAACTGCGTGTAAAGTAAACAATACGATTGTTCTATGAACAAAGGATTGTTGTTTTCTCCCTAGTAGCAATAGCACATCCAGTACCTTAGAGATTTCTGTCACTTCCCCAGATTACCAGAGGCATGAACCCACTATCGAGCATAAATACTAACTCTTGGAGTTGCTAGAATCTACTTAGCCAAGATAGCTACTAACAATGGAAAGCATGCAAGATCACAAATAACAAAGACATGATAGAATCAATAATCAATCTGAAATAGCAGCTCAATATCCATCGGATCCCCGCAAACACAACATGTATGAATTACAAATAG
The DNA here is from genome assembly GCA_910589775.1 of Avena eriantha. NCBI lineage: Eukaryota > Viridiplantae > Streptophyta > Magnoliopsida > Poales > Poaceae > Avena > Avena eriantha. The sequence goes on from OU342740.1 coordinate 216,134,090, forward strand.
ATGATCTTGATCATGAACGGAGCTCACAAGATCTAAACATGAAAGCACAAAGGAGGAGAAACCAGCCATCTAGCGACTACATGGATCCGTAGTCCAAGGATGAACTACTCACGCATCACACCGGAGGCTTGCATGGTGATGAAGAAAGCCTCCAGGGTGAATTCCCCTCTCTGGCAGGGTGCCGGGACGAGCTTCAGTTCCCTCCCGATCTAGGGATGGAGATGACGGCAGCTACAGACTCTTTCGTGGATTTTTGATCGGGTCCTTAGGGTTTTCGTCCTGAGGGCAACTTATAGTCGGAAGGGGAGGCCGAGGGGGTGCCGGGAGCGGCCACACCACCCCCTAGCGCGGGTCAGGCCTGGCCGCGAGGCCAGGTGGTGTGTTGGCTCCCTAGCCCTTCTCCGTCTCGTATTCTGGCACTTGATCACTTCCGGAAAAATAGGCACTGGGCTTTTGTCCCGTCCAATTCCGAGAATATTCATTTTCTGACTTTCCTAGAACCAAAAACAGCAGAAAATAGGCAACTAGCATTGTGGCTCTTGTTAATAGGTTAGTCCAAGAAATCATATGAAAAGTACTCCAAAGTTGGAACAAAACACAAGAAAGTGGATAAAACCAAGCATGGAACATCAAAAATTATAGATACATTTGGAATGTATCAGTGGCCCAACAGGGACTACAGTCACGAGAGAGAGAGAGAGAATCAACTGGAGGTCTCCCCAAAATAGAGTAAACCTTTGATTGATTATTGTGTATTTAATTTGTCAAAATACCTCTCTTTATATAGGGGAAAACCGACACATAGGCAATTTCCTTAGCCATGTGGGACTAAACAAAGGAGAGGGGAGAGGGGGGCTTGGCGGGCTAGCCAAGGCCCTAGTGGGCCTCGCACGAGGTGCCCAAGGCCCAGCCGGCCACCCCTCCTCCTTCCTCCCATTGGTCTTTCCCTCATGGGCCCTTTCCCTAGGGATTTGGGCCCAATTAGTTATTTCGACCATTTTAATTCTTTTTATTTTATTTAATAAATATAAATGAATGATTAAATAAATATTCAACATTCACTTCATATCATTCAATCCCCGTGGCTATGGAACTCCTTCCACCTCATTCCGGACATCTCCAGACTTAACGAAACCCTTCCGGTTTTCTCTCTCTTTTCTTTGGTGATTCTACCGATACCAAAACACTCTCAGAGCATCATCAATCCCTTAAGCGTGATACTCCATGGTTCGGGAACACTCTAGACATGGTATGGACCTTCCCGTACCAATGATCATTAGAGCGACCTAGATGGCCATGTTGACCCCTGTGCATTCCACGAATCTTTCATCGCTGGACCATGAACGTCGTGTCATATTCCTTTTGTCTCGCGATACTTGCATTGTCCAAGATCTGATCAATTACATCACCATCTCGTTTTCAATCTCGTTACTAATAAATGCTATTTGACTCATTCCTACAAGTGATATCCATGTGATCAAATCACACGCTGCGCAGCTATTGGATATAACTTCTCCGAGTGGGCCCCTCAAGTATCTTTTCCATGACGCGGATGGACAAATCCCGCTCTTGACGCATAATGCCTCAACTGTTCCTCTGAATAACTGAACACACCTTTATAATCACCGGCTGACCAGATAACGTTTGATGCTATCTGAGTATCATCAGGTAGCAGTGATTGATATGGTCTTACAGTCTAAGAAATAGGACACTAGGTCTTTTCTAATCATCGTAACTAGAACTTCGTGACATGATCGGGTCATGATGCTTAGGTTGGGTATTTCTCATCATCTTATTCTCGCAATGAGGTGACTCCATTGTCAACTAGCATAAATGCCACATGATCAGGAAACCTTAATCATATGTTAACCAATGAACCAGTGACTAGAGTTTCACCGGGAACTCCTGGTTGTTTATATATCACACGTGTATTGACGTTTCCTTTCAATACAATTATAGCATGATATAAAACTTAATCATAAACTTTATAAAATATGATAATAATCCATATTATTATTTATCTCTAGGGCATATTTCCAACAAACATATACCCCGATGCCAAGCCAGCAAAACAATAACTTCATCGGCTCCTCGAAGCAAAGTTCATTAGAGAAATCAAGAGGGTAGCCTAGCAGGGGGAACAAAACTGTCTTGGCTTATCTTACATATCCTAACAGGGGGAGCAAAGTTCATTAGAGAAATCAAGAGTCTGTGACATCCCCCCTTTAGGAACCTTCATTAGTTGTCTAGAATGCAAAAATCAGGGGGAACAAAAAAAATCTTGTGCTTATGCAACTGAATGTGTAGTAGAATATATACTCCTCTACCTTCCCTCCAGTTTAAAAAACTACTTAACAAAACTGTATTGGCTTACCTTACATATTCTCAAATGATCTAGTATTTCAGAAAAATTGTGCCAAGATGCCATTGCAACAAGAATTATTTTCTTAGCATCTATTAACAAAATTATCTAGATCTATATGATATAATATCCTTGTGGTTTCAAGGCAGAATTTCCAACTACTCTTACCTCTAGGTATTCCAAAATCCTTTTATAAAGATTTTTGAATTCAATTCTTGGTAGAAGTACCAATGAATCTTACCTAATTCAAATACACATCCATACCTCAAGCTAGGCTTGATGGTAACCCTAGTAGTAGTTGAGTGACTTGCTAATATGAATTGCCTTGATCTGCTGCTTGACTTGTTTGCTTAGGAAGTATGAGATACCCTAGGATCTCATACTCTAGTGTCTAGCTAATCCAAGGATACTAACATTAAGCAACTTACCCAAGCTTGATATGATTCTCTAGTCCCTATAGTGACCCCCTAATCCCATTAACCAGATCAATTCAGAGTTAATCCTTTTAACAATTTCCAAGTCGATGAAGACAAATGTCAAGCATTGATCCCGTCTACTCAATCTACACTTCAACCTCGTCCACTTTATTACAAGTTTGGAACCTAGCATCCCCTCAAAACCATCCCCCCTTTATCCTGGTCATACAACCATTTTTCATCACTATTATATATCATAATTTACTATTATTCATTGATATATTTCATATTAAGAGATGATACTTATGGTATTTCATCTGTTTTTGCATGGTTGATGACTTTTGGAGCATGGACCGCTGCAGTCAGGATTATGATGGAAAAGGTGTTGTTTGGAGGCAAAATTCGAGAAGATCAGAAAATCCGGGAAAATATATGGAAAATCCTATTTTTGTAGAAGACGAAGGCTGCCAGAAGGAGTGGAGATGGGCCACAGGGAGCCCACACCACCCCCTGGTGCAGGCCACCCTGCGTCGCGCCACCAGGTGGTGTGGCCGCCCTGGTCCACCCCTAGCTCTCCCCTATGGCGTATATTATCTCCATGGAACCCTAATACCTAGGGAGCGACCACAGAAAGATTCCGCCACCTCTGCGAGGTGGAAAACACCGAGAGAGAAAGATCTCTCTGGCAGACACAATTCTGCCAGGGGAATTCCTTCCCAGAGAGGTGAGCGTCGCCATCAACACCACCATCAAGCTGGACTTCATCGGGATCATCATCATCATCACCATCATCACCACCAGCACCATCATCACCATCTCCATACCGCTGTAACAATTGGGTTGAATCTTGCATAGTTCTTAGGGGAAACTTTCCCGGTGTTGATTACTCTTTGTAGTTGATGCTATTGAGTGGAACCATTGAATTATTGTTTATGTTCACATTGTTATACATCATTATTCCATCTCTGATCATGATCCATATGATGTCTTGTGAGTAATTCGTTTTGTTATTGAGGACATGGGAGAAGTCATGTTGTTAGTAGTGGAATTGTGTTGAGAAAGATTCAATAGTTTGATATTTAAGTTGTGGTGTACTTCTTCTAGTGGTGTCATGTGAACGTCGACTACATGAAACTTCACCTATATGGGCCTAGGAGAATGCATTGTGTATTTGGATACTAATCGTAGGGGTTGCCGGAGTGACAGAAACCTGAACCCCCGTTACGAAACCATTGCACAAGGGATGTCAGGGTCTTACATTTTAAAGTTGTGGTTCAGTTTCTACCTTAATTACTTTCTTGTACTTACGGATGTTTGCAAGGGGTATAATCACAAGTATGTATTAGTCCTAGGAAGTTCGGTACATTAGCACAGGTTCACCCACACAACACTTAGAGAACTAAAGAAGATTAATCAACTATATGAAGCGAAAGCACTTGACAGAATTCTCGTGTGTCCTCGAGAACGTTTGGTCATCTTAAGTAATACAACCGGCTTGTCCTTTGCTGAATAAAGGATTGGGCCACTTGCTGCATTTATTCTTATTGTCTTTAATTTACTCGTACTCTATTTACCTCCATTATCAAAAATCCCTAAAAATCCGTTTCCTAAGTATTTGCAGAGAATTCCTGATCCATACCACTATCCAGCACCTTCTGCTCCTCGTTGGGTTCGACACGTGTAGCACCCCGATAAAACCACTACTAGAAAATCATTGTGTTTTTGTTTTGTGCATCATCATGACCGCATGCTCATGTCATCATGCCATATTGCATTTGAGCATCGTCATGTCATCATGCATATTTTGTTCACAATTTTAACCACAAACTATTTTGCTAAAAACATATTTTGGTTTTACTAAAATATTCCTATGGTTTTATTAAATCTGTTTCCCTTTTGTTATTTTCAAACTAAAATAAAATAATATTTTTGGTCCGTTATGTGACCGCAAATGGTTTTCTTATTTGACTAAAAATAAAACTAGGCTAAAGACCCGTCTAAAATTTTAGCCCAAAACTAGCCCCATCTAGTCTACTTTGGACTAGATAAATAGTCCAATCCCCTTCTTTCTGTTCCCAAACCCTAGCCCCAAAATCTGAGATCTAGACCTACCCCAAAAATTTCCATCTGCTCTTCCTAAAAATCCCCTCCTTTTATGGTTCCTTCTTGTCTTCAATCCTGTCGTCGGTGAGCTCTATTTTTCATCCATGTGCTGTCACTGCAGTACTCCACAGATCATCGTCGTTTCCTCTTTTTCTCGGCCATGTGCATGGGCAGCAGCTGACCATCGATTTGAGCTTGTCCTTGCAAATCTTGAGGTTGATAATCAGCTAGTTGAGAATCTCACGCAGCCACACACTACATCTCATCAGGTTCCATCGATGCAGGCAGCAGGTGGTCGCCGCCTTGGCCCTGGATGCGTGCGCAGCGAGAGCCAGATCTCTGACCCCGGAGAAACTCCTCTGCTTCCCCATCTAATCCACCAACAGCAGCAGCGCACCACCAGATCACCACCGCATGCTCGACTTGTCCCTGGCCTTGTCACGCTACACGCTACACTACCGCACCAACGCCCACAGTGTCGCCCGCACGCGCCACCTGGCCTCGTCAACTACCACGACGCACGCCCTAGCGTGAGCGCGACCCCACCTACCCCATTGTCGCCTTCTGCCCTACTCCACGCGATTCCCTCGCCCCACCTCATCTTCTCCCCGAGCAAGCCATGGCGCCGCCGGCACCGATCTCCTCCTCCTCTCTGTCACTGAGCCGCCGGCACCGATCTCCTCCTCCTCTCTGTCACTGAGCCACCGCCGCCCTTGTGCCCCGCCGAGCCCGGCCAGCGAGCCCCTCTGCATCGCTGTCCCGCTGGAGCCCAACGCCAGCGCCGCCTCCTCCCGAGCCCACCGTCGTCGTCCGGAGCTCCGCCACTGACCCTCTCCGCAACCGCGCAACCCCGTCTTACTCGCCTCAACCCACCACGCACGCACTAGCGCACCTGCATGGGACACGCGACCGTCCTTGATTCCCCACCTACCCCTCTCACTCCCCGATGCTCCCCTCCCCTCCCTCGTCGCCGTTGCCCTACAACGCAAGCCCCCGCTACCGCTCGATGTTGGGTCCACAGCATAGAAAACAAAAAATTTCCTACGATGAGAACTACACGCCAAGATGTATCTACTAGGTACAGAGCAACGGGTGGACATACATCCAACAAGAACTTACCCTCGAAGACAACGAGTTTTGTTAACGAGTAGGAACTCGTGGTTGATGTAGTCGTACACTTGCCAATCTCTAGATCGTGAGGAAGTTCGAGCGCCGCAACTCAGCAGCGCATCCCTACTCGCACACACGTTCAAGTCACCGGGCAACCTCCACCTCCTCGGTCCAGCGATCCAGCGGAAGTAGCAACTCCTTCTAGAAGAAATGCTACCGGGAACATGTATCTCACTAATCCGAGACCATGGGGAATAATTCTAGAGGGGGAAGAGATCCTTCACAAGGAGGTGTGAGGAAGAAGGAGGAAGAGAGTGGCCTTTTATAGGAGGAGGGGGGTGCCCCTCCTTCATGGCCGGCTCATGGGGGGTGACTCCTCACCTCCCCCATTCATGCGGTGGTAACCCCTCCACATTAAAATGCCTTTTCACATTCCCCTTTAAAGTCCCTACTTTAAATGCATTAAAATTCTCCAAGTTTAATGCTCTCTCATTTAATAAAACTCTTTTATTAAATTTTTTCAGAATTTGTTAATTACTTTAATTAACAAACATTCACATATAACCCCTTGCAATATTTCAATATCACATGCAGAACCTCTTTCTACAATTTCACCCGAAACAATTTCCGGTTTCTATCGAAACAATTCCTGCGCTTTGCAATTCTTTTGTCTGAAACATATGTGCTCCAAAATGGTGTCCGGTAACTCTTAAGTGTGTCACCCTACGGTTCGCGAATAATGCAGCGGGACCTGGAGATCTGTACTGACTCCTACACATTCAACGATGACTTCTGTGATCGTGAGAACCTTTAACGCTAGTAACTAAATCCCTTTGTCTCGCGATATATTACATGTCCGAGATTCGATCATCGGTATCTCCATACCTAGTTTGATCCCGTTACCGACATGCACTCTTTTCTCGTTCCCGTGATATAAAATTCTAGTGATCACATCACTTGCTTGCAAGCTATCTTAATGTGATATCACCGAGAGGGCCCAGAGTATATCTATCCATCATCGGGATTGACAAATTCCACTCTTGATCCATGAGCCTTAACATAACACCTTCGTAGGACTGAACCCATCTTTATAGTCACCCTGTTACGGTGTGACGTTTGATGTTATCAAGATACTCTTCCGGTGTTAGCAATTAACATGATCTCATGGTCCAAGGATAAAGATTACTTCGTATAGTGTTATAGCAATATAAACATAATGACTTTGATCGTAATGCTCTACTTCGGATGAATGTTCATCACATCATTCAACTAATGTTGTGACCTTGTTATTAACAACAGCCAATGTCTATGATCAGGAAACCTTGATCATCTTGTTAATCAACAAGCTAGTCTAAAAGAGAGGCATAACTAGGAACCCTTTTTGTTTATTAAACACACATGTATTGATGTTTCCGATCAATACAATTATAGCATGCAACATAAACATTTATCATAAACATGGAATAAGATAATAACCACTTTATTATTGCGTCTCGGGCATATTTCCTTTACTCTCCCACTTGCACTAGAGTCAATAATCTAGTTTGAAAAACTTTGCGTATTGAATACCTATGGCTTTCTGGTGTTGCATATACACTATTGCTAGTAGTTAACATAATCTCTGGATCTGACAGTTTCAGGTCCGTGTGTATTTGCATGTTTTTGCGTCTCTACGCATCACTCATTCTCAAATGAGATGGAATTGTATAAATTTGGTCCTCTGGTGAGACCTTTAGTTCGTTCGGGTTAAAATATGTTGATATTATTATCGCACAATATATCTTCATAGTATTAGCCCACTTTGAACAACACCTAGTTTGATAACAAACTACTTAACACAAATGCCCTCCTTTGCTGCTACTATAACAGTTGTATACTTAGCCATTTGTTGTAGTATCTGTCACAATGTCTCAACTTTGGAACTCATCCAAATCCATCATGGAACATCCTTTCCATTACATTGTGCCACCCATAGTCTAAATTGAGATAAATTTAATTTGTATCTTGTGACAAAATTAGTATCAATGTAACACTTTACAATGAACTACCTTTAACTATTTGTCACTTATACATGATATATTCTTAGTTCTTCCAAAGCTCATAAGAATATCTTTACTATTGTCGAATGATCATCTTATGAATCATTCTCGTATATGCTCATAACATTTAGAGCATAGGACATTCTAGATATATACATATCATGGTATAATCGATCAAAATCTTCATGTGATTTTACTCACCAAGTGTTGAAGCACTTGAATCTTGATACAATTCTTTCCATGCAGCAAGAACCTTTCTTGTTGTTTGATACGTCCATTTTGCATCACTATTCTATGTCTTAATTCACTATTATTCATTGATATCTTTCGTATTGCGAGGTGACACTTATGTTATTTCATCTGTTTTTGCATGGTTGATGACTTTTGGAGCATGGGTCGATGCAGTCAGTATTCTGATGGAAAAGGTGCTGTTTGGAGGCAAAATTCACAAAGATCAGAAAATCCGGGAAAATATACGGAAAATTCTATTTTTCCAGAAGACTCAGGATCCCAGAAGATGGAGTGGAGGTGGGCCATAGGGGGCCCACACCACCCCATGGCGCGGGCAGGCCTATGTCGCGCCTGGGAGTGATGTGGCCGCCCTGGCCCACTCCAGCCTCTCTCCTCTGGCGTATCTCATCCCCATGAAACCCTAAGACTCGAGGAGCGACCACAAAAAGATTCCGCCGCCTCTGCGGGGCGGAAAACACCGAGAGAGAAAGATCTCTCCGGTAGACAGTTTTCTGCCGGGGGAATTCCTTCCCGGAGAGGGAAGATCGTCGCCATCAACACCACCATCAAGCTGTACTTCATCGGGATCATCATCACCACCATCATCACCATCAGCACCCTCATCACCATCTCCATATTGTTGTAACAATTGCGTTGAATCTTGCATAGTTCATAAGGAAAACTTTCCCGCTGTTGATTACTCTTTATAGTTGATGATATTGAGTGAACCATTGAATTATTGTTTATGTTCAGATTGTTATACATCATTATTCCATCTCTGATCATGATCCATATGATGTCTTGTGAGTAGTTCGTTTTGTTCTTAAGGACATGGGAGAAGTCTTGTTGTTAGTAGTAGAGTTGTGTTGAGAAAGATTCAATAGATTGTTATTTAAGTTGTGGCGTACTTCTTCTAGTGGTGTCATGTGAACGTCGACTACATGACACTTCACCTATATGGGCCTAGGGGAATGCATTGTGTATTTGGCTACTAATCGTAGGGGTTGCCGGAGTGACAGAAACCTGAACCCCCGTTAGGAAACCATTGCACAAGGGAAGTAAGGATCTTAGAGTTTAAAGATGTGGTTAGGTTTCTACCTTAATTACTTTCTTGTACTTACGGATGTTTGCAAGCGGTATAATCACAAGTATGTATTAGTCTTGGATGGGTCGGTACATTATCACAGGTTCACCCACACAACACTTAGCAAGCTAAAGAAGATTAATCAGCTATATGAAGCGAAAGCACTTGACAGTCTTCCCATGTGTCCTCGAGAACGTTTGGTCATCTATAGAAATACAACTGGCTTGTCCTTTGCTGCATAAAGGATTGGGCCACTTGCTGCATTCATTCTTACTGTCTTTTATTTACTCGTACTTTGTTTACTTGTTTTATCGAAAACCCCTAAAATTCCGTTTGCTAAGTATTTGCAGAGAATTCCTGATCCATACCACTAGCCAGCACCTTCTGCTCCTCGTTGGGTTCGACACTCTTACTTATCGAAAATACTGCGATACACCCCCTATACTTGTGGGCCATCAAGACTATTTTCTGGCGCCGTTGCAGGGGAGTCAAGCGCTATTGGAGAGTAGAACTGGTAAAGGAAACTTCTACTGTGAGTATTGTTTACTTCTGCTAGTTGCTTTATTTTCGTTATGGATAATTCGCTGAGTTTCTTATTTGGTAATGCTACTACCACTTCTAAGGTAGTAGATAAGCCACCACCTGCTGAGAAAGATGTTTTCAAAATACCTACAAGAATTATTGATCATGTTATGGATAACTACTATGTTGGGGATGGAACTGTCCATTCGGGTGATCATTTACTCTTTATACACGAATTATGCGGGTTGTTCAAGTGGGCAGGTATTACTACAGATCAAGTTAAGAAGAAGTTGTTCTCATTATCGTTGAAAGGAAGATCTAAGGAATGGTATAAGCTGATGAAGAATGGTCAAGCTCTGGAATGGGAGGAAATAGTGCCTCTCTTTTATTCAAAGTTTTATCCTCCTAGTGAGATTCATAAAGATCGGAATCAAATATACAACTTTTGGCCTCTTGATGGAGAGAGTACAGCTCAAGCTTGGGGGAGACTGAAGTTACTAATGCTCAAATATCCCATTCATGAGCTCCCCAACAATATAATTATCAACAACTTTTATGCAAGGCTCCCTCTACATGACAAGGATTTATTGGATGCTTCTTGTGCTGGATCATTCACTCGCATGGAAGAAGAAGCTAAATGGGACCTTCTAGATCGTATTCAAGATAATGCTGGAGCTTGGGAGAATGACAAAGGTAGAAAGTCAGGTATAAATTATGATTATGAATGCATTGAATCTTTTATGGGAACTGATGACTTTCAAAATATTAAAAATGCTTATGGTCTAGACTCTCAAGCTATTGCTTCTTATTTTAAGGTTTTTGCTTCCTACATTGAAGTGCCTAAAAAGAAGTGCAATAAGTATCATGAACCTTATAAAGATATTGCTAAGAGTGTTCCTACAAGAAATACTGAAATTTATACTACTAATCATGTTTTACCTGAACCTTATATTGAGAAAATGCCTTTTCCAGTTAAGGTAAAGGAACATTCTATGATGGCTAGTATGGTAGACGAAAGTATGAATAAAGTTGTTGAACCTGATAAAAAAATGGTTGATGAACCTGTAATAGCAAATGTGAAAGACTTTGTCACTAAGTATGAGGAAGAGGGACACACTATCCTTTGTAAGGATACCTCTAATATTGTTTCACATAGTAGTGTTATGAGAGCTAGTATTCCTGTGTTTTCTGTTAGAATAAGTGATCATTGCTATGATGGTCCTTGCGATAGCTATATTCTTAAGTTTATGCATGATACTGAAAGTTATTATGAGAGAGGGAAAAGTGTTCTTATGTATCTCAATAATATCAAGTTTCCTCGTTTTATGCTGAAAGTTTTTATGTTGCACTTCTTTTGCTTTGTTATGAAAGTTGTCTTTGGTTTCAATAACTTGTTTGTTTACAAGGTTCCCTTGCATAGGAAGTGGTTTAGACTTAAATGTGTGTGTGTGTTTCTTCTTCTTAATGCTCTCTTTCACTTCAATTCATATCCCAATGAGAGCTTCTTCAAATTATCATGCCCATCTTAATGGCTATAAAGAAAGAGGTTTATGGGAGACAACCCAATTTGTTTTTGCTTTCAGTTTTTTTTGTTTATTTGAGTCTTGGAAGTTATTAATTTGGTAATAACTGCTCTTTATCCATTTTGTTTGGTTTTTTTGTCAAGATCAACCTCTAATGAGAGAGAAGTAAGATTTAGGGAAGTTGCTGTCCCGAAATAGCTTTTTGTGCTTCACCGTAAAAATTCGTGAGAGATCTCTGTATGTCAGAGTTAGCTGTAATTTTTTGTGCTTCTGCCCCAGGTTGTTATGTAACTTTCATTAGTTTTGCACTTTTTGATTTGAGCAACAGAATATTTTCGAAAAAATTGATCTTTACCTGCTGGTCTGTTTTGACAGATTTTGCCAATCTTGCATTTGCTTCTTTATTCGATTTCCTTTTTGAATTCTTTTTGGGCTTTTGGAAGGAGTTGCTACAGTAGCTTTGTTTTGATGGTTTTCAGTTGAAGTTGGACTCAAAAGGTTTTATCACCTCACTTATACTAATGTTGTTAATGAGAACTGTGTGAAGTTTTGTGTGAAAGAAATTTCCAGGAAGTGGAGATAATGGTGTAATAAGGAAGAGATGGGTTTTAGGACTCGAGTAATAAGTGTATGAAGATGAAGATATTGATGATTCAAGTGGTTACTCCGGAAGAATCCACTAAATACCAAATTCAGAGACCTGCAGAGTCCATGTTCAAATAGGTAACGGTTCTGGTAAGAAAAGTTCTACGAAAATACAATCCAACTATATTTTAGCAGTTTTTAGTCAATAAGGAAAGGTACGAAGCGAAAAAGGGACGGAAACGGAGCTAGGGTGGCTCACACCACCCTGTGGCGCGGGCCCACCCCTGGCCACGCCACCAGGTGGTGTGGCTACTCCGGACTCCGCCTCCGACTCATTTTCTCCCAGTACCTTCCTTTTGATATGAAACTTGGTAATATATAACCCCCTGGATCCCCCGAGGTTCGTATATCGTGTTCTCGTCGTGTTTTTGTTTCGATCTGTTTCTGCCAGGACATACTCTTTGAAAGTTTAGAAGCACAATGGTGTCTGCCAAGGATAAAGGGAAGGAGCCCATGGAGGAAGACCTCCAAGACCCCGGGAAGGAGAAGGAGATCGAGACTGAAGGTGACGAGGAGCAAGGCCAACGTCCACACACCGGTACTACCATTGCAAGCATTGGAGTGGTGAAACCTTCTAGGGTTAGAAGGACGGCACGGATGCAGACTGGGGGGAAAGCTCCTCGTCACAGTTTGGCTCCACGGTCACTTCCTCCACGCACTAGGAATCATTTCCATACCCTTATCCATGAGCATCAATACCAGAATATGCCTAAGGATAAATTACCCTCCAATTGGGATTTGCCTCGTTCTAGCCATGTAGGAAAAGAAGACTTCAAGGAGAAAGAGTGGGGAAAGAATAGCAAGAGCTAGAATTCTCAACCTGACGTGAGCATGAGCCGTATTGAGCAAAACTCGCAGCTTATTCGTAATCTCACCTTTGAGATTGAGGACTTGGGGAAACTTATCAGAGAGCTCATCGAGAGGATACCACCACCACCGAAGGAGTAATACGTCATCGGGTTTGGCATCCCCTTGGTTTGTTCCAAGCTTGGGGGTGTGCCGCGGTATCATATCACTATCTTCTATCTTTTTACCTTATTAGTAGAGTCATAGGATGAATAGAGGAGTTATTTTGTAGTATGGTTTGCATTATGGAAGTGTCCCCTCTCTCGTTAGATATGTATCCCTTGGTGTGAGTTTCCGTTATGGAATATTAATGAGAAGTTCTATCATTCACTCTTTTGCGTAGCTTATGTTAGTTTTCAATTCGCGGTTATATGATTGATCTTGTTGTTAGTATTGGTAGCACCCTGGGATCATTGAGTTAATTTAGTTGGTTTTGGCAAACCTGGCTCGGTCAGTAGCAACACCTTTTTGAGAGTTGAAAAGAAAAAGATAGAAGTACTCTAGAGGAAAATAATTTCATCATCTTTCTTTCTTGATTTGCTCATAAGTTTAGTATTCTCTAGTTAAGATCTTTTGTACTTCCAAGGAAGATTGCATGTTTGTCTTTATCACTTGTATGCTTGTTTGTTTCCTTCAACTCTTATACTTGCTACCCAGCCTTGCTAGCCAAAAACCTATACTGAGAGGGAATTCTTCTCGTGCATCCACCTCCTTTAAACCAAAACCCACGCCATTTGTGTCCACCATACCTACCTAGTAGCATTATTGCTATTCCAAGTAAATTCCTGTTTTGTCTACCTCCCAAATTAAACTTGTTATGTGAAAATTAGTGATTAAAGCTCTCACGAACTTGATGCACACTTTAGTTTCTTGCATTTAATAAACTTGAACCATTGGGTCCTTCTTTGTTGTGTGTATGCTTGCGCTTTATGAGTTCAGGTTAGCCGAACCATGTATCATGGGGACCTCTTTGAACACTTCATTTAGTACTTTGTACCTAGTTGATATCATGTTCTTTTGCTTATGGATCCCGGCGGTGTGAAATAAAAGTGGAACTTGCAAGATCATGGAGTTTATATGTGTGTTAGAGAAACGCCTGGGCCGCTAGCCTAAGCTATGCCTAATCATGGTGGAAAATTGCAGCATAACTATAGTGAGCATTCTATGAAGCATCCTCAATAAAAACCTATGCAAATAGCAAATAAAAAGATCGCTGAGATGCTCACTGTCTGCTTGCCTTGTCATTTTGATTATGGGATAGGTCCTGTGTCATGTGCAAGGGGTACACCGTTGGCGGTTCTCAATGATACGCATGTATTTGCAATGACAAGAGCTTGCTCGTGACTGAAGTTGAGTAGCATGAGGATCGGTACTCATAAGTAAGGGGCATGAGATTTCAACTTATAACTTGTCAAGCATATCCTCCTAGTTGTGTCACTTTAACCTTAATCACCAAAAGAGGCCTATGATAGGGGCAATGAGAGCTGAAAGCTAGTAAGTATCATAATTTTTGGGAGCTCTTCATGAGACTTGCAATACCTGCTTCCCTCTGCGAAGGGCCCTTTCTTTTACTTAGTAGTTGAGTCAGTAAACCTATTCCCTTCTATCTCAGCAAGTATTTTGAGTTGTTGTGTTGCATTCATTCATATGATGATTTATTCAATCATGTCTCTTATGTTCCTTGCTTTGCACGTTTCTCTTATCTTGAAGTTTACTACTTTGAAAGCTTTCTTTGAAAACCAGCTATTTGTGAACTCTAGCAAATTATCAACTATTCTTCGACCGAGAGCTAAGTTTTCCATTACCAATTATGATTTACTCTATGTATCTTTATTGTGTTTCCTTTACTCATTGCAAGTTGAGTTATATAATAGTGAATTGTCCTCTGTTATGATCTATGTATTTGATGAATGTGATGCTTGTTGTCCGTATTCTTTTATCGACTCTTCACTCTATAAACCTGAGGTCATGTTTATTGAGCTCAGTTTCGCTTGGGGACAAGCGAAGTCTAAGCTTGGGGGGAGTTGATACCTCCATTTTGCATCACCATTCTATGTCTTAATTCACTATTATTCATTGATATATTTCATATTGAGAGGTGATACTTATGTTATTTCATCTGTTTTTGCATGGTTGATGACTTTTGGAGCATGGACCGCTGCAGTTAGGATTCTGATGGAAAAGGTGTTGTTTGTAGGCAAAATTCGCGAAGATCAAAAAATCTGGGAAAATATACGGAAAATTCTATTTTTCTAGAAGACTCAGGATGCCAGAAGATGGAGTGGAGGTGGGCCACAGGGGGCCCACACCACCCCATGGCGCGGGCAGGCCTAGGCCACGCCTGGGAGTGGTGTGGCCGCCCTGGCCCACTCCAGCCTCTCTCCTCTGGCGTATATCATCCCCACGAAACCCTAAGACTCGGGGAGCGACCACAGAAAGATTCCGCTGCCTCTGCGGGGCGGAAACCACCAAGAGAGAAAGATCTCTACCGGGGGAATTCCTTCCCGGAGAGGGAAGATCGTCGCCATCAACACCACCATCAAGCTGGACTTCATCGAGATCATCATCACCATCATCACCACCATCATCACCATCATCACCATCATCACCATCTCCATATTGCTGTAACAATTGCGTTGAATCTTGCATAGTTAATAGGGAAAACTTTCCCAGTGTTGATTACTCTTTGTAGTTGATCCTATTGAGTGAACCATTGAATTATTGTTTATGTTCAGATTGTTATACATCATTATTCCATCTATGATCATGATCCATATGATGTCTTGTCATTAGTTCGTTTTGTTCTTGAGGACATGGGAGAAGTCTTGTTGTTAGTAGTGGAGTTGTGTTGAGAAAGATTCAATAGATTGTTATTTAAGTTGTGGTGTACTTCTTCTAGTGGTGTCATGTGAATGTCGACTACATGACACTTCACCTATATGGGCCTAGGGGAATGCATTGTGTATTTGGCTACTAATCGTAGGGGTTGCCGGAGTGACAGAAACCTGAACCCCCGTTAGGAAACCATTTCACAAGGGAAGTAAGGGTCTTAGAGTTTAAAGATGTGGTTAGGTTTCTACCTTAATTACTTTCTTGTACTTACGGATGTTTGCAAGCGGTATAATCACAAGTATGTATTAGTCTTGGATGGGGCGGTACATTATCACAGGTTCACCCACACAACACTTAGCAAGCTAAAGAAGATTAATCAGCTATATGAAGCGAAAGCACTTGACAGTCTTCCCATGTGTCCTCGAGAACGTTTGGTCATCTATAGAAATACAACCGGCTTGTCCTTTGCTGCGTAAAGGATTAGGCCACTTGCTGCATTCATTCTTACTGTCTTTTATTTATTTGTACTTTGTTTACTTGCTTTATCGAAAACTCCTAAAAATCCGTTTGCTAAGTATTTGCAGAGAATTCCTGATCCATACCACTAGCCAGCACCTTCTGCTCCTCGTTGGGTTCAACACTCTTACTTACCGAAAATACTGCGATACACCCCCTATACTAGTGGGTCATTATTGTTTCCATATTGAACCCCTTCAATATCTCATATATGTATGTCTGGAACAACCATATTTGCGCCTTAATCTATCCATATAGATATTGATGTCAAATATTCCGGGTTTGCCCAAGTCTTTCATCGAAATCTTATTTTAATGAAATTCTTAAATTGTGTCAATACAAGATACATCATTTCCAATCAACAATATGTCCTCTACATAATGTATTAGAAATATGTCTCAGTACTCCCACTTAATTTCTTGCAAATGCATGCATCTTCATCATCTCCGATGAATTTAAACTCTTTTAACAGTTTCATCATGGTGAAGATTCCAACTCCCCTATGCTTACTTCAACTATTGAAGTTTCCATGCCCTTTTAGCACCCTTTTAATTAACAAAACCCTTCGGACCATGTCATGTACACGTCCTAGGTAACCGTTATATTAGAAGAACATTGTTTTGTTTATTCAACTACCATATACCAAATTATATGTAGTGGTTGCTGCATTAATCCGTCAAGACTATATATCGCTATAAAAGATCAAATCTTGTCATAGTCAACTCCTTGAACATTGTCGTAAACTTCTTTCCGACATGTCGACTATTTCATAGATGTTAAACATCCATGTCTTATTTCTTTATAGATCCAAACACGACCGATAGGCTTCACGGCTTTCCGGAGGGTCTTCCAAGTTCAGAAACTTGATTTATCGTGTATGGATACTATCACGGATTATATGACTTCTAGTCATTTTATGGAGTCAGGCCCATCATCGCTTCTTTGCATGTAGTCGGTTCATCATTGTCAAAACAATAACGACTTGCTTATCAAATCTTACTATTTGATTCTTACCGACCCACATGGTTCTATAGGAACTCTGATCTCTGAGATCACACCTTTTGTAATCACGGGAGCCATGAGCATTGTGGCCGCCACCAGGACACTTTCCGGCGCTGCGCTACTTAGCACATATAGTTAAGGTTCAACAACCTTATAAAATTCTATTGTCCTCCCACTTAACTTTTCGCGAAAAATTCCTTCTCAAGAAACTTGACGTTCCAAGTAACAAACTCTTTTGTCCTCGGTGTTATGGAGAAATTCCCAACAAATTCTTTGGGATAACCTACAAATACATGCTTATCGGACTTTGGTTGTAAACATTTTACTTATACATAGCATACCAAAATTTAAGAAAAGACAATTCGGGTTTTATCCCAAACCATAACTCATATGGTGTCATTTCAATGGATCACGATGGTGCTCTTTTTAGTGTAAAAGCGGTAGTCTCTAAAGCTTCAATCCTTAAAACATAATGGCAGTTTTATAAATGACACCCTTGATCTTACCTTGTCAAACATGGTTTGATTTCATCTCTTGAATATGCCATACTCCTATGGTTTATCGGGAAACACAAATCATGGAACAATTCCTCAAGTCTTAGGTGTTTTTTGCTAAACATGTAACTCAAATATCTTCCTTTATGATCGAATCATAAACTCTTTATTTTCTTGTTACAATTATTTTCCACTTCATCTTGAAAGTCTTTGAACAACTTTCAAATATTTCATACTTCTTCCTTATTAAGTAAATATATATATATATTCACTTAAATTTCTGGAGAAAGCATATGAAGCAAAAAGATACATCGCATATGGCTACACATAATGGACTATGTACATCAGCATGCACAATTTCCAATAAGCTAGTCATTCGTTCCTCTTTGGCCTATGAACGGAGTTTCAATTATCTCGAGGAAAGTCTCACAAGCATCAATTGATCAAAATCAAAAGACTCCAAAAATCCATCATAATGGAGTTTCTTCATGTTTTCTTTCCAATATAATTTAAACAGCGATGTCACTTCATAAGTGATCATTCAATCATTTGTCTTGCGACATTTTAGCAATAGTGTTTATGGATGTGATTTCTCCCACTAGACTTGCAAAAGTTCATCCATACTTTATGGAATACGGTAATTATTTGAACAACCATTATTCTCTTAATATCGGAACAAAATAACAATTATTAAAACAAATCTTGAAGGCTAGGTTTGACGACAACGAAAAACACAATAACACTTTATTTGTTTTTGATGATCATCATCACTTATTCTCTTGCTAGTTACTTAGGCCATTGTGGTTCATGAATTGCGTTGTCCTGTATGACACTTCATACCAACCAATTCGGTATCCAATACCGGTATCCAATACCTAAGAACCACATTGTTTAATAAGCAAGGAATACAACCATAACATGTATATCTTCTATATACCCAAGCTAGACATTTCCAACTTTTTCTTTTCGGCCAAATATTTTATATATTCTCTTTTAGCAATTCCTTTTCTTTTAAAAGAATCTATCAAGATCAATAGTGGTGTCATTACATGACACATAGTACAAAGCTTGTATATAGTCAAATACTAATAACTTTGGACTTGCACTTTCAAGTGGATCACCATCATCAAATGTTTGGCATTCCTTCAAAAATCCATTCTTTAGTAATCTTTTAGTGTAGTAAACATTTTACATACATCTTTTATTCATCCTTATCATGACAACTTTCATGATCAAGCTACTATAGCCCATAAGGAAGAATGACGAGTATAATTTTAGTTCCCAAAACCTTTTTGGAAGATTCGGATGCCTAGCATCTCCATCCTTCACAAATTCTCATACAATATGAGACCATATATTTTGCTAAATTATACTCTATCATAATGCAACCAAAAGCATTGTCTCAGATATCACAATATCTTTCACACATGATGGTTTCCGAAACAATTTTCAGCTCCTATATAATCTTGATATTAAAACAACTTTTGAATATCAATAATCATGGAGGCAAACATGATACTTTAGATACTAACATTGGAATTCTTACTCTTGATTTAATACTACTTATTAAACTTCATGGAGTAAATAGAGTTTGCTAAAAGTTTGCAATAGGACTTATAAACTTTAAATTGACATTCAAAACAATACGATACCAGTTCGTAAAGTAAAAATCTCCAGAATTATATAGTTCTATTATCTCAATTAAAACTAAGCATAAGGTAGTGAACAGATGCCAATGACTACAACAAATTATGCAAATTCACTTCGATTTAGTTTATGACAAATTGAGTTCGACTAATCCAAATTAGAAATGAACACCCACTCAAAAACGACATCCCTCGTGCCTTTTTGGTGATTACATGACCCAAATCCACTACACCAAGTCCGATCATCACGTGAGTCGGTGTAGCTTCAAAGGCGAGCATCTATATGGGCATCATATAAACTATATGACTCATTCTTAACCTTTTGTTCTGTGTTCCGAGGCTATGTCTGTACATGCTAGGCTCGCCAAGTAAGAACCTTAGTACTCGCGTGTGTAAAACTGTCTTATACCCGTTGTATGAAAGCGTAGAGTCGAGTACACCCGATCATCACGTGATGTCTCGAAACACGATTCATAGAACGGTGCATACTCATGGAAGAACACATTTTATCTTCATATCTAAATGAGGGATCATCTTACAATGCTACCAAAAGCGCCAAACTAGCAGTATAAGATGCTAACATCTAATGTGTAAAGTGAGATGATATGGTCCATGCATTTGATCTCTATCATTTGCATCGGGGTATGATCTCTATCATTCCTTTGTGGCCAAGGTCTATGGAACTTACACGTTGAGTGTGTTGTAAGAGTATCTATCATACATCTACTTACAACAATACCATATCAAGACACTAGCCCAGCAACGAACTAAACTAGACGCCTCTAATTTATCAATTGCAAGTTTTACGTGGCTTAGGGCTTTCGGAGATAGAACCATTCTTACCTACGAACATGAACCACAACGAGGATAACCAAGTTATTAGAAACTCGTTGTAAATTAGATATTGACTATAGTAGGAGAGACAGACACCCACCAGCCACTTATGCAAAACAAGTTGCATGTTAGTCGTGGAACCGGTCTCATGTACGATGACATGTAAGGTTGGTCCAGGCCGCTTCATCCCACTATGCCACCAATATCCAAAACACGTAGAAGATGCAATAACATGATCATCATCGCCCACATATAAACATATGTGTACTACCCGTGCAAAGCACCTACGCATAGATCAGGCTCTGATACCACTGTTGGGTCCGCAGCATAGAAAACAAAAATTTCCCTACGATGAGAACTACACGCCAAGATCTATCTACTAGGTACAGAGCAACGGGTGGACATACATCCAACGAGAACTTACCCTGGAAGACAACGAGTTTTTTTAACGAGTAGGAATTCGTGGTTGATGTAGTCGTACACTTGCCGATCTCAAGATCGTGAGGAAGTCCGAGCGCCGCAACTCAGCAGTGCATCCGTACTCGCACACACGTTCAAGCCACCGGACAACCTCCACCTCCTCGCACCAGCTATCCAGCGGAAGCAGCAACTCCTTCCAGACGAAATACCACCGGGAACATGTATCTCGCTAATCCGAGACCATGGAGGAATAATTCTAGAGGGGAGAGAGATCCTTCACAAGGAGGTGTGAGGAAGAAGGAGGAAGACGGTGGCCTTTTATAGGAGGAGGGGGGTGCCCCTCCTTCATGGCTGGCGCATGGGGGGTGACTCCTCACCTCCCCCATTCATGTGGTGGTAACGCCTCCACATTAAAATGCCTCTTCACATTCCCCTTTAAAGTCCTTATTTTAAATGCATTAAAATTCTCCAAGTTTAATGCTCTCTCATTTAAAAAAACTCTTTTATTAATTTTATTCAGAATTTTGTTAATTACTTTAATTAACAAACATTCACATATAACCCCTTGCAATATTTCAATATCACATGCATAATCACTTTCTGCAATTTCACCCGAAACAATTTCCGGTTTCTATCGAAACAATTCCTGCGCTTTGCAGTTCTTTCGTCTGAAACATATGTGCTCCAAAATGGTGTCCGGTAACTCTTAAGTGTGTCACCCTACGGTTCGCGAATAATGCAGAGATGATCGAGACCCCTCTCTGATCAATAATTAGCAGCGGGACCTGGAGATCCGTACTGACTCCTACACATTCAACGATGACTTCTGTGATCATGAGAACCTTTAACGCTAGTAACTAAATCCCTTTGTCTCGCGATATATTACATGTCCGAGATTAAATCATCGGTATCTCCATACCTAGTTTGATCTCGTTACCGACATGCACTCTTTTCTCGTTCCCGTGATATAACATTCTAGTGATCACATCACTTGCTTGCAAACTATCTTAATGTGATATCACCGAGAGGGCCCAGAGCATATCTATCCGTCATCGGGATTGACAAATTCCACTATTGATCCATGAGCCTCAACATAACACCTTAAAAAGCACTGAACTCATCTTTATAGTCACCTTGTTATGGTGTGACGTTTGATGTTATCAAGATACTCTTCCGGTGTTAGCAATTAACATGATCTCATGGTCCAAGGATAAAGATTACTACGTATAGTGTTATAGCAATATAAACATAATGACTTTGATCGTAATGCTATACTTCGGATGAATGGTCATCACATCATTCAACTAATGTTGTGACCTTGTTATTAACAACATCCAATGTCTATGATTAGGAAACCTTGATCATCTTGTTAATCAACAAGCTATTCTATAAGAGAGGCATAACTAGGAACCCTTTTTGTTTATTAAACACACATGTATTGATGTTTCCGATCAATACAATTATAGCATGCAAAATAAAAATTTATCATAAACATGGAATAAGATAATAACCACTTTATTATTGCCTCTCAGGCATATTCCCTTCACTCGCCCCTCTTCGCTTGCTCGCTTCCCGTCGGAGCACTGGCTCGCATCCCCTCTCTCGCCAGCGACCACTACCGCTTCTCTGGCCGCTGCTACGAGCGCCCTCTTCCCTGTCGCCAGCGGCCCTAGCTCGATCTGCATCGCCTCCAGCGCCGCTGCCCTGTGCGCCGCGACCCCGGCGCTCCTCTGCAGGCCGTCTCCAAGCCCTGCATCGCGAGCACCCCGAGCCTCCCGTCATCACCTGCAGGGGCCGAGCTACCCTCTCTACCGGCCTCCGCCCTCCCTGCTTCTGCCGTTCGAGCTCGACCTCGCCCAGCGGCCATCTTGCTCACCTCCGGGCAGCGCCATGCCGCCTCCCGTCCCAGCGATTCCGCTGCCTCGTGGAACCCCACGTTCGACCCAGCACCACTGCGTGCTTCCTCTGTTGTTCGGTAGGTGGAGCCCTCCTGGCACGCAGAGCCCAAGGCGCAAGGGGGAGTTGATCCTGCATGGGATTGCATCGATAGATGAAGTGAAGATTTATGTGGTTCACGGTTGATGGCAAGGTCATGTCCATGTGCGGAGTTTTCAGGCAAAATTAAGACGGTGATGCACAGATCGATTGGGATGCATGCGAGGATTTGACAAGCAACCGCCAAGATCTCCTTCAAGGTCGTGGCGTGACGGTTGTACTCGCGAGGCGACAAGTGACGTCGAGACCCCGGGTGCGCCGACACGGATCCGATGATCGAAGATCTTCTACACGGTCCGGAGACCCCGATCCCGGAGTCCGAAGACCGTTCCCGCCGAACACAAACCCTCGACACGCCAAGATCTCCTTCACGGATCCGATGGCTGAGACCCTGAAGACCGATCCCGTCGAACCCCTTGGTGAACCCCAAGATCTTCGATTCGACATGTGATCCCCTTTCCGAGACCCCTATTTTAAAAATATGACATATATCTTGTTTCATATGAATTGAACATGCTTGCATACATATTGTGGTTTTGGGGTATATGGATGATTCACCTAAATCAAATATGGAGGCAATATGCGGGCTTTTCTAGTCTTATATTGGCTCCATTTAAATTTGTGTAGTGAACCACATGATTTGCCTTATTAATGCAATATTTAAAAATACGGGATATCTAAACAACATGAACCATCTAATTAATTGTCGGGACCCTGGTTCCGCTTAATTTTGTCTAGTTGCATCGCATCTTGCCATGTCATGCATCATACACGCATCATGCCCGTTCTTCTGCCGTAGTATTAAATAGTGTATTCGGTGCTTATTTTAGTGCTTTGGTTCTTTGCAGATTAGGCCGTTGAGTCGATGCGAGTATCAACAAGTTCTTCGGATAATGAAACTTCGGCTATGTTTCCCAGGCGAGCACTCTCCCCCTTTCTACCTATTTTGCTTTTATAGTCCTTATTTCCTCCTGTTGATCTATTGCTATCCGGGTTGCGATGCTTTAGTTTCCGTGCACCATTTATACTCCTTGCAGCCTCTATATTTGCCATGGACACATCCTATTGCCTGTTGTTTGATAGATAGTTGGCCTTGTGAGTCGTAGTTGCTTGCTTATGTGTTGCTTCGCGTTGTTGTCGTTCCACCGTTGACGGCAAGTTGGCACATGATAAATGGTGGAGATGCTTAATGGTGGAGATGCTCATGACTTTAAATAAAACTTGTTTAATTGCTGGGAATAGATATAACTAATGCAGAGGCATCGGTGGGCAATAGCAAATATTTGGTTTTCGACCACTCGCTTGTGTCCCATAGACCCTGATTACTTGATACTTGTTCCTTGACTATCGCACTATCCACATGTGGGACCATGAATCCCCTTCGCCAGAGCTTGATTCATTTCTTATTTCTTGGGGCCACAAACTAGTTTGGGGCTTTATTACTATCATGTACTTATGCCATGCTTTATTGCTTTATTTACGATTGTGCGTGGAGCACATGTATTGTTTTGGAACGTGGAATGTTTTCGCGGTATCGACAAGCCCATTCACACTTTCGGGTTCCTAGTCGTTTACAGCCATTGACACAAACCCTGGGTCCGTCTTGGAGCCGGCCAACTTCGTTGCGGGTAGCTTAGTGGGGTGGCCCCCTGAAATATTTTATGAATCTTGTGATTGCTTTGTCGTGAAAGCCTCGTTGGGTTTTGATTTGGTTTTTCGGAGGTTGATCGTGTGTGTGTGTTGCTATTTGTGCACCCTTGCCGGGTAAATCTTTCTGAAAGCCGTGTGCACGGTTATGGACGACTTGGAGCACAGTATCTCGATCATGGACAACTATAACTAAAGTAGTGCTATAAATTTGACTTTGGAATGACTAGTAATCAGCTACACTATAATTGGTGTCAGTATGAGGTTGGTTCCGAATAGGTCTTTCTTATCCCTCTCTAATAGCCGACAGCTGAATCGAGTCTCTATAGGTTGTTTAGTGCATGCTTCCCTACCGCTTCAGTCCACCATACCTATGTAGGCGAGAGCCACCGAATTCTAGCCTCGCCGTGTACTGGCCTCAGTACTGACGCTCCTCTTTTTCCTTTGCCCTTTGTCGGCACCCCTTTTGTTTTAGCAGGTTTGGGATCAACGTTGTTAACAGGGTTACCCTTCCGGCTTGGCCTGGGCAGAGTTATGGATGCCATTGGTTATTCTTCAAGGCTCTTAGCCCCATTTACATCTTATCTGTACTCGGATGTTGTATCGTTTTCAAGGTGATTTGGATCTATGTACTATATATCTGTATTCTTGACTCATGGAGTCGTTGTTGTATATAAATGTTCTGTGGGTTCCATCATGGACTAATGTGTAATGGTATTACTTCGTTTTCCACCCGCACGCAAGTACCTAGTGGACGTCCTTGAATCGTTTCTATGCGGGTTTGGCGGGAAGCGCTAAAACTTGCATAGGGCCGATTCGAGGGTGTTACAACACTCTTGCTTATCGAAAATACTACGATACACCCCCTATACTTGTGGGTCATCACCTGGTCAAAAACCCAAAATCTGCCAAAATATGACAAACTCTAGAATTGTTATCAACATCACATCTTAAAGTCTTTCTCTTTCTCAACCCTTCTATATTTTTGGAAATGCACTTGAACCATATTGTAAACCGTTAAAAACTCCCAAGACCCACACTTTCCCTTGGCTAGATCATCCTTTGACCCACTTGTTCTTGATGGTTTTGCAGGCAAGAAAATAATATTTCCTGCAAATCTTACCAACATGCCAACTTTGGCAGAAGCTCACATCTCCATGTTACTTTATTTTGACCAACTCTTTGCATCATTATGATATACTCATGAACTTATATCCATACATACTTAACGTGTTCCAATTGGAGCCTTCTGCTTAAAAAACCACATGCTTTTTGAAGCTAAATAATAATCTACTTTGACACCTTTATTTTTAGCCAAATTTGGCATCAATCCTAGGAAATCTCAATCATAATAAACCTCAACCTTATGCACCATGGTGATTTACATAACTTGGTGTATCTATCCATCTAGCCCATGACCAAAGGGGAGCTTTGAGCTCCTTAATTCAACAAGGTTTTGATGGTATGAAGTTAATAGTGCCCAAGATCCTCTATTCCCTGTTTTTATTCCAAAATAAAGTTGAACTACAAAAACCAATGTTGCAAATGATAGATACACTATGTACATCACGTACATTGGAGATAAAAAATTAGCAAATATTTTGGCCCAAAAGCTATTTATTTATTTTCTTCTACAAAAGCCTCAAAACACTCTATAAAAGAAAGTTTGTTTTTCTTCAAAACACTTTTCCAACATGAGGCACATTTGAGGACTATATATCATAACCCATCTTCCCACTTCAAAAATAAATATTTTTGAAGTGTTTATTTATTTCTTTTTTCTTTTTTTTCTCAAATGGAAGAAATAAGAAAATAATTGTTTTAAATACTTTCCTTCATCAATAAATCCTAGGAAAATTCTACAACGTGTGAATTGGTATTTAGAACCATCCAAAACCAAAAACCATCCTTGTACAATTCAAAAATCTCAAATTATACCTTTAAAACCATTTCAATGCTTTTTAAACAATTAATATAAAAAGGATCTAAAATCTCTGAAAAATCCTAAACTATTCCATATAGGGTATATCTTGATCCTACCCATCTACCAGCACCCTCGCACCATCTTGCCAAGATCAAATTACAAGAACTAACTCATGATCATCTTTAAGGCAAATGATGGCATCCATCAAACCTTGAAGTAAAACCCCATCAAACCCTCACTAATCTTCACCTTGGAGTACCACAGCAACCATCACTCATCCTATGGTCGCAACCACTGTATCCCTAGCACTATAGAAAACTTAGCTATTTTCGTGTATGCTTGTATGAGAGGGAGACAAAGGCTATGTCTTGTCCTTACCCTCTTTATTCAATGCAACTACCATCACCAGCTCTCCCCACCTCTCTACACAGCACCAGACACACACACCACCCCACCTGCACCCTTGGTTTTTGCCCTAGCTGTACCTATCCCCTCTCAATCTCCATTTTCTTTTCTTTGGCCCAACGCATGTGAGCGGAAGAAAGCCTGCTTGGCACTGACTCTCCTATCATCCTTTGGCCTACTTGTGACCCCACACACTTCCTAGCACCACCCTCCTCGACCTATCCCTGGCCAGCCCTCCTCCCATTGCGCTCCACGGACATGGTCCATTCTAGACCAACCTCCTCGGGTTAAATAGGCTAGAGGCCCTCCCAGCTCTTCCTCCGCACTCTTTTCGTTCCACCAGCTCCACCTTAACCCAAATGATTCTCCCTCACTGAGCCCTAGCCTCTGGATGTATCTAGAGAAAGATATCTCCTCCTCTCGGCCTTCTTAAAACTCTGCCCGCCGTCATTGCATGACGAGGAAGAATACCTAATGTTGTCCATTTGGTTCAAATCGGACAGTCCACGGTCCCCCATACGGCTTCACTGGTGGCAGTCGCAACTCAAAGTTGTGACTCCCGCGTGTTGCGACATTGACATGGGCCGATTTCCCTTCCCTGGCCCACTTTTGTTTAAGAGCTAGTCCACGAACCCTTTTCCCCTTTTCTTTTCTTTAAAATACTTAACTCTACCCAAAAAACTACTGATAAATTTAAATATAAACAAAAATGAAAAATACATGTTCTTGGTTAGATATGATTTCTTCCATGTCCTTTTAAGTTTCCTCTAACATGTAGAGCAAACCTTAGGCCCAAATAATTTGTAATTAAATTCTAAATTTAAATCTACCAAATAGTATGAGTTTAATTCAAAAAATTCCTGAGGGAGTTTCACATTACCAAATGGAGTAAATCAATCTTCATATGGAAGATATTGGAACTAACTATCAAGTGGCCTTAATCTCTTGCTAAATGGAGCTATGGTTTACTTGTAGCTAAAATGACAAAAAGTTACCAGATCTGAATTTTCAAAATTCCTTGGGCCAAACTATAACTTTTTGACCTAATTACAACTATCACTTCTAAGCTACATCAACATCTACCAAAAACCAGGAGGTCAAGATTTAAAGAGTCTCTAGTAAATTTTAGTGAATTAAACCTTTCTGTTTAGGGTTATTTCACTACATAAATCACGCTAGTAGTTACGCAAACCTCAAAAATGATGAATCCAATTTCTGTAGAAAGGTATTTCAGATACCTACCATGTTTCCTTATATTCATATCAAATGTTGTGTAGTTTAAATCTTGTGAAAAAGACAAACTATATGCAGAACTGAATTTGGGAATTCCTAACGACATTCTGGTAATTATGTTGGAGTGAATCCAACTCTCAAGTTTCATAAACTCAAAGATCTAAAAAACTCTAAGGATAAATTTATTTGAGCTATAGATCTTTTTGGTGATTTATTCACAAAAACAAGGACTCTTTTCACTAGAAAATCCATATCTAACTAAAGAAATTTGATAAAATCATGAAACCACTTTTGGTGGCTTTGTTATTCCATTACCTATCTATTGATATCATTTTGTATATTGGTTTAATATATACCCAAGCCTTAGTTCAAGACCCCTTCATTAAGTGGTATTTGACACTTAAATCATAAAAGGAGTTCCACAAATGCCAATAAAGTATTTCCAATGGCTATAAACTCAAGCTTACCAAAACCTACTGAAAAGTTAGTTATGTGTGGTATGTTTGTTTGGTGTATTGTATTGGTGCTTGTATGCCTCGTGTTGATTGCGGTCATGTTTGCTTGCATGTATTATCCTTGATGATGATAGTTGCGATTATATCAAGGACCAGAAGAAGATGGTTATTATTGGTTGTTATGGTATTCTAAGAAGAAGTCCAGGGACATTTTGCTAGATTGTTGGTCACAGGAAAGCCACCTACTTGCTCATAAGCCTTGTCGTACTCTTTTACTTATGCATGCTTTACCTACCTGTTTATGAAAAGTGCATTGTTTTACTATATGATGACACCCCGCTTGATGACACCTACTGGCCCCTAGTATTGTAGGTGGTGTATAACACCATACCCCTTTAGAGACCCTGTTTTAGTCAAAGCAAAACTATAGATTGGGAAGACCCTAGAATAAGTTTAAAAAATGATTTATGGTAAAACCTTGGTGAGGCTAGACCTGCCAAGAGAAGTTTGAGAAATAAAAAGGTTTTGTTTTAAAAATATGCTAAAGGAAAGATGAGGAAAGGTGTTTATGAAAACGCACCTGTTTCTTTGCATTTTGCTAGAACAATTAACCCGTGCGACCACATTTACCCTAGTATGGGACAAAGCTTGACTTGAAGTTTGTCTATTCTGGTATGGGATTCCTCACAACTACTGTAAGGGATCATCTCCCTCAAATGGCGGGTTCCCTTACAGAAAGGGTCATGTGCAGAAGCAGTGGCCTGGGGGAGATGCAAACTATCCTTGTAGGCGACTGGGTGATACTATGAGCCTTTCATTGAAAGTGCACACTCAAGATGTAGTAGGGCGCTCTGGTTGGTCCATGGTTCCCGACGTCCTGGTGTTGAGGGGAACAACTCATAGGGTAGGGCCTATACTAGAGTGTGATCCAGAGAGTCTTGATCAGGGAAAGGTACTCGGATGGTGTGGGTAAAGTGTACAACCTTTGCAGAGTGTAAATATATTCGGATGGCCATGTCCACGGTCATGGACGATTGGAAATGTTGTTGTAGATCGGTGCTGGTTTTGATTTCTAAAAATAATTATGGAAAAGAAAGAGTTTTTGAAACAGGGTGGTCTAGAGTGACCATGGAGGAAGTGAGGTGATCTCGGAATGATCACAGAAGAAGGAAAGCCCGGTTATTGAATGACCGAGAGATGAAATAGGTGACCAAATCCTAGTGTTTTCAAAAAAAATCAAATGACTTTCAAAATGTTTTACAAAAGTTTTCAACAACTATATGTAGATGCTATATCTACAAGATAAACTAGTTTAGAAAATAACCTCTCATGGAACCCTCCTACTACCTCAACCATATTGCATATCTTTTACTGTTTCACTCTTAAGGTGGTTTGCGAGTACATTCAAAGTACTCATTCGCATTGTCCCTATCTATTAACTTGGTTAGATTTAGAGAAGAAGGTGATGTTGACGACTATGCGAGCTAGGACGTTCTCCCATTCAGCTGCATGTAGGTTAAGGCATGGCTCGGGCTCTAAGTTTTGAAAAAGTCCCGCTAGTGATGATCATTGTAGCCATAATGGGAATTGAGGTATGACTTATATCAGATTAATTAATGGATGTTTACTTTAATTCTTGTCGGTTATGTGCCACGATAGACTGATCATGGGATCGTGGTGATGCATAACAGGAATTCTTGGAGGATTAATCCGGGAGCCCCATAGACTTGGTATCGGAGCCATCCTGAATGTAGGAGAACCTTAGTTAGCAAGGTCGTTAGATAGGAAAACAAATACTTTGGAAACACCATCTTTCGGAAACTACTTTCTCAAAAGCTTGTCAAAAAGTTCTACTTGATGTCCTCTCCTAATTTAAATTATTTAGAAAATGGTTTCTTCTATCTCTTTTCCAAATTTCAAACATATGGATTTCAAACAAATAGGACCTAGAAAACCAAGTGAAGACAATGATAACAAGACAAAGAGAAGCAACTACTAGCAAACACAAGGAGACTACAATATCACCCTGCCAATGGAATCCTCGTGACCATAAGAATCGAGAGATACAGTACCGAGAAGCATCCAAGGATACTGCGAAGGCCTCATATGCAAGACAGTACCCAGACCACAATTACGTGATATCTAGGATCAATAGTCCTAAGATAGGATTCCCTTTCATCGCGAGTAGTTAACTCCTTGGTCCCTATAGTAGGTTGTGTCTGCTTGCCTAAGTGCATAATGTGTTGCTTGATGGGTGTTGTTTGCATTTCTAGGTTGGGAAGAACATTGTGACCCTATTTCTCTGTTCACCTTATATGAATGTTCTGGCTTGATTGACTCCAGTAAATTGTGCTTTGAGGATCGATACACCCCCTAGTAACTCAGCCACCCCTGTTTGTTGTCTCTAACAAGACTCATACAAACCTTAGGAGTTATGAGAGGAAGAGTGCCCCAAGAACCATGACTTCGACATCGTCAAAATAAAACTATTTGAATACTCTCCTCAATAGGATGGCATACTTCATCAAACTCACTTCTCAAGACTCGTCACTAACACTGCACGCCATTATTCACCTGCTGACAATAGTAAGAGTCTGGTTCAAGCTGGAAGTCGACCACCGAAGGATCCCCACCATCCAAAAGATACCACAAGACTCACTAACCAAGACAACAAGTGAAGACCGGAGTACACTAACCCTCGGCATATTAAAGATTCTGACAACCCAAAAAGACTAACTATTTTATTCAACCCCTTTGCCCTAATCAACGAGAAGTTCCTCACCATAAGGCTAGGATAATCCAAAAATCCTGAAGACAAGGATGCATGAAGAAAACAAGTCCACTCTGCCATCGAGTAGAAGCAATGCCAAGAGTTCAAGTGAAGACGATTCTCTTGAAGCGGGATGCCCTACCTAGACTAAAGACTAATAAGAAGAGTCGCTAACCGCTTAACTACCCAAGACTAACATCTTAAATCTTTGTTAGGAAACCACCCACGACAAGATTCGTGCAATAGGATGACACTCTAAGACCTCAACTCAAGACCTAGGGAACTATCGCCTTCCCCTAGCACCACACTGATGAGTGCATATTTGCATCATGTTTTACATTATTATTTTGCACTTTAATGTAGGATCTTGGTATTTTACGACGCTCGCGTGCACATTTTATGTCTATTTTCACCAGGATGAGGACAGGTGATGGATCCAATGGATATAATTCTTGGAGCAGTTGTACTGGGGAGAAAAGGAGTCAAAAACAACGTAAATAGCTTATTTGGGAAATATTATTGATACTAGAAGAAAACCAGAAGCGAACAAATAAGGCAGAAGGTTCAACGACCAACTATACGACTAGAGCAAATTTTCCAGCCATATAGCTCTGGCTTTATAGCTGGCGTCGCCTCCGCCTCCTCAAATAGTTTCACCCCGTGCAACTAGTTCGGGGAGACAACATACAGAACACCCAGAAATTGCAGAAAACCTCACCTACAGAAGGCATCTAGAGGGGGAACTCATCCGTCAGGGATCCATCTTCAAACTGCGCAGATCTGGGAGGCTAAGGCATCGATCTTCATCATCCACCACTGCATCACCACCATCTCCATCCATCCCATCTACATCTTGTCTAGATCTTGTTGTAATTCCCATACTCGTTGTGGATTTATACAAGTATTATTCATTTATGATTGTTTCCATTACCATTGATATGATGTTGATTGCCTCCATGTCTAAGTAGATCTCTAGTTCTTGCGGAGATGGAGAAACCTTAGCATATGATTGACATGAGATAGAGATTATTATGTTATACATCATTATGTGTATGTGTTAATTGTTTTCATCTTGATGTTAGGAGTTGTACACCTCCTTAATATTTTCCTCTTATGGGGACTCGATGAAGGGGATTACTTGTTGGTAGACGGAGGGATGATATCACTTACTATGACTATAAAGCTGTTGTCAATCCTTATGTACTAACTTGGGGGGAATCAAGGAGAAATCATAAAGCCATGTCCATGCCATGGGAGAAATCCCTTAATAGCGCAGTAATTCGATTGATGTCGATTGCTGTCTGTTGTGGTTATGAGGATGATGTGTGCAGCGGTTGCTGGCTATTCGTCCATATATGGAGCTCCTCCCACATACATACACATTATGAGAATATTCGTTATAATAATCTTGATTGCTTAGTCTAAATTCCTAGTGGTGTCTCCACTATTCCCCGAGAACGCCTTTTTCCCTATTGTAGTTCCAAAGTTCTATTACACACGTGATTCTTACTTTCTGCATTAAGTTTTGCTTTACTTTTAGTTACCTTGTTCAACCAAAAACCCAAAAATAACTCCACCTTTCTTGCATCTTAAAGTTATTTCTTAAGTACTTTGTTTAGTTGTAGTTAAAAGCATTTTAGTCTTTCGCCTACTGCTCCATGTGGGATCAATATCTTTATTTTGAAACTAGCTACAAATGATTTGAGCACTTGCAGTCATCAAGTTATTTTATGGTGCCATTGCCGGGGAGCTTAGTGTTATAAGTCACTTTACTTTTACTTATTTACTTTCGTTGTACTAATTTTTACTTGAGTTGCAGGACCGCAATAATGGACAGCACTGAGCATTTAAACCATCTTGAGGCAGTAAGGAAAATGGGTTCACCCATGGACGCCTTTATAGCTGTCAATTAAAGCATAAATCCGGATGGAATCGAGATCCACCCTTTATTATTTCAATTATTGCATTCTAAGAAATTTGCAGGAAACAATGAAGAGAGTCCATACAGATACTTACAATTCTTTGAAGACATTCTCAGTTCCTTTATTTTCGATGACTGTAATCTTGATATGGTTAAAATCCAGTTGTTTAGACAAACTCTCCCTACCAATGTTTGCGACTGGTACAAATATTTCTGTGCAGAGGCACCGAGGAATTGGGAGGAGTTGACAACAAAATTCCTATCAAAATATTATTCTAAAAGCAAAGCTCACAGGATGAGAGGTATTATTATCAGTTTCAAAAATAATCCTAGTGAGGGCTTATATGAAGGATATCTAAGGTACAAAAGCTTCCTAGATAATTGCCCCCATCATCGTTTGCCTGATTGGTTAATCACCCATACCTTTTATGGAGGGCTAAATATTGAAAATAGGATGAATCTAGACACTGCTTCTAATGGGAGTTTTCTATCTTATACCTATGATGAAGCTTGGAATCTAATAATAAAAATGAGAGAAGCAGCAAAAAATCTTAAAGATAAGGAAAATATTACAAATAGTTTTTCGGAATATGCTTGGATTAACGTTTTCCTTGCAGATGAAAGGACATATGTAATGATTAAAACCCTCGGTATTGATTCTTATTCAGTAATGAAAATTATTGAGAATTATGCAGGGCATTTGCAGGTACCTACAGAATGGTAACCCATAAACCCCTCGAAGAAAAGAAGCGTGCAAGAGTGCTGATGGAAGAGTTATCCTCGATACTTATTAAAGGGATCGTCAAAAAAGGCAAAAAGAGGAAGAACAAATAAAGAAGAGATCAAAGAAACCAGAAAGGAATTCTAAAGCTACCAATATAAATAATGTTATATTAAAGGATCTTATGGAAGCATGAATAGTGGACGATGAAGTGGTTATGCTAGACCTTGAAACCTTGGAATTCATCAAAGGTAAGGTTCGAGGTAACAAAACTTCTGAACCCATGACCCCTATATATTGTGGAGAAACTTTCTTATATGGAATTTGTGAGCCAATTTCCACTATAAATATCATGCCTTCATCGCTTTATGAGGAACTCCGCTACAATTTAAATAATCCAGATGTGGAACCGGTAGACACGAACCAATACAAAACCAGAAGGAGTAATCAGAAATATCTATGTCTTTATTGGGTCACTCATGTACCCCCTTGATTTTCATATTGTTGATATGCCTCGAGATTCTTTTTGTCCTATTCTTTTAGGCAGGCCTTTTATTTCCATCACCAAAGCTCGAGTTGATAATAAGAAGGAGACTATTTCACTGATGTTTGGAGAAGAGGAAATGACATTCCACTTCACCAAACTAAAGAAGAGGCCATATGAAGTGGAGGATATCAAGGAAGAGAAGACGATTGTCGAGCTAGCGGCAATTCATTTTAGTACTCCACAAGTTGAATTAGAGAGGGGTCTGATTAATTGGGAGGAAGCACGAAATGATGAGGAGAGAGAAGACATGGATGATTACCTTGATTCAATTCCGGAAGCACAAAATCCACATGACTATGAAGAACTGGTAAGAAAAGGAGATGAAGAGCCTCCACCAATAGAATTGAAAAAACTTCCAGATAATATGAGGTATGAGTTTTTAGATAATGAAAATAAATGTCCTATTATTATTAGCAAGAATTTATCGGAAAATGAAACAAATAAACTCATTTCAGTTTTGGTTAAGCATCGTGAAGCCTTTGGATATACATTGAGTGATATTAAAGGAATAGATCCATCTATAGTAACACATAAGATTACCATGCTTGATGATGCCGAACCTGTAGTAGATACACAAATAAGGCTTAATCTGAAAATGAAGGAAGTAGTAAGAAAAGAGGTTATACGCTTACTAGATGTTGTCATAATATATCCTATTTCCGACAGTAAGTGGGTTAGCCCAGCTCATTACATACCAAGACAAGGTGGTATTGATGTTGCTATGAATGAGGATGTTGAGCTAGTTCCTGTAAGGCCCATTGTAGGATATCGTATGTGCATTTATTTTAGGAAGCTAAACCATGAGACACAAAAAATCATAAACCTATACCATTCATAGATAAAATTTTAGAAAGACTTAGTAATAATTCTTACTTTTGTTTTCTTGATGGTTATTCTGGATATTCTCAAATTGGCATACAACTGGAAGATCAAGAGAAAAAACTTTCACTTGTCCTTATGGCACATATGTTTATAGATTAATTCCGTTGGCTTATGTAATGTAGCAGAAACTTTTCAGGAATGTGTTCTAAAGATTTTTTATGATTTTTTTGAGAAGACTATGGAAGTTCTAACAAATGATTTTGTTGTTTGTGGAACAACTTTTGATAATTGCCTCTACAATCTAACCAAATTCTTGCGAAGATGCATGTAATCAAACTTGGTTTTGAATTGGGAACAATGTCGTTTCATGGAAAGAGAAGGTAAAGTTTTTGGGCATAAAGTTTCAGAGAAGGGAATAGAAATAGATAAAACTAATATAAATGCTATAGAAAATCTTCCAATACCTCGGGACATTAAAAACCTAAAAAAAATCTGGGACATGCAGGTTTTTATAAGCGGTTTATAAAAGATTTTGCTAAAATTGCTATGCCTCTCACCAATCTTCTTGATAAAGAAACTCCATTCTATTTAGATCATGATTGCATTGCAGCTTCGGAGAACCTTAAGAATAAACTAGTTTCAGCACCTATCCTGCAATCTCCAAAATGGGATGAACCTTTCGAAATCATGTGTGATGCTAGTGACTATGCTTTAGGGGCTATGTTGGGACAACAAGATGGAAAGAATTTGAATGTTATTTATTACGCTAGTAGACCTCTTAATAAGATTTAGAAACATTATGCTACTACGGAAAAAGAGTTTCTAGGTATAATTTTTGCTTGCGACAAATTTAGATCTTACATAATTAATTCTAAGGTAATAATTCATACGGATCACCAAGCTTTGCGTCACCTCCTTGTGAAAAAGGATACTAAGCCTAGGTTGATTAGGTGGGTTTTATTACTACAAGAATATGATTTGCAAATAGTAGATAGGAGGGGTAAAGATAACCCGGTGGCAGATCATCTCTCTAGGATGGAGGGAATAATCAATAACCCCGTGCCTATTAATGAATCATTTTCGGGAGAATATTTAGCAAACATTGAAATCGTTGATCCATGGTATGCAGATTATGCTAACTATCTAGCAACAAAAATTTTACCTCCTGGTATGTCAAGAAATCAAAGAATGAAATTCTTTAATGATCTTAAATATTACTTTTTTGGGATGATCTGTATCTATATCATCATGGACTTGATGGAATGATTCAGGAGTGTGTCCCTAACCATGAAATGAATGCGATATTGAAGGCTTGTCATGACAGTCTGTATGGACAACATCATGCAGGTAAGAGAACTGATGCAAAGGTACTTCAATCCGGATTGTATTGGCCCACCTTGCTCAAGGATGCACACAGGTATGTGGAATACTGTGATGCTTGCCAAAGAAGAGGTAATATAGGTAGGAGACAAGAAATGGCAATGAATTATAGTCTCAAAATTGAACCCTTTGATGTATGGGGAATGGATTACATGGGACCATTTATAGAGTCGAATGGTTATACTCATATTATTGATGATGCTGACTATGTTACTAAATGGGTTGAAGCTATCCCAACAAATCATGCGGATGCGGCTACCTCAGTGAAGATGATCAAGGATGTCATATACCCTAGGGGTAAAGGAACTTTCAGGAAAATCCTCAGAAAGTATGGAGTAACTCACCGCGTTGCTTCACCATATCATCCCCAAACAAGTGGTCAAGTGGATCTCTCTAATAGAGAATTGAAGACCATACTCGAGAAGACGGTGGACAAATCAAGAAAAGATTGGCCATACAAGTTAAATGACACTCTATGGGCATACCGTATTGCGTTTAAAAATCCATTGGGTATGACACCTTATAAGATGGTGTACGGTAAGGCATGCCATTTACCTTTAGAATTGGAAAGCTTTTTGGGTAATCAAGAACCTAAATTATGATCTCAAAGCAGCAGGAGAAAAACGTTTATTAGATATTCATGCTTTAGATGAGTTTAGAAGTGATGCCTATGAGAATGCTAGGTTGTTTATGGAAAAAGTGAAAATATGGCATGATAGAAAAATAGAGAATAAGACCTTTAAAAGTGGAGACAAAGTGTTGCTCTATAATTCTCGTCTTAAGTTGTTTCCAGGAAAGCTCAGATCAAAGTGGAAAAGCCCATATATAGTTGAAGAAGCCTATTCACCGGGAGCAGTGAAGCTCCAAGGAGAAACACCCTCTCTTGAATGGGTGGTAAATGGAAAATGCTTAAAGCATTATCGAGTAAGAGAAGATATAAGTGCATTCACCATAGAGATAATCACCCCTGAAGAAGTGATTAAACAAAGGTATGCAAGGAATGGAAACTGCAAAAAGAACGGACTCGATACGGAATGAGCAATACTACGGTCAAGCTAGTGACCATAAAAGAGTGCTTCATGGGAGGCAACCCATGTGAAATGAAGGTTAGAGTAATTTTTAAATTTCCAGTTGAATTTTTATTAGAATATTGTGTTAAAATTAGAATATTTTTATTAGATGCTCTAGCAAAGAAGGAAGATTAAAGCCAAAATTGGTTAAAAATCTAAGCTGGCATTTTTCAGTCAAAACTCGATATTACGTTATGTTTCATATTAATAAAGAATCCTTGGAGAAGCAGAAATTGTTTGGTGGACAGAGAAGGTTTAACGACCAAACTATACAGCGGGAATAAATTTTCCGACCGTATAGTTGCGGTCGTATAGTTGTTGAAACATCACCCCTTCCATCCACAAAAGGTACTGAGAGTTCAACGACCAACTATACGGCCAGAATTAAAATTTATGCCCGTATAGTTGCGGTCATATAGTTATCAACACCTTTGATAAAATAATTTCCGGAGTACTAAGAGTTTAACGACCAACTATACGGCCGGAATTAAAAATTCCGCCTGTATAGTTGCGGTCGTATAGTTATCGACCCATCTCCAAAAAAATATTCAGAATACAGAGAGTTTGACGACCAACTATACGGCTGAAATAAAAATTTCCGCCCGTATAGTTCCGGCCGTATAGTTGGTTCCACCGTAGATATAAATCTATAGTCGGTTCATAACTATACAGCAGGAGCTATACGGGCCGCACCCGTATAGTTGCTCGTTACGAAAGACGGCTAGGGTTTTTGACCCCTCCTTTTAAAGTTGGTCGCATCTAACCTTTTTCGTTAAGTTTTCGCAGAGCTATAGCCTCCAGCCTCAAAAAATCCTCGCCATCCCTATATAAGCCCTCTAACAACATCCATGCAGCAAAGCCATGCAGCCCTTCCATGTCAACAAGATCTGGAAGAATAAAGAAGAGAAGCCCGTAAAGAGGATCGAAGAAGTAGAACCTAAAGGACCATCATCATCATCCAGCCAGGAGATCTAGCCTCTCCCAAATTGGGAGGGCATGTTCCCGCAAAGTATGGATATGATGAGGCAAGCTGAGCGTGGAAGGAACAAGGATGAGTATCTTCCTAATCCTTATCATTACAACATAGGATCCTATAATAAACCTCCTCTTGGTCCATCACCTCTTAAACCTAAAAAGGTGCAGCAAGATGAGATTCATGATAAGATATATGAGTTATAAAAAGCTTCAAAGGCATGCATTGAAATAATTGGAGAAGGGATTGACTCCTACTGGATGATGAGAAAAGACCTTGAGAAGAAGGTCAATGACATCGATGGTAGAGTTGATTTCTTAATTAAAACTGTCTTTGAGTTGATAGATGAGAAGAAAATCCTCAAGAAGAAAATTTTGAAGCTCTAGAACGACATGGCCGAGCTCAGCATCCGCTTTGCAACATAGTTAAAGATGGCAACATAAAAGAAGAGGGTGATGCTCTTTCTACCCAAGAGGAGGAATAGGTACCAACCAGGAGTTAATTGATCCCACATGGCTTGATTCCAAGCTTGGGGAGATCTTTAAGACCTTGTAATCTATCTTATATTATTACTATTTTTGCATTATCTCAAACTAGCAATAAAGTTTGCATCATTAGAATTCCCTTCAGGAATAGTCGATCCCTTTAATGAAATTCCGAGTTTACTATTATATATGGAGCAATATTGAGTTTGTGTTTGCTTTAATGATATATGAATGGCTTGAGTATAATTTTACTTGCACCTTATGATAGCAATAGGAGTCTTCCACGCCATTGGTATTAATGGAATATATAAAGATAATTTGGTCAATATGTTGTAAGTCTACGGTTTGATTCACACAATAATTATCTATACAAGTTGAAAAAAAATCCTTGAACAAAGGAAAGTGAAAGTGTTATCAAAATAGAGTGAGAACAAGTCGAGGTAGAATCTCCAAGTCATAAGAATGCTTCATATACAATTGGAATTTGATAATTGAGATTTTTAAACTTTGAGTTCCTACATGAAGTGGAATATATGGCTAGCTCCTTTGCACATCACTTAAAAAAGTGTGAGCATATACATACAAAAGAAGAAAAAACAAGAAGGAAAAGAGCGAGTGTACAAAGGGAAAATAGGCATTTACCACTGTATTGTAGAAGGACAAAGAGGCAATGACTCTAAGGTTGTTGGCAATGACTCTAAGGTTGTTGACCAGATGAGCATAGGAATCATGGAAGGTCCGGGAATTGTTATAAATTGCATTGGCCTGCATGATGAGGTCATCCAGGTACAACGTCAGAGGAGTCGCGACCAATGGAGAAGTTGAAGCTGGAGGCATGGATGATGCCCTAGACGTATCTTGCGTCTTCAAGGCAGATGATGGCTTAGTGGCTCCCACCTTAACTGTTGCTTCCGCCTCCACCTCTTCCATCACTTGCTTTCCTTTCTCGATGGCATCCTTAGTCGGAGCTTTAGCCACTTTCAAGGAAACATTCTCTTGCATCGCCTGGTCGCTGGGAGAAATGTCTGCCTCGACAGAGCCTGAGATATCAAGGATTGTATTGACATCTGTCTCCATGGCGGAGATCTCAGGGATGACAGGAGATGAAGGCCCAGCGGGGCTAGCAGAAGGCTTGGCGGCAGGAGTAGGGGGAGAAGTAGCAGGAGAGGACTTGGCGGCCATGTCCCTAGTCAGCATGTCACGAATGTTTTTTTACCCTCCAACATC
Source organism: Avena eriantha (assembly GCA_910589775.1). Classification (NCBI taxonomy): domain Eukaryota; kingdom Viridiplantae; phylum Streptophyta; class Magnoliopsida; order Poales; family Poaceae; genus Avena; species Avena eriantha. Next base: position 216,174,290 of record OU342740.1, read on the forward strand.
TTTGGAGGATCTCTTTAAACTAACACTAGCTTTCCTCTTGAAACATACGAAGTATAAGTACAAGAGTTGAAAAAAGGTATGAGCTGAAAAGTATAAGCAGAATGACAACACTTACTCCACGGTAGGAGCTTTGGTGAGGGGAATGCCAGTGGATTTCTTCTTCTTCTTCACCTCTAAGGTGGTAGTGGATTGTTTGGAGACTCCACTCTCCGATTTCTTCTTCTTGGCCTCAGCAGCAGTGTTAGAGGTGGAGCTCTTCCACTTTCACGTTGTCGGAGCTGGTTGATCCTTAGGGGTGTCGTCGTCGAACACCACTTAGATATCCTTCATCTTGGGATCATAGACCTGGGAGGCCATCTGATCCACCGCCAAGGTCACCAGCTGGGATAGAGAGGAGTGTTAGATTGACAACTTCAAGTCGGAAAAGCCTTAGAGCATGTAACGCGTAACAAAGGAAACAAAAGCTACCTCTGGGCACTTGCCGCAATCGAACATGTCGTAGGTGATCTTGAAGCCATGCTTCCTGTCCTGCACCTTCAAAATGACTTTAAGACGGAGTTTGATGGAGTTAGTAGAGAAGTTATCCTGCGAAATTCGCATGGGATCCCTCCTATCTTGAGTGTACTTACACATCAACTCGGCGCGATGCTGCAGAGGCTGGATCTGCCTAACAAACCAGCACATGGCAAGATCCAAGCCCGTTAGACCTCCGTCTATGAGCCATTTGATCCGCCTTATGGCGCGATTGGCCTCATCATCGGAGGGAAGGGAGGCTGGGGTCTGCCATGCGGGCACCTCAGTGGCAGCTCCATTGACGAAGTCGGGATAAGTCTCAAGGCGGTCAGGCAGAGGAATATCTGGGCCGTAGAAGTACGTGCTCTGCCAGTTCTTGCATGACGCATGCCCTACGATCTCGGGGAAGCGCCGGCTAAGCCGGATCTGGAAGCTAATGGTTCCACAGATCCGTAATTCGTCCTTGGACTCTACGGACTCTCTCTTGACAGTAAAGAAGTACATGAACAGATCGAGCCTAGCTTTAATGCCTAGGAATCGTTCGCACAAGCCTACGAAGTTGCTAAGGACTAAGATGCTGTTGGGAGAGAGATTGTGGGGGAGTACCTGGAAGTGCCAGAGAACGTCCAAGAAGAAGTCAGAGACTGGCCGCCTTACGTCTTGTACCAGCTGGGCCTTGAGGTACACCTTCTCTCCAGCTTGGGGAGAAGGAACCACCTCGTCGGTCGGCGCCGCCCGCCAGGCCAACTCCTTCGCTGCGGGGAGATACCCCTCGGTGACCAGCTCCTGTAGATCTTTGGTGGAGAGGTCAGAGCCCCTCCACACCCCCTTGTGGGAGTTGTTGTCTTCTTCAATAGCTTCTGGCGCCGCTCGTTCTTGGTCGTCGCCGGTGGTTTCCACCACGGCGTTGACAGGAACAACCACCCCCTCCGGTGGGACGGTCACTCCCTGGGATGGCTCTGGAATAGCCTCGGGAGTCACCGCCATCAAAGGGATGGAGTTGCTAGAAGCCATTGCGATAGGGGAGTAGGTGGAGGAAAGGAGGGCTCTGGCCAAGGTTTTCGCAGAGGAGCTCGAACGGGCGCGCGACTGGAGGAAGACAATGATGAAGAGGCGAATGCGGGTGAAAAAGAAATAAACTGACCGCGGTGACAATATATAGACCCCGTGTCAAGATTCGTGCAAAGGGATCTGATGGATGGAGCATTGCCGACGTGGAAGTGAATGTGTGTAGTAATTTCGCCACGTCCTCCATCTTTGCCGCTTCGCTATTTCAGAATTCGCGCTCGTGAAAATAGCTAATGATTAATTCTCTGTTTCTGTGAGTTTCGAGGTAGCATGGGATGTACCCTGTGTCATCCTCCTGACAGTTGTAGTGAAGGGTCACGTCCGAACATTCCATCGAAGCTGGAGATTGTCCGACTCTGGAAATGAAGACTCAAGGAATCTTCGTCTACATTGCAAAGCCGAAGAGGATTGCAGGGTTCTTTGGAAGACCTTTGATATATTGCTTGAAGAATTGCCGGCATCACTTAGACGGGATATTCAAAGATCAGTGGACAAGAGGGCGCAAGATTTCAAAGTCCTCCGGGGGCTACAGTTGGGGATATGCCAAATGGGTACCCTCATAGCATGTCACCAATCCGCCTAACCCAGGTGGCCCATAGTTGGTAGCAAGGCATATGGCCTACTGGGCGGCCCAGTTAGACGGATCCAGAAGGGAGGCCCATGCTGGATAAAGGAAGGCTATGCAGGTGTCACCGACATACTCGGAGCCTTGGAGTACAAGACACACAAGACTAGTTCGTATTAGTGTAGGACTCTTTACCTTGTCCGGCAAGGACCTTTCCCTGTAAACCCTAGGTCTTGGTGCCTTCATAAGCCGGCCTGTGGGAGCCTTTAGGCCACAACCTCTTAGATTGCTATGTACAACGTGCAAGACCTTGCATTAAAGTTGAGAACTCTTAGAAGGTCTTGATTGTAATGGAGACCATGGATGAAAAGAGTATATCTTAGATATACAAATTTATAAATGTAATTCTTGCAAAACTCGTTGCAGTTTACAGAAGTATTGGATACTTGTCCTATTTTGTGAAAATAGGATGGTCTGCTTGAGTATTGCTAGCATTGAGGCAATGTGGTTTGATGACGGCAAGCAAAATAGTTGATGGCTAACATCACCCCCTTTCCGCTAAGTTTATCATTGGAATAGCGGACTTGAATATAAGTTTGTAATCCTTGTTTAGGTGTCTTGGTTTCAGCGAGACAATTGTTCATATGAATAAGTTACAACCTAGTTGTATTGTCTTATGAATAATACCTTTATGGTCACATTACGATTATAAATTAGTTATTCTCAGCACTATATTAATGATAATAGTTTATGCATTTATAAAGGATTAGAATGCTAAAACATATCCAAAGTTTAGTAATGAGACATTAATGCATGGTGGTTATTGCATGTTTTTCATTCGAAATGATGATCAAGGTCTTAGATATTTGATCCAGTGACATTGCAAAACCATGCCTCGTTTGACAAAATGACTAAAATGTCGCGTTCTAGTAAAACAGTGATATGCAAAGAAATCTTGAACTTTATACATAATGATGTATCATATTTTCAACAAATAGTGGAAATCATTATTTATACTTCGTGTTAAATTTTATACATAATAATGTATCATATTTTCAACAAATAGTGGAAATCATTATCAGTTCATGTTGAATTTTCTACATAATGATGGATCGTATTTTCAACAAATAGTGAAAATCATTTTTCATTGTGGACTTAAGTGAATATGAGTATTTACTTAATGAAACATAAGTTTGAGACTATTTGAAATTGTTAAAATGATTTCAAAGTGAAGAAGGATATTGAATTAACAGAAATACAAAGTCTCTTCGAATTAATCGACATGACTAAAGTATTTAAGTTAATTTTGCTATGAAAGGGACTTGTGAAAGATGTTTCATAAATTATGATAATTGGACAAATTCAAAGTGTATTGAAATGCCTAAATATCATAATGATTTTGTATTAGATACATATGGTCTAACATTATCTCTTATCGGGGTTATAGTTATAGTTTAGAGTTAGATATCGAAATACAAAGGAACATCCAAAGATTCATGGAAAAAACACCATAAGAGTTATGGAACTTTCGAGTTTCTAGAGATTTCGATAATTCGGAATCATGTTTAATAAACAAGTCTTTGTAGAGTATTCTTAGGAAACTATGAATACATCTTCCACGAAAGGGAAAAACCAGTTGTTGTTCTAAGTTGTATGTGTCTGATGAAGATATAGGTGGAAGAAAGTAAAAGATCAAAATAAGGTATTTAACCTTGCCTCTAGATTGTTGAGTGGCGCAGTAGAATATGTTTTGTGAAACCAAACTCTACAAATTGAGGAGAAACTAATGATAATGATCATAAAGTTTCAGTGAATCCTTTTACTAAAGGAAGTAGGATTCAACAATATATACTCTGCAAGTTCGCAAAATTATATTATTGATTCACTTGTCATGTTATTTGAACAAGACATACCTATAAACTACAAATAAGCGTGATGGACCTAAGTACGAGAAAAGACTAGGAGTCATAAAATCCTATACTGAGTTACATTTAAGACTACAAAATAATATGTTACTTGATCTCATTAAGTAAAGATGTTTACTTGGTATTTCTGAATGACTACAAATTCATACGAAGGAAATAAAACCTAATGAAGACGTAAAGCTCGATTTGTCACAAAGTATGGAAAAATTCAAGGAGTTGATTACAACTGTAGTGATGCTTGAGTCTATTCGATTTTCACCAAGCAATATATTGATATTGGAATCTTGTAACTAGAATTCTTAATTTGATGATGTCAAAGAATTTGGGAATGACCAAGATTATTGAGAGGACCTGCATTTGACTGGGAGCTAATTAGCTTGGCCGAATTTCAATATCTAAGAGACATATTTTGAGTGGGAGCTAAGTGAAATCCCTAGATCTCATATATGGGTGCCATATTTGAGTGGGAGCGTGACATCATTTCTGAAATATGTGGATGACATAAATGAACGATGAGATTGTTAAGAATAAAGTTAGTAAATATGGATGAAGTTGAACAAGTTATTAAACAATGAGATCTATTGAGATAGATTAGTAACTTTAATAAACATCATTGTCAAATGCTTCCTAGACTTGATTCTAAAAATGTTCAAAATATCCTAGGCAAGATTCTGAATTAATTTGGAATGGAACAATGTAAGAAAGAAGTTCTTACTTGTATGAAGCATTGAGTTAGTATTATGTAGCATCCCATTTTTCTAACATCTATAATGCTACATGGTTTAATAATAAAATGCTACTTCCTACATGTATTGTTGCATCATCATTATATCATGCTCATGTCACCATGACACATTGCCTTTGAGCATCACATAAAACCCCTTTTAATTTGGTTCGTCTCTCATATGCATTTGTATTTTTATTAATTGTATTTGCCTCTTGGATCATTGTAGCTGGTTCTTGATATATTGCTTGATGCCCAAGTTGAGTTGGGGGCATATCTTTTCATTTCCTTCAATCCTCTAACATGCCATTCTTATGTCCATTAATATGGTTCCACATCAAGCATACAAAGCACATATGGGATTCATTTGGTTTTGCATGTGTTCTTAAATATTGCCATATGTGAATGTGTGGATCCACTATTAAATTGCCACTTTCTCCATCCTAGAGTTTTGGACAACTATTCCCTACATTTTATATATGTGTGTCATCTTCTTCGTCTTTTTCTGTTTATTTGGACTCTAACACACATGCCTCCTACACCATATATCTATCTGATCATATAACATGGCAACCTGACCATGCGACATTTTCCTCCTTATTTGGGTTCCGTATGATCTTTGTGGTTATTTGATTTTTACTCAACCCTAGGTAAACCATCTAGCCCATGATCTACATCTTCCTATTCAAACCCTCTAGAAGGTTTGAAAAGACTTTGGATTACAAGATCTTGTTGAAATTTTTGAATCAGACAAACCACATGAATATAAAAGAAATAACCAGGAATAAAACTATATAGAAGAGGGCAGCATGTAGCATCCATCTTGCTCAACCTTGGCCACAACCCAGCTTCTAGGCCCACCCCACCAAATCATCTCCCAAGACCAGTAACCCTTCATGCGCAAGAGGAGAGTCTATTGTTTGTCTTCTTCAAGGATGGCATCACCCATACAAACCAAGGCATCGCCCTCCATCGCATCAAGCTCGATCAGACAGCCTCCCCTCCTTCCCCTTATCTACAAGTAACCCTAGAGGCACCCCCAGAACCCTAGCCCTCCGCCATGCCTCCAATTTTACCTCATTGTTCTGCTAACGAAGCCCCGCCTTCGTTCATGATCATCGCAGGAGCCACGCGTGCCGGGAGCAACTACGCGACCTCGTTCTGAAACAGAACGGTTCTAGGAGCTAGGAGGAGGAAGTCATAGAGATTCGATGCCGTCCCGCGCACTGGAGCAAACCTGACACCAAGCATCCTCATCCGCTTCTTCCCCTTCCATGCTTGAGCCTAGTTGGGCTATCATCGGGCCCAAGGTGAGCATACTCTCCTCTCCACACTACCTATATCATCCCGTCCTAGCAGCCGCCGAAGCTGCCTCGTCGTTCTGCCCCGCGCGTGCCGCACGCCCCGAACCGCCACCGCTGACCTCATCCTGCTCCTGTGGCATCCCGCAAAACCACTACTAGAAAATCACGTTGTTTTTGTGCATTGCATCGTCATGACCGCATGCTCATTTCATCATGCCACATTGCATTTGGGCATCGTCATGTCATCTTGCATTTGTTTGCATAAAACTATTTTCGAAAAGTCTGTTTTTGTTTTCTAAACGTCCTGTCTTTAATTCAAAGTAAAACCCGGGTCTCCGGAATATTTTGTTTCGTCTACCAACAGTGTTCAAAAGTCCCGTTTTAAATAATAAAATATTTCTTTTATTTTTAGGAGGCAGCCCGCCAGGCCCGAAAGCCCGGCCGGCCACCTCCAAACCCTAAGTCTAAACCATCCCTACCTAATCCTAATCTACCCAGCCCCCAGCCACCTCACTCCTACCAATTGCCGCCTGCCACCTCACCCCAGCCCCATCTGACCCCACCCTGTAGCCTCTACCAACCACCGCCACTTGGCCATCTTTCCCGCCCAGCCGCTCGCAGCCAGCCGCACGCACGCCCCCCACCCCGACCACCTCAGGCTCCTGCCCTGCCCGGGCCCCACCTGCCGCTCCACCTGCCCCGCCACCTACCCCACCTGGTCGCCACCTCCTCCCTCTCTCTCCACTCCACTGACGCGACCCACCTGCCAGTCCCACCTGATGCGCCCGGCCCGAGAGCACCCCACCTGCCCCCGTTCCTCTCCCCATCCTGGCTCCATCGCCATGAGCCCCGCTTCCCCGCCGCCACATCTCGCCGCCCTGCTCGCCTCCGCATGCCACCGCCTCACCGCCGTCGCCTCCTCGGGCGGCCTCCTCCTCCTCCTCTCGGTCCCGTCACCGGCTCGGCCCCACCCCGGCCGCAACCTCCTCCGCCGCAGGATCCATCACCGAGAGTTCCTCCGCCGACCGCCCTCAACAGCGTCAGGCGTCGCGCGTCGCCCTCTGCAACCGGCATGTGCGCCGTTGTAGGCGTTTGTCCTCGCCCTGGCCGCTCCGTCGTCCACCTCTCCGACCGCCGCCGCACAGCTCACCGGCCCCGCCTCCTCCCCGAGCCCAGCGTACTTCCGACCCGGAGCCTCTCGCTGTTCTCCTCCCCGACGTCCAGCTCGGCCTCTGCCTCGCCGATAGAGCGCCAGTTCACCACCGGCCGCCTCGTCCTCGGCTCTGGCCATCAGCAACTGACGTGGCCGCCTTCAATCGTCCACTGACCCAGAGCTCCGGCCTGGCCCCAGCCACCTCCTCTGACCAACCGCGCCGCACTCCTGCAGGACACCGACCGCTGCCGCGCGGGTCCAGACGCCGACGCCTCTGTGACTCCGCGTGCTCGCTGTCCGTCTCCGTCCAAGACCACATCGCCGCGGCCAAGCTCCTCCACAACCTGGCGTGCGTGCTCTGTCTCTGTGCGTTGCTTTTGTTTTGCAGAGAAGATCCTTCTCATTAGCTGCAGGTAGCAATGTACCCGTGGTGTCACATGTCTGTGTGCTCTTCCCGATGTTGTACTGATATGTGATTGCTATTACGACTATGATGTCTTCTGCCTGCCGAGTCAAGAACCCCGGGCCTTTAGCTCTTCACGGTCCGACAAGATCTCCATCGCGGATTCGAGGAACCCTAAGTACCACCGAGACACCTCGACAAAACCGGCACCGATACCCGAGTCCGACATCGACAATTGGAGCCAAAACCCCCAAGGTCGCCGACACGGAAACCGCAAGACCTTCTTCCCGAACGCCAAGTACTACCTCGAGGACGCCAAGTTCTTCACCCCGAATGCCAAGACCTACACCGACCAGGGCGAACCCGATGATCCTCCGACGCCGAACCAAGCCCTTCTCCCGGATACGACAAGATCTACTTCCATTGACCGAGACCGATCCTGTCAATCCGATCCCCGTCGAACCTTGTCGAACCCCTGAACCCCTGGAACCAAGGCCTTCGCCCCTATTGTGTGACCCCTTTATCCGAGCCCTATTTTATAAATTGACATGCATATGAATTGTTGCATATAAATTGTTCATGCTCGCATCTCATCATGGGGTTGGGGGCATTATGCCGAAGCACCTGATAATTAAATATGGAGTATGGATGCGGGATATTGTTGTCTTATTCCGGACTCCATTTAAATTTGTGTAGCGAATCAATGCCATGATTTGTCTTGTTAATACAACATTTAATTGCGGGGGTTTTAAATAACTCGAACCTATTAATTAATTGTCGGGACCCCGGTTCCGCTTAATACCGCTTAATTGCACCGCATCTGCATCATCTCATGATCATGCCAGATCTTCTGCTGTAATATTAAATAGTGCATCCGGTGTTTCTTCTAGTGTTTGCTTCTTCGCGGAGTAGTCCGATGAGACGTTGTGAGATTCGACAAGTTCTTCGAATATGATCCCTCGGCAGTGTTTCCCAGGCGAGCATCCCTTCCCCTTCTACCTATTTTGCTTTATAGTCTTTACTTCCTCCTGTTGATCTATTGCTATCCGTGTCGCGATGCTTTAGTTTCCGTGCACCAGTTATATCCCGTGCAGCCTCTATATTGCCTTGGATACCTCCTGTTACCTGTTTTTGATAGATAGCTGGACTTGCGAGTCGTAGTTGCTTTCTCAAGTGCGATCTTGTGTTATTGAGTACCACAGTTGTTGCAATGCTGGCAGTTGTTTAATGGTGGAGATGCTTATTGGTGGAGATGATCATGACTTTAAATACAACTATTAAAATGCTAGATATAACTAATGCAGAGGCATTGGTGGGCAATAGATGTTATTTGGTTCTTCCATGCCCACTTGTGTCCCGTAGGACCCCGAGTACTTGATACCTGTTCCTTGATTTTTCGCACTATCCACATTCGGGAGGCCTTATGGACCCCCCTGAGCCAGAGCTTGATTCATTTCTATTTCTTGGGGCCAGAAAGTAGTTTGGGGCTTTATTACTATCCTGTACTTATGCCGTGCTTTACTGCTTTATTTAAGATTGTGCGTGGAGCACCTGTACTGTTTAGGATCGTGGAGTGTTTTCGCGATATCGACAAGCCCAGTCACACTTTCGGGTTCCTAGTCGTTTACAGCCATTGACGCAAACCCTGGGTCCGTTCCGGAGCCGGCCAACTTCGTTGCGGGTAGCTTAGTGGGGTGGCCCCCTGAAATATTTTATGAATCATGTGATCGCTTTGTCGTGAAAGCCTCGTTGGGTTTTGAGTTGGTTTTTCTGAGGTTGATCGAGTGTGTGTTGCTATTTGTGCACCTCTGCAGGGTAAAACTTTCTGAAAGCCGTGTCCGCGGTTATGGACGACTTGGAGCACAGTATCTTGATCATAGACAAGCATAACTAAAGTAGTGCTATAAATTTGACTTAATATGTGACTAGTAATCAGATGCAACTATAACGGAATGGATATTAAAAATGCCAACAACTGGTGGATCTAGGTTGTTTCGTGACATGTTATACCGGCCTAGTAAGTATTGCAACTCCAATGGAATGTGATAAAAGTGTCAACAACTATTGGGTTTGGGATTCCTCTGGACAATTATATCTGACTAGTAAATGTTCCAACTACAACGGGATGTTAACTAAAACTGCCCACTACTTATGCTTCAGGATGACTCATGCAATCTATATCTGATTAATAATTGCTGCAACCATAATGCAATGAGTAAAATTGCCAACTGCGTGAGTTCCTTGGTCCGACTTCCTCGTTTAGTCTCGAGGGGGAAATACCAGGATGGGTTTGTTTGGTGTTAGCTTCGGGTTGGATCCGAATAGGTCTTTCTTATCCCTCTCTGATAACCGCCAGTTGTATTGAGTCTCTATAGGTTGTTTAGTGCCGCTGCGCTGCCGCTTCAGCCCACCATACCTATGTAGGCGAGAGCCGCCGAATTCAAGCCTCGCCGTGTACTGGCCTCAGTACTGACGCTCCTCTTTTTCCTCTGCCTTTTGTCGGCACCCCTTTTGTTTTAGCAGGTTTGAGATCGACGTCGTTAGCAGGGTTACCCTTCCGGCTTGGCCTAGGCAGGGTTATGGACGCCATTGATTATTCTTCAGGGCTCTTAGCCCCATTTGCATCTTGTCCGTACTCGGACGTTGTATCGTTTTCAAGGTGATTTGGATCTTTGTATTGTATATCTGTAAACTGGACTCGTGGAGTCGTTGTTGTATATATATATATATGTTCTGTGGGTCCCATCGAGGATTGTTGTGTAATGGTATTATTTCGTTTTACCACCCACACGAAAGTGCCTGGTGGGCATCCTTGAATCGTTTCTATGCGGGTTTGGCGGGAATCCCCGAAACTTGCATAGGGCCGATTTGAGGGTGTTACAGCTCCCCTCTAGACTCTCTCTGCCCTAGCCCTAGACCAGCCGCTCACCGTGTCGTCGTGCCGCACGCACCATGCCAGCACACGCGCAAGCAGCGATAGTAGCCCCGCGCTCTTTCACTCGCAACGCTAGCACGCAGCAGTAGCAGTTTCGTGCCCCCGGCTCCTCTGTTTTTCCCCGACAATCTAGCCCTCCTTCGGTATGCTATCCTAAGCGAAAGATGATCTAGATAGTTCCATCTTCACGGCAGCAAAAACAACACGTTGTAACATCCCAAAAGTTTTTCCTATTTTGGAATGTTAAAATAATATAGTAAATTGATTGAATTGTTTGATCTTGTTGTATTTTTTGAATAAAAAGAAACTTTTGTTGTTTGTTCGAATTTACCAAGCCACGTTACAAAAGTGGATTAATATGACTATCGAATTGGTCGAGAAGTTTTGTAATAAAAAGTTCTTAAGTTAAAACCCCATATGCAAAGCCCTATTTTTAATTACCAAAAATACTCCTACGAGAGCAAAGTTATCAGAATCATGATTCTACCATACGATTTTACGACTTTACGATCCAAATTGAGTGGATCGATTCTATGATTCTACTAAGTAGAATCTACGATTTCACGATTCTAAAATTTATGATTCTACAGTCTACCATCCTACCAAAGAGGTTTCAATCCGATTCAAAATCACGATTCTGACAACTTTGTACAAGAGTACAATCAAGGATTCAAAAATCCAATTATTTAAATACAAATTTATGGCCAAAAAGGATCCAATGATGGTCTACAGAATTTTAGAAAATTCTGGAGACAAGAATCAACTCATTTGGAGTTATAAAACAAAAGATATGAAAAAATAGTAAAATAGAAAATATAAAAGAAAAAACAAGGAAACCTAACCTACCGGGCCAACCGAGCCGGCCCGTCCCTATCTATCTCGCGCGCCAAGCGCGAGCAATGCGCAGCAGCAACCGCCGCATGGGCCGGCCCAACAAGCTTCGCCAGCCGCGCAGCTCGCTTCCCCCCTCGCGTCGCTGACACGCCGGGCCCGCGTGTCATCTCCCTCCTCCGGCCATAGATCTGGACACGCACGTCGCCGTCTCTGAACGGAATCCCACGAAATCCATGAGGATTTGTTCGACTTGGTGACCCCTCTCGCACGTCAGAGCCTCTTATAAACATGCCGCATCTCTTGGTTCTGTTTTTCTCCATTTCGCAAACCCTAGCCGCCGAATCGATCGATTCCGATCTCGTCGCCGCCATGCTCCATTACCGAGACCAGGTAGAGCTCTCTCCGGTTGTCCCTGACCCTCCTTCTCCCTCCTATCCTCTTCCTCTTGATGCACCGAGAAAACCTGATCTGGTAATCCTCTTCGCAGGTCGCTACCGCCTCGGCGATTGCTCGCGGGAGCTCCACGTCTACCGCCGCCTCCATCCGTCCGTCGACGCCGCCCCGGGAAGCCAAACCTGACGTCGAGCCCTCCGTCGAGCTCTTAGTGCACTCTTGGTCCTTGTCCACAACCTCCCGATGCCTAGAGCTTGTTGTAGGCACCGCCACAGTCGCCACCTGGAGCCGTGCCACCGGCGGCTATCGCCCGTCGGAGGAGAGGAAGCTTGCGTTCCCGTACGTCATATCCGATCTCGACGCTCCAGATTAGATCAGCTCGGTGAACCGGTACCAACCAATCGATGTGTGTCGTGTGGCACAGGCCTCGTCAGCAAGTCCAGTCAGCGCTTTGTCATCGCTGAGTCAGCCCAGGTCAGCGCCCAGTCCGCAAATCTTTTTAAAGGAAGTAAAAGGGCAGAAAATTGTTTAATATTTGAAAAATCATAGAAAAAGATTTATAAGGCCAAAAATAACAAATAATATATCAATGGATTCAGAAAATTGTGTAGACTATTATTATGTTATTATATCTGACTTGTGCGGTATATATTTAATTTAATATTTTAAATAGTTTAATGGACAAAATAAATAATAGTAAATTATCTATAGATCAGAAAAATAGAAATAAGGTATCTATGGATTCATAATTTAATATACGACATTAATATGCTGTTAGATATAATTTTAGTAGTGCATAATTACTGTAGTAATTTAATTAGTTTTAATGGCCATTTAGACTATTAAATTCATAATAAACTATTTATACAGCGGAAAAATATAAATAATATGTCTCTAGATTCAAAATGTCACGTAGAATATATATCTAGTCTTAGATATAATTTATGATGTAGTAAATATTTTTAATGATTTAACCTCTATTAAATAGTAAATAAATCATAGAAAATGATCTATAACTTTGATTAGAGTGAATCCAATTCCTACTGGTTCGTATTAATGTCCTCTATCTAGTAAAACTTAAAACCAAATTTATTAGACAATTAGGACAGAAGTTGCAGTAGAACTATTAAAAACCCCTTTAATAGCAATCAAGAATTAATAATAAATATCCTATTGTGTCAAAAACTTATATGCATGCATCATGTGATGTAATACTATTCAGAGAACTAAATATAATCATTGTGTCATTATATCATCATGCATGGATGTGATAATCATTGGTGTGTTTGATATGGTTGCAATTGTTTTGAATGGAACTACTTGTCCTTGCGTTAGATTGTGCGGAGAGTGCGGAGAGTGCAATGCGAAGGAATTCAATCATAATCCATATATTAAACATAAGGCAAGTTACACCACTTGTTCATGTTTATGTCCCAGTTTTGACTATGCATGTTTTACTCTTTCTGTAGTATGCATGTGTAGGATTTTGGTAGGTTTTCTTGGTATTATTTTTGCAAGTGGGTTTTGTAATATACCATGATTAGCTCTATACTTAGGAATTTCCATCCTAATAGGTTCCCCCTATTTTTGCTAAGTATTGCTTGCTATGCTATATATATAAAGTATCGTTGGGGGGTTCGAAAGTCTGAAAATTTTCTAAGTATAAAGCTCTCTCGAGCGAACATTTTTCCTCTCAAAACCCCCCTTCAAAATAAAACTAACTTTTCTTCTAGGCGGAATGGTTGTCGGGTCAACGAGTAGAATTTGGTGGAGGACAGCCGCCCAGGAATCAAAGAAGTCTGCCACGTTTCAGAATTCAGAAGCTTCCAGTGCAACCACAATACATATGGGCTCTGTCTTGGCCTAGTACTTAGTAGGAAACCTCACCGGGGTACCAACATTTGGAGATTCTTGGCACGGTTGGATCCATCTGGTAGAGGGGCTACTAAGAGAAAGCCTCACCACGGTCTTGTATGTAAAAGGACTTGATCGTGGATTGTGGGGAAAGTGCACAACCTCTCGAGAGTGGTCAATCTGGTCGATCATCCGTGTTCACGGAGAAAGAACAACTTTGAGCATCTGAAGGATGGAGCCTCTGAAGGATCTTCCTCTCTCTTTTCAAACTTAAAGTTTTCTCAAACCCCATGGCGTAGTAATATCGCCAATGGGTGGGATCTTGGGAACTTGGTGAGTAATATCCAAGTGTTAGGTTGTTTGGGCACTTGGTGAGTAATATCCTCATGTTCCATTTGACCCTATATTACTTAAACAATGTTTACAAAGTAGGGTAAAATTCTCCCTCTTTTCTTCTTACTTTGTGAAAATTGGCTTTATGCGCTAATTTGCATGTAGAGTTAGTATTATTCTTTCCTTGGTGTAATTTGCCAATACATTCAAAGTATTGACCAACTCATTTGGGTGCACGTTTTATGTGCCGAAATTGGAGATCATCGTTGAAAGGTGCGCTAGGATCGTGGGTCTTCACTCAACCTGTCTATGGCATTGATGGGACTCCAAGTTGTATATTTCGCTTTTGTTGTAATAATGTAAACTCTAGATTATTTGATTCATGTAATAAAGACTTGTGTTTTACATGATATTTCATCGAGTATGAGTGCTAGCTAATGATGCAGGGACTAGCATGTTAATCATAGGGACTTAGGATCTTTATCAATCCAAGGTCACTACACACATCAATCGGTGCTTTATATCTCCTGAAAACATCTGCGCAAGATCAATCGGACGCATGTCTAACTGTAGAGTCTGTCTGTCTGTTTTGCCCGTTTTTGGTCTCCTGTTCATCCTCGTTTTCCCGTCGCTATAGCCACCTCCATCAAAACACCTCACCCATGCCATGTTATATTATACCTTGCAAATTGTGCATCATTTCATCATGACATACCTTGTTTGCTTGTCGCATATACTCATATGATTGCGCACTTTATTTATTATGGCCCTTGTGTGTTCGGTTTTTATCCGGATTGACGCTGAGCAAGGAGAATACCAGGAGCCTCAGGAGTATTACTCGGATCCTTCTTATTCCACAACTGAACTAACAGGCAGGCAATTCCTCATGCTTGCATACATATAGTACATATGTTTCTATCTTACTCTTGCATCACTGAGTCACGATTGCATTAAACGAAATCCCAAGTATTGCATAGCCTTTACTTTTAAACCCCACCGAAGCTTGTTCCTTCATCCCATGAGCCATTACTACAGGAGTTGATTGAGCCATGCGAGTCGTAGAATTGCATGTATAGGGTTTGTGCGAGTCTTTGGATAATGAGGTACCTAAACAACTTAATTTGAGTAGTAATGGGATAACTAATGAAAGAGGTATCGGTGAGCATTATCTGCTATTTGGTTATTTAAGCTCACTTGTGTCCCGTAGGACCCCGAGTACTTGATTCATGTTCCTTGACTATTCGCACTATCCACATACGGGAGACCCTATGGATCCCCCTTTGCCTGAGCTTAATTCACACTTTATTTCTTGGGACCACAAAGTAGTTTGGGGCTTTATTATTATCATGTACTTATGCCATGCTTTACTGCTTTATTTATGATTGTGTGTGGAGCACATATACTGTTTTGGAACATGGAATGTTTTCACGGTATTGACAAGCCCATTCACACTTTCGGGTTCTCGGTTGTTTACAACCATTGACACAAACCCTAGGTCCGTCTCGGAGCCGGCCAACTTATTTGTGGGTAGCTTAGTGGGGTGGCCCCCTAAAATAATTTATGAATCATGTGAATACATTGTCATATGGCCTCGTTGCGTTTTATTTGGTTCTTCCCGAGGTTGATCGTGTGTGTGTTGCTATTTGTTCACCCCTGCAGGGTAAATCTTTCTGAAAGCCGTGTCAACGGTTATGGACGACTTGGAGCATACTTTCTCGATCATAGACCAGCATAACTAAAGTGCCGCCTTTAATTTGACTAAAACATGACTAGTAAATAGTGCAACACTCATGGAATGGTTAATAAAATTGCCAACAGATGGGATATTCTTCCGCCTTATCGTCGATAAGCGAGAAGGAGGACGAGCGAGGTTAATTTATGTTGCTTATATAACTATTGATATTAATTAATGGGCGTATGTCCATCTCTGGTTGGGCGGATGTGTAGCATGTCTCTATAGAAATGTGTAGCTATTATATTTTGCTCAATTGCGTCACCCCCAGGTTGTTCCCTTTAGATGCATTAAGACTTGTTGAGTACCCCTAGGCCCTCACACAAAAATTTGGTTCAGATGGACAGGTATACTCTCAGGAAGGTTACTAGGTTGAGGAGACGGATGATGGTGGCAACGACTGTGTGGTGTAGAGATTTTGTGGACGGAGATCCATGAGATCTGTGGGCGGGATGTGCTTATTTTCAGGGAATTTTATGTCGATTTGCTTCTTATCTATACTCGGATCATATTTTCCGCTTCCGCTTGATACTCTATTGCGTGATGTATCCTAAACTATTATATCTATATAGGATATTTGGATCTTGCCATATGGCGTTGAATATTTCTGTTTCTATTGTTTCTAGATGGTGTGACTCTAGTGTCTATTGTAAGTCGCAAACATACATACTCATTTGTGTATGTCATGGTCACATTACATATCTCTTATGCCGCTCACTCTTGCCCCGATGTTCTTGAAAGTGGATAAGGTGGTCGTCCGGTACCATGTCCTGCTCCGCTTTGACGAGCCTACACGTGGGTGGCCTTGGGCCTCCACGGTAGAATCCCTTATCCACTTTTGGTTCATCCAGGCTCATGCTTAGAGCATAATGTCCGAGGTATTACAATTGGTATCAGAGCCATTCCACCCTTCAGGGTCGCATCCAGATGGTCGTTGTCAGTCTAGAAAATATTTTGTTATCTATGTATACTAGGGAAAAACTAAACGTGAGAGTAGGAATGCTTCCATTTTTCTTCTTACCCACCGACACACCCTTTTCTAGTAAGAAAGTGTAACCTTTTCTAAAAATTCAAACTAGGATTCATGTGTTTGGGGTTTTCGTAATACCATAGGATGTGTGTGTAATTCTTTGTCTATCTGTTGCATCCAATCTTGTTGTCGCAATCTTCCTTTGGTTATCAACTGTGGGTACATTCCATACCGACAGGCTTTGTGCAAACCGACGAGATCTATCCAATTCTTTGTGAATCGATGTGATATGTCTTACTCTTTGTAACCGACGCGTTCTAGTTAGGGGTGTTCATTCTGTATATGTTAATCTCTTTAGTTGTTCGTAAGAAGGATAGGAGTTGGGTTGCGTGGTTTTCCATTCTTATGTGAAGTAATGCTTTGAGTGCGGGATGGAGTCATGACCATACCACTACTTTTATCATTCACTCTTGTACATTGAATGGGTGAAGCTGCTAAGCTCTAACTATTAAGTGGTTTTCCACATCTACTTGGTATTTTAATGCCGAAATTTGCGGGGGGGGGGGGGGGGGAATTCTTTGGTAGATTTGTGTTCCACACTCCTTTTTAGTCGTGTGCGATATGTTAACAATCTTCTAGGTGCTATGAACTTTGCTTGCTATTCTAATATCATCTTACTAAATTGTATCCTTTAATCTTGGTAAATTATGTTTTTAGTGCTATTTTGGATTATTAATAATTCTCCATTATGGTACTAATGCAAGTTTTTCAATCATCAATAGGATGGCCCCTCCACGCCTCCCTCCTAGGGAAGACGAGGTTCCGGGTTTGCCAGAGCTGGGTGCTACGCTTGTCAGTTTGGCAAATACTCTGGGAACTATGCAGCAAAACTAGCAGAGGTTTGAGAGCGTCGGGAGGAATGAGTTCGCACCACCTCCACCACCTCCCCAGCGTGGCAACTTGAAGGACTTTTTGAAGTTCGCCCCAAGGCACTTCGATGTGACCGCCAAGCTGCTGGATGCCGACGAGTGGCTTTGGGAGATCATGAGGCTATTGGATACCGCAGATGTTTCTAAGCATGACAAGGTCAAGTGTGCTAGTTACCTTATGCTTGGGGAAGCCGCTATTTGGTGGGAGAGCTATATGAGAGCATGTCCTCCTGGATTTTAGCCAATATGGGGCAATTCACTGATGCTTTCAAGGAGCAATATCTGCCTGAAATTGTCATGGAACGCATGAAGGAGGTGTTCCTGAATCTCAAGCAAGTAAGCGACAATGTCAATACTTACATCAAGAACTCTGCAAACTTATCTCGTTATGGTGGGGATGAGGTTTCTGATGATAAGAAAAGACAGAAGAGGTTCCGTCAAGGGATAAATGCTTCAATCAAATATGCCGTCACTCATGCCACTCCAAACTCATTGCTTAAGCTTGAACAAACAGCTTTCCAAGAAGAGGCAAGTAAGCAGGCATATGATGATTCCAAGAAGCACAGTCGTGACACTGGTGGTTCTTCGGCAGTGGTCGCTCCTTCTAAGCGTCGTGTGTGGGTCCCTAGTACCGCACCGCTGCTCCCTGCTCCACCAAGACCATTAGGTTTCTCGCCAAGGCCACCATACCCTTACAACACCGCTCCAAGGGGCTACAACAACTACTACACTAGGGTGTCGTATGGTGGAGTTCCAGGATACTCTACTCCTCGTCCGTGTGGTGCCTATTTCTCGTGTGGGAACACTGGACACCAGCAGTGCAACTTTAGTATGAACAACAAGGATCTTCCTCCTCCACCTCCAAGACCTTCTTCGATAATTGCTCCTCGCGCACCTGCACCACGGGCTCTCAACATCAACACCAAGCTCAGGTCTACTATTTCTCCCGCAAACAACATCAACATTGTTCAAGCTGAGCACACACCTGGAGTTGTGCTGGGTACGCTTCCTGTTAACTAAGTTTCTGCATGAGTTTTATTTGATTCTAGTGCATCGCATTAATTTGTGTCTCACAAGTTTGTAAATGAGCATGAGCTAGCTATAGACCTGCTGGATAAAAAGTTAATGGTTCTTTCTCCCGGGGAAAGAATGATATCTACCAAGATCAGTCATGGCAATCAAATTCAAATTGGTGGCTCTTCATTTCTAGCTTCCTTGATTGTTCTTAGCAGTTCAGATATTAATGTTATATTGGGAATGGATTGGTTGCCTGCAAATAAAGTCGTGATTGATTGTGCTGAACATTTGGTTTCTTTGAAAATCCCTAAAGGCCATATGTCAACACTTGGATTTTTAATCCCAGATGCATGTTATGTCATACATCGCAAACCCAGGATTACCATTTTTGCAAGACATAACAGATTGGATATCATAGAAGATCATACATTACAAACCATAATAAGGTCTTACACGAATAAAGGATATCATGATCTAGTCTTAATACAACAAGCAGCGGAATAAATAATAAGCATAGCAGTGGGGTCTATCTTCAGTGGCATAGGCAATGCTGACGATGGAAGATTTTCCTAGTTATGATAGCCGTCCTACTGTCCGTCATCTTGGTAGTCTCCTTCATAGTCTGGCCATAAGAATAGCCAGGGACACAAGCCATGAGTACTCTTTAAGTACTCGCAAACTATTACTAACAAGTAAGGTAGTTCTAGTAGGATTGCTAACTCTAAGTTTCTCTATAAAGTTAAGTTTGAAACCTAAGCTGAGTTAACAAACAAACAAAGATAAAATAAAGTTCTAGAATCACTTAAGTTGGGAAGCTAGTGTCATAGTCACAACCTTGTTGTGGTCAAGTCAAGATTCATCATTCATTTCATAAGTCATTTTGAAAACATCTGACAACGAAATAGTATGGCCACTCCAACTGTCCATCACCGCGGACGCGGCTATTCGAATAGTTTGACACTCTACAGAGGTGGTACACTTTCACCACAAGATTCAACATCTGTCAGGGATAACCCTAAATCATCATACTTAGTATGCAGATAATCAAACATAACCTTTCCTTTACACACCCTAGTATAAGCACCTCTCCTATGAGTATGGCCTCCCAACCATGACCATCTGTCATCTTGGACACTGCATAGGTGGACAACATTGACAGGTAGCCTCAGCTCAAACCTCTCCCGCGAGGGAACTAATACTAATGCATATAAACTTCCGGCTAAGCCTTACCCAATTCAGGTATTGTGGTTCTATTGTAAAATTGGAATGGTATCGCATCTGAATCCAACCATCAGTTTTGTAAAAGGGCTAAGGCTCATGCCTCAACATTTTCATCATCATAAACCATTTGTGTTTCTCAACACATGTCAAAACATCTTAATAGAATGCTCATCATTCCAAGGTTTTCACAATTCATTTTCACCAAGTGTTCCCATCTAGAGTGACTCAAGTTTTGATTTAGCTCTAAGCTACTAAGTTAAGAGTGTTCACTAAGGTGGGATGCTAATCTCAATCTCATGCCATAGAATGACATCTAAGGTTATCTAGATAGGTCAAGTTTTATACTTTTTGTGCTACCTTCGACAAGTAAGGGACTTTGGTAAAGTAAAGGAAGTAAAAGCTTGAAATTAAAACTTGCGGTAGATACTAGTCAAAGTAGTATAACGAAAGCATGCCTAATGCATCTTGCTTAGGTTATCTAACTTAATTCTAGCTTGCTAACAATAGCTTGCTCGGTTTACTTGAAGTGCTAGGCTTGCAAGTAAAACTTGCAAGGGTTAACTTGTATAGTGCTAGCTTGCCTTGGTTGGTGTAGTGGTTGAAGTTTTCTTCCTCCTCCTCTTGGTAGAACTCCTCCTCCTCGAAAGCTTGGTCGGTACAATCGTCTATAAATACATACGGATACACAATCACCAAATAATGCTTAATCTAGACTACTTAGTACACTAAGGCACACATTTGATGATCTATTATCATCACAAGCATCACAAGGTTTTATTAACTAGCTTCATTCTTTTTATTTTAGAAAAGTAATTTCTACTCATTGAAAATAACTAAGATTTAATATTCTCCATTTAAAATATGGGATCATGTGGACACATGTCATCACCACATATTCTAACGTATGGTAATGTGATTTAAAGGTTGGGTCACATTTTGATAAGTTTAAGTTTAATATTTAATGATTTAAAGTGACTAAAAATGTCTATATAGCATTATTTTGGTACTAGTCCAAATTCACTGCATGCAAATCTTAATATTATTACATATTCAGATAGGATGGTGAAATGTGATTTTTGAGAGTTGGAATCAACTCAAAAGCTATTAGGGTTGATTTTAGAAAAATGTTTGAATGTGCAAAAGCTTCTGTCTTATTATTTTAACTAGGAGATATCTCTAACTCTACACGATTTAAATCCAACGGGCTTGCATAGAGACTTAAAGTACTTTCCAACAAAATTGGAATCACTCAATTTGGTTTCGTAAAACTCTCTGAATTGATTTTTAAACTAAGGGACATAATTGAGTTTAAACCTACATAGAAAATTCCTAATTTGAATTGTTGGGTCAGCGCGGGAAAGGAAATGGGCCGGCCCAGTGGCGCTCAGCGGGGCAGAGGGCGGCTGACAGGTTGGTCCCACTTGTCAGCGAGACTTAAAACCTGAAGCAGTATCTAGCGATCTGGGCCACATGATTATAACGCGGATCAATGGCTCACAGTCGTCGTCAACGACGGACTCGTCGTCGGCGAGACCGAACCCTAAACGGCCGGTGGGGGTGCAGTGGGGACGTACCAGGGCTCCAGCTAGTGCGGCGAGGCGGGCGATCGAACTAGACGACGACGGCGGACTCAAGCGAGGTCACGGTAGGGGCTGCGGTGGACGGAATCAACGACAGCGTCTCTCCCTCTGCAGCAGGCTCCTCCGGTGCAATTCTGGCAAACTACAGCTCGAGCGGCTCCGGTGAGAGAGGGGAAATGCTCAGGGCAGAGAGGGGAGTGGAACGGTGTGAGGAGTTTGTGCTGGGGAGGCCTGCTTATATAGGCGCGATGGTGAGACTGAGAGGTGTGGGCGGAGCTTGTCGGTGACGATGGCACAGGGGGCTACCGGCGTGGGTGAGGTAGGCAGACGGTGGGCGGTTCCATGGCAGTCAGCTATGGCGCAATGGCGCGGCTAGGGGCGGTGGTATATGGTCGGGAGCATCAAGCGCTCTAGGAGACAGAGGCGGTGCTCAACGCGGCGCTCGGCGACTGTGGGTCGCGCGGCAGTGCACGACCGTGTCTAGCGGGGTGCTGGGGTCGAGGCGGAGTGGCGTGCACGGTATGGCATCAATGCGCGGTCTGTTGCATGCTGGCGGCTATCGCGCCCTATCTGCGTGAAGAGAGAAAGGACGACGAGGCTGGGGAGTGGTCCAAGGGTTAGCAGTGGCCGTGGGGTGGACCGTGGGCGGCGGTGAGGTCACACCGTGCTTCCTAGAGCGGCGGAGAGGGGCTGGCGGTCTCCTGTGGCGTTGGCAGGGTTGGCCGGTGGGCATGGCGTTGGGGCGGCATGGCACTGGCACCAGGGGCTAGAGATAGGGTTGGTTTCGGTCTATTTGGACTTGGGGGAGACAAGGATGATCAATGCAACCCAAATGGCTCGACAAGATTTGATCAAAAACAGTAATAGTTAGGCTAATTTGATTCTGCCCACAAGGTGTTTGACAAAATGGCCGAAAGAAACTTTTGTTTGAATTTTGGGCTGATTTTTGGTGGAGTTGTTAATCACATACTTGAGCATCTAGGTTTGCTTGGTATTTAAAAATGGAGTTCATTTGAGTGGTTTTTTAATTGATGTGATCTTGATACATACACTAGATTCAATTTTCAAATGTCATTTAAATTTAGTATTCGAAAGTTTTTGGGATGAAACAAAGTGGGTCTTGGTACATCACTACTTGTACTAGCAAGGGGTGTAAAGATCCAAAGTTGTTTCTGTTAAGATTTGAGTTCTAGGAATAGCCAAAGTAGGCATGGTGATTAAAATGGCACAAATGACCATTTGCTTAATTTATTCTTTTTTATTTGTTTTTTCTTTGGTATTTTCTTAGGCATGATCTAGATGATGTTTAATTCACCTTAGAATCATTTTACAACTAATGGATCACTCCAACATGGCCATTCAAAACAACGCCTATTTTAAATGCACACACATATGAATGCTTAATGATTTTTAAATGGAAAAGTTTTTGTTAACTCTAAATTTGATGATTTGGATCTTAATAACCTTGGATTAGAGTTTTGGGATGTTACAAACCTTCCCCCTTAAACAAAATCTCGTCCCGAGATTTACGAAAGAAAACTAGGAACTAAAGAGATCTGGGAACTCTGTCCTAATGTAATCTTCTCGCTCCCAAGTGGTTTCTTCTTTGGTATGGTTTCTCCATTGAATCTTGAGGAATTTGATACTCCGGGTCCTTGTGGTTCTATAAGGTTCTTCCAAGATACGGATGAGCTCTTCACGATATGTCAGATCCTTGCTGATCTCAACAGCTCGGTGATCGATGTTCTTGAAAACTTCGGTCTTCTCTGGCACTTCTAGGCATTCGCGCAGTAACGAGATATGGAACACATTGTGGATGGCTGAAATCTCCTCTTTTAGTTCTAGTTGATACGATACTTCTCCTCGACGGTTCAGAATCTTGAAGGGCCCGATATATCTGGGGGCTAACTTTCCTTTCAGACTAAAGCGTTGTGTTCCCTTCAATGGTGAAACCTTGAGATATACAAAATCTCCAACATTGAAAGTCAAGTCTCTCCTTCTCTTGTCAGCATAACTCTTCTGTCGGGATTGGCCGGTCTTGAGGTGTTCACGGACTTTGTGAACCTTCTCTTCAGCGTCTCGGATAATGTCCGGTCAAAAGATCTGACTCTCTCCTACTTGCGACCAATTCAAAGGGGTACGGCACTTTCTTCCGTATAGGAACTCAAATGGTGCCATTTGCAAACTAGCTTGATAACTGTTGTTATATGAGAATTCTGCAAAAGGCAGGCAGTCTTCCCATTTTGATTCGTATTCCAACACACAAGCTCTCAACATATCTTCTAGGATTTGGTTGACTCTCTCAGTCTGTCCATCAGTTTGCGGGTGATAAGCGGTGCTGAAATTTAACTTGGTTCCTAATCCTTCTTGGACTTTCATCCAAAATCTCGAGGTAAATTGGGTTCCTCGATCTGATACTATGGTTTTGGGGGTTCCATGCAGACTAACAATTCTAGCAATATACAGCTCTGCTAGCTTCGAACTTTGGTAGGTTGTCTTGATAGGTATAAAATAAGCTACCTTGGACAGTCTATCAACGATGACCCAGATTGAGTCATTTCCTCTAGTAGAAGTAGGCAAACCGGTGATAAAGTCCATTCCGATGGAATCCCATTTCCATTCCGGAATCTGCAATGGTTGCAACAGTCCTGTGGGTCTCTGATGCTCTGCTTTGACTCTTTGACAGATGTCACAGTTGGCGATGTAGCTTCCGATTTCTCTATTCATCTTGTGCCACCAAAATTGCTCTTTCAAATCTTGATACATCTTCGTTCCTCCGGGGTGGATAGAATAAAGAGTATCATGAGCTTCCTGCATGATAACTTGCTTCAGCTCCGAATCTGCTGGCACACAGATACGTCCTTTGTACCACATAACTCCTTCTTCGTCTTCGGTAAATCCAGGTACCTTTCCCATACCAATACGATGTTTGATTCTGTCGATACTTTCATTTCCCTTCTGGGCTTACTTGATTTGGCTAATCAAAGTGGGTTGAAGTTAAATGCTAGCTAAAAATCCTTTGCTAACTATCTCACTTCTAAACTGCTCCAACTCCTCATACAAACTGGGTTGCTTCTCCTTGATCATGGTGTTTAGCCTGCACGGTAATCTACTAAGAGCATCTGCTACCACGTTGGCTTTGCCGGGGTGATAGTGAATGGCAAGGTCATAATCCTTGATTAACTCTATCCATCTTCTTTGCCTCATATTCAGCTACTTCTGAGTGAAAATATACTTCAAGCTCTTGTGATCTGAGTAAATCTCACAGTGATTACCCATAAGATAATGACGCCATGTCTTCAAGGCCAACACTACGGCTGCTAATTCAAGATCATGGGTCTGATAGTTCTGCTCATGCTGCTTCAGTTGCCGAGATAGATACGCGATGACTTTGCCTTCTTGCATCAATACACATCCGAGACCAATCTTGGAAGCATCACAATATACATCAAACGGCTTCTTGATATCTGGCATGCTCAATATTGGGGCTGAAATCAATCTCTTCTTCAGTTCTTGGAAACTGGCTTAACATTTGTCGGTCCATTCAAACTTCTTGTCCTTCTTCAACAATTGGGTCATGGGTCTAGTGATGCTCGAAAATCCTTCTACGAACTTGCGGTAATATCCCGCTAATCCAATAAATGCACGGACTTGGGTTTGAGTGGTGGGGGCTTCCCATTCTTTGACATCTTTGATCTTGGCGGGATCAATAGAGACTCCTCTGGCAGACACAATATGTCCTAGGAATCCTACTTGTTTCAGCCAAAACTCACACTTGCTGAACTTGGCATATAACCGATGCTCTCTCAGGGTTTCTATAATGATTCTCATATGTTGCTTATGCTCTTCTTCTTACTTGGAGTAGATAAGGATATCGTCGATAAACACAACGACAAACTTATCTAGGAAATTCATAAAGATCTTATTCATGAGATTCATGAAATAAGCAGGGGCATTGGTTAATCCAAAATACATAACCGTATACTCGTATAAACCATAACGAGTAGTAAAGTCAGTCTTCGGAATATCTGTTGCACGAATCTTAAGTTGGTGATAACCAGTCCTAAGATCAATCTTTGAGAATACCTGGGCACCAGTTAACTGATCAAATAGATCCTCTATCTTTGGCAAGGGGTCCTTGTTTTTGAAGGTGACGTCATTCAGCTTTTTGTAATCGGTGCACAAACGGTTGCCTCCATCTTTCTTGTCGACGAATAACACTGGTGATCTCCATGGCGATGCGCTTGGTTGAATCAAGCCTGTTTCTAACATAGCATCCAACTGCTTCTTCAACTCTACTAACTCTGAGGGGTTCATGTTATAGGGTCTCTGGGCTATTGGTCCGGTTCCGGGGATTAGTTCGATAATGAACTCAATATCCCTATCCGGGGGCATACGGGGCAATTAATCTGGGAATACGTCGGGGTATTCACAGACTACTCTGACTTGGTCTATGGTGGGTAGGGCTAGACTCTTGTTGCACTTGAATTGACGAGGTAAGGTTTCAGATATATGATCTACTGTTACTCCAGAGCTACTGGTCATGGTGATGGCTTTCTTAGCACAGTCTATCAGTCCATTATGCTTTGACATCCAATCCATACCTAGTACTACTTCCAATCCTTTGGTTCCAAGTACTATTAGGTTAGCATAAAAATCTATCCCATGTATTCTGATAGGCACAACTTTGCAAATTTTTCTAGCTTTTGTAGTTGAACCGGGGATTTGGACTATCATGACATGCTTCAAGTTGGTTGGGTGAATCTTACTTGTGCATGCAAATTCTTCGGTGACAAATGAATGCGATGCTCCAGAATCAAACAATACCCTTGCTAAAACTGAGTTGATAGAAAACATACCCAGCACTACATCTGGCGCTTCTTGGGCTTCTTCGGCGTTCATGTGGAAGAGACGGCCGTTGCGGTTGTGAGGGTTCCCTGGGGCAAATCTTCTCCCTGGTTGAACACGACGCTGCTGTTGAGCTGGGGCATTCACATTGGCAGTGGCGGCAGTCTTCTTGGGGCACTCATTGGAATAGTGACCCTTCACTCCACACTTGAAACAAGCTATTTGGGACTTGTCTTTTGCTGCAACAGGGACAACATTGCTTCCAGTTCGGGGTGCAGTGTTGTTGTTGTTGTTGTTGCTCTTGGGAGGTGCATGGTTGAAATTGCTGGTGTTGTCGGGGTTGTTATTGTTTCCTCCGGACTTCACATTGCCTCCGCTACGGTTGGGGTAGCTTGGGCGAGACATTGGGGGTCGGTTGTTTCTTGGTGCATACCCTGTAGACGGGTTGGGACGGTACTTCTGGTGACTGCTGGATCTAGCTTGGTGCATCATACGACATTTACGGTTGTCGTTTGCCTAGTTAATCTTCCCTTCCATCTGAATGGCAAAGTTGACTAGCTCTTCGAGATCCTCGAAGCGAATGTTAACGAGGACAGTCTGCATCTCATCATGCAGTCCGTTCAGGAATCTCTCCTTCTTCTTGGCCTCCGTGTTGATCTCATCAGGTGCGTACCTGGCAAGCAACAGGAATCTGTCACGGTACTCCACCACAGTTATTCTGCCTTGCTTCAACTCTCTGAATTCATCCCTCATTCTAGTGACTAGTCCCTGTGGCACGTGGGTGCGGCTGAACTTGATTTTGAAGGCTTCCCATGTCATCACTTGACCATGGTTCATCAGGCGGATGCTGTTCCACCAGGCTCTTGCATCTCCTGCCAAGTAGTGGGTGGCAAAGAGAACTTTCTCGTTGTCATCAACTCTGGCTACTTCCAAATTGTTCTCCATTGTTTGCAACTAGTCATTAGCATCTAATGGGTTCTCTGAAGTGCTAAAGATTGGGGGATTGGTATTCTGGAAGTTTTTCAACTTGGATCCTTGATGATCCTGATTTCCATGCCCTTGCTTGTTTTGGGCCATCTAGGCTATCTACTGCAGTGTTGCAATGTTGGCCTGGCGCTCTGCCCTGCTTGCTTCACGGTCTACAACTAACATCTGCATAATTTGCAGCATTGGGTCCTGCGATGAGCTGCTCCCGCCGGGGTTTCCACGAGTCATCAAAAGATTGAGATAGATAAAGGGGTAAGAGGGAAAGTTCTAAGGTTCATGGTTTTGGTTTCAAAGCTGAAACTTTGAGTTTCACTCAAGTTTTGCAACTAACTCTATTTCATTCATTCAAGCAAGGCACATGATACAAACACACACACACACACCACAACAAGAAAAACAGATGGTTTTAAGAACCATTCTGCAAGCTACGATACTTTGGGACCGATACATCTCATGCTACGATAGTGCTCTAGTGCATCTACTCATCAT
This sequence comes from Avena eriantha, assembly GCA_910589775.1. Taxonomy (NCBI): domain Eukaryota; kingdom Viridiplantae; phylum Streptophyta; class Magnoliopsida; order Poales; family Poaceae; genus Avena; species Avena eriantha. The sequence goes on from OU342740.1 coordinate 216,202,067, forward strand.
CGATGAAGTCGGAGTCGTCATCGTCGGTGTAGAAGTCCACAGCATCCTCCTCCAGAAAGTCATCATCATTGCTGAAGTAAGAATCTATATCTCCCTGGATGTCTTCACCCTCCTCTTCTTCCTCCTTTGCTGCAAGTTGAGCTTCTTGCTCCTTGATGGTCTTCTCAAGGTCGGCCACCTTCTTGCAAAGATGGGCGATGGTGCGATCATTCTTCTCGTGCTGGCGGCGAAGAGACTAACGGTCCTTGACAAGCAGTGAGAAAGTCTGGGCCTTGTGGTAGGCAATGGCATGGTTGTGGTTGGCAAACTCCATAGCATTGTCCAATTCCTTCTGGCGGTCGTACAGCAGGAAGTCAAGGTTCTCCACTTGACGTTTCAACTCCAGGTGAGTTGGCATCTCCATTGGCATTCCCATGAAGTCACGCCTTGCATAGTGCACAAAGCGGGTCCCTTGGATTTGGTTGACACTGAGGGCACATAGACGTGCGAGAGCTTGATGCATTGCCCTGGCTAATCCATCTAGCCAGTTGTTCTCTCTTACGGAGAACTGGATTCTCCCGGACGTTGGTGCTTCTATGCTTCCTCGAAGATCAGCGGTGACTAGCCACTGTAAATCTCCTCCTGGGGGTCCAGGAAGTTGAGCTCCAAGAAACTCAGGATGTGGGTGTCCCAATAACTCAGACAGTGAATCTAGATCCCTCTCGAAGATCAGTTGGCCTCCGTTGCCCAACTGGTAGAACTTGCTGAACTGCGTCTCCATCTACAAGAATTTAGGATGAGGAAGTTACTGAAGTGATCAAGTGTGTCAAATTTTATGTAGTAATGTAAGAATTGGAGGAATGAGAATTTTCTAGAAAGAATGAATTCCCAAGGGTAAGAGAGGAAATAGTTTTTCATAAATACTCACTTTGGTTTTGAAATTAAGTTTTTGTTTCGGACGTCCATTCTAACTAGGGTCTCCTATGGTCAGGATGGCTCTGATACCAACTTGTCAACACCCGGATTTTTAATCCCATATGCCTGTTATGTCATACATCGCAATCCCAGGATTACCATTTTTGCGAGACATAACAGATTGGATATCACAGTACATCATCCATTACAAACCATAATAAGGTCTTACACAAATAAAGGATCTCATGATCCAGTCTTAATACAACAAGCAGCGGAATAAATAATAAGTGTAGCAGTGGGGTCCATCTTCAGTGGCACAGGCAATGCTGACGATGGAAGATAGTCCTAGTTATCATAGCCATCCTGTTGTCCGTCATCTTGGTAGTCTCCTTCATAGTCTGGCCATAAGAATAGCCAGGGACACAAGGCATGAGTACTCTTTAAGTACTCGCAAACTATTACTAACAAGTAAGGTAGTTCTAGTAGGATTGCTAACTCTAAGTTTATCTATAAAGTTAAGTTTGAAACCTAAGCTGAGTTCAGAAACAAAGAAAGATAAAATAAAGTTCTAGAATCACTTAAGTTGGGAAGATAGTGTCATAGTCACAACTCTGTTGTGGTCAAGTCAAGATTCATCATTCATTTCATAAGTTATTTTGAAAATATTTGACAACGAAACAGTATGGCCACTCCAACTGTCCATAACTGCGGACGCGGCTATTCGAATAGTTTGACACTCTGCAGAGGTGGTACACTTTCACCACAAGATTCGATACATCTGTCAAGGATAACCCTGAATCATCATACTTAGTATGCAGGTAATCAAACATAACCTTTCCTTTACACGCCCTAGTATAAGCACATCTCCTATGAGTATGGCCTCCCAACCATGACCATCTGTCATCTTGGGCACTGCATCGGTGGACAACATTGAGAGGTAGCCTCAGCTCAAACCTCTCATGCGAGGGAACTAATACTAATGCATATAAACTTCCGGTTAAGCCTTACCCAATTCAGGTATTGTGGTTGTACGGTAAAATTGGAATGGTATCGCATCTGAATCCAACCATCAGTTTTGTAAAAGGGCTAAGGCTCATGCCTCAACATTTTCATCATCATAAACCATTTGTGTTTCTCAACACATGTCAAAACATCTTAATAGAATGCTCATCATTCCAAGGTTTTCACAATTCATTTTCACCAAGTGTTCCCATCTAGAGTGACTCAAGTTTTGATTTAGCTCTAAGCTACTAAGTTAAGAGTGTTCACTAAGGTGGGATGCTAATCTCAATCTCATGCCATAGAATGACATCTAAGGTTATCTAGATAGGTCAAGTTTTATACTTTTTGTGCTACCTTCGACAAGTAAGGGACTTTGGTAAAGTAAAGGAAGTAAAAGCTTGAAATTAAAACTTGCGGTAGATACTAGTCAAAGTAGTATAACGAAAGCATGCCTAATGCATCTTGCTTAGGTTATCTAACTTAATTCTAGCTTGCTAACAATAGCTTGCTCGGTTTACTTGAAGTGCTAGGCTTGCAAGTAAAACTTGCAAGGGTTAACTTGTATAGTGCTAGCTTGCCTTGGTTGGTGCAGTGATTGAAGTTTTATTCCTCCTCCTCTTGGTAGAACTCCTCCTCCTCGAAAGCTTGGTCGGTACTATCGTCTATAAATACATACGGGTTACACAAGCATCACAAAGTTTTCTATACTAGCTTCATTCTTTTTATTTTATAAAAGTAATTTCTACTCATTGAACATAACTAAGATTTAATATTCTCCATTTAAAATATGGGATCATGTGGACACATGTCATCACCACATATTCTAACATATGGGAATGTGATTTAAAGGTTGGGTCACATTTTAATAATTTAATTTTAATATTTAATGATTTAAAGTGACTAGAAATGCCTATATAGAATTATTTTGGTACTAGTGCAAAGTCACTGCATGCAAACCTTAATATTATTACATATTCAGATAGGTATGGTTAAATGTGATTTTTGAGAGTTGAAATCAACTCAAAAGCTATTAGGGTTGATTTTAGAAAAATGTTTGAATGTGCAAAAGCTTCTGTCTTGTTATATTTACTAGGAGATATCTCTAACTCTACAAGATTTGAATCCAATGGGCTTGGATAGATATTTAAAGTAGCTTTCCAACAAAATTGGAATCACTCAATTGGGATTTGTAAAGCTCTCTGAATTAATTTTTAAACTAAGGGACAGAATTGAGTTTAAACCTAAATAGAAAAATCCTAATTTGAATTGCTGGGTCAGAGCGGGAAAGGAAATGGGCCGGCCAGTGGCGCTCAACGGCGTAGAGGGCGGCTAACAGGTTGGTCCCGTTTGTCAGCAAGACTTAAAACCCTAAGCGGTATCTAGCGATCTGGGCCACACGATTATAACGCGGATCAACGGCTCAAAGTCGTCGTCGACGACGAACTCATCGCCGGTGAGACTGAACCCTACACGGCCAGTGGGGGTGCAGTGGGGACGTACTAGGGCTCCAGCTAGTGCGGCGAGCCGGGCGATCGAACTGGACGACAATGGCGGACTCAGGCGAGGTCACTGCAGGGGCTGCGGTGGACGGAATCTACGGGAGCGTCTCTCCCTCTGCAGCGGGCTCCTCTGGTGCAATTCCGGCGAACTACGGATCGAGCGGCTCCGGCGAGAGAGGGGAAATGCTCAGGGGAGAGAGGGGAGTGGAATGGTGTGAGGAGTTTGTGCTGGGAGGCCTGCTTATATAGGCGCGACGGTGAGACCGAGAGGTGTGGGCGGAGCTCGTCGGTGACGATGGCACAGGGGCTACCGGCGTGGGTGACGTAGGCGGACGGTGGGCGGTTCCCTGGCGGTCAGCTACGGCGCAATGGCGCGGCTAGGGCGGTGGTATAAGGTCGGGAGCGTCGCGCGCTCTGGGAGACAGAGGCGGTGCTCGACGCGGCGCTCGGTGACTGTGGGTCGCGCGGCGGCGCACGGCCGTGTCTGGCAGGGTGCTGAGGTCAAGGCGGAGCGGCGTGCGCGGTATGGCGTCAAGGCGCGTTCTGCTACGTGCTGGTGGCTATCGCGCTCTGGCTGCATGCAGAGAGAAACGACGGCGAGGCTGGGGAGTGGTCTAGGGGTTAGCAGTGGCCATGGGGTGGACTGTGGGCAGTGGTGATGTCACGCCGCTTCCTGGAGCGGTGGAGAGGGGCTGGCGGTCTGTTGTGGCATTAGCAAGGTTAGCCGGCAGGCATGGCGTCGAGGTGGCATGGCACTAGCGCTAGGGGCTAGATATAGGGTTGGTTTCGGTCTATTTGGACTTGGGGGAGACAAGGATGATCAATGCAACCCAAATGGCTCGACAAGATTTGATCAAAAACAGTAATAGTTAGGCTAATTTGATTCTGCCCACAAGGTGTTTGACAAAATGGCCGAAAGAAACTTTTGTTTGAATTTTGGGCTGATTTTTGGTGGAGTTGTTAATCACATACTTGAGCATCTAGGTTTGCTTGGGATTTAAAAATGGAGTTCATTTGAGTGGTTTTTGAATTGATGTGATCTTGATACATACACTAGATTCAATTTTCAAATGTCATTTAAATTTAGTGTTTGAAAGTTTTTGGGATGAAACAAAGTGGGCCTTGGTACATCACTACTTGTACTAGCAAGGGGTGTAAATATCCACAGTTTTTTTGTTAAGATTTGAGTTCTAGGAATAGCCAAAGTAGGCATGGTGATTAAAATGGCACAAATGACCATTTGCTTAATTTATTATTTTTGATTTGTTTTTCTTTGGGATTTGCTTGGGCATGATCTAGATGATGTTTAACTCACCTTAGAATCATTTTACAACTAATGGATCACTCAAACATGGCCATTCAAAACAACTCCTATTTTAAATGCACACACATATGAATGCTTAATGATTTAAATGGAAAAGTTTTTGTTAACTCTAAATTTGATAATTTGGATCTTAATAACCTTGGATTAGAGTTTTGGGATGTTACACCATATAGTCTATTCTCCAAGAAAAACTCCTTCTATTTAGCTCTACTCTTTGGGTGTCAAAAACATTGATGTTATGGAAGCCTTGCAAAATGTTCATGTGGTCTATGAGTTTCTAGATATTTTCCAGAAGAGCTATCAAGCATGCCTCCTAACTAAGAGGCCGAGTTAGTGATTGATCTTGAACCTAGAACCGCTCCTATCTCCAAGCAGCCTTATAAGATGGGTCCTGCAGAGTTGGCCAAACTCAAATGGAGCTTGATGAACAAGAAAAGTTGGGTTTCATTCAGCATAGCACTTCCTCTTGGGGTAGCCCAACAATCTATGTGAAGAAGCAAGACCAGACTGGTCGACTTTGTGTTGACTACCGAGCTCTCAATGCAAAAACCATCAAGAATAAATATCCCCTTCCACGGATCAATGACCTCTTCGATCAGCTTGTAGGAGCGGTGGTATTCTCAAAGCTTGACTTGAGAAGTGGTTATCCAAAATCAAGATTCGCAAGGAAGATGTTCCTAAAGCAGCTTTCACCACTCGCTATGGCCTGTACAAGTACACGGTCATGTCCTTTGGCCTCACCAATGCTCTCGCTACTTTCTCAAGGCTTATGAACTCGGTTTTCATGAAGTATCTTGTTCATGGTGGTCTATCTTGATGACATCCTGGTCTATTCCAAGTCAAAAGAAGAACATGTGGAACATCTTTGTTGTGTTCTTACCAAGCTTCGTGAGAACCGTCTGTATGCAAAGTTCTCCAAGTGTAAATTTTGGCTTCCTGAAGTCACCTATCTGGGACATGTCATTTCTGCTAAGGCCATTGTTGTCAAACCCAGAGACTGTTCGGACAATTGTCGAGTGGCTCCCTCCCAAAACTGTTAAAGAAGTCCGGAGTTTTCTTGGATTGGCAATTTATTGTCGTCGGTTCATTCAGAACTTCTCAAAACTTGCTAAGCCTCTTACCGGCCTCCTCAAGAAAGGCAAGAAATTTCTTTGGTCACCAGCGTGTCAAGAAAGCTTTGAAACACTCAAGGAAAAGCTTACCTCAACACCTGTCTTGATTCCTCCTGATACATCAAAACCGTTTCAGATCTTTTGTGATGCCTCTCTCCAAGGACTTGGTGCGGTCCTCTCGCAAGACAAGCAAGTCGTTCCTTATGCTTCCCGCCAATTGAAAACTCATGATATTAACTATCCAACACATGATCATGAACTTGCAGCGGTTGTCTTCGCTTTGAAAGTATGGAGGCACTACTTGCTGGGAAACCGTTGTGAGATCTTTTCTAACCACAAAAGCCTGAAGTATATCTTCACTCAGCCGGACCTCAACCTTCACAAGAGGATATGGATTGAAACCATCAATGACTTTGATCTTTTGATCAACTACACTCTAGGCAAAGCAAATGTGATGGACGATTCCCTCGGTCGTAAGGCATATATGAACAACTTCATGGTGGAAGAACAATAACCTCTCTTGTGCGAGGAATCCCGTCAACTCAACCTCGAGCTTGTACCTCAGGGCTATCTTCACAACTTGATAGCCACCCCTCTCTTGGAAGAAAAAGTTCGCTCCATTCAACTTGGTGATCCTTACACTAAAAACATCATCTCCAACATTCAGCTTCCGAAGTATGAACCTTTCCACCTTGATGACCAAGACACTCTATTATTTAAGCACCAGATGTTTGTTTTGAAGTATCTGGGTTTGAGAGAGCGAGTCCTCAAAGAAGATCATGATTCTATTCTTTATATCCACCATGGAAGCACTAAGATGTACATGGACCTGAAAACACAAGATTGAAACGGTATTGTGCCAAGTATGTCTCTGAGTGTGATGTTTGCTGCAGAGTGAAAGCTGTACATCAAAAACCTTCTAGCCTTCTTCAACCATTGAAGCCTCCCGAATGGAAATGGGAGAAAGTAGAGATGGACTTCATAACTGGCTTCCCAAGGTCTCAAAAAGGCAGCAATGCAATCTTTGTTGTCATTAACAGGATCTCCAAAGTGGCTCATTTCTTTCCAATCAAGGAAACAATTTCTGGCAGTCAGCTGGCTGAGCTCTATATCAACATAATTGTCTCTTTGTATGGGGTTCCTCTTGTAATCTTCTTAGACCGTGGTAGTATATTTACCTCCAACTACTAGGAGAGTTTCCAACAAGGCTTGGGAACAAAGCTAAACTTCAGCACAACTTACCATCCTCAGTCGCAAGGCCAAGTTGAAAGGATCAATCAGATTCTCGAAGATATGCTTCATGCTTGTGTCATTTCTTTCGGCATGAAGTTGGAAGAGTGCCTCCCATATGCTGAATTCTCTTACAACAATAGCTATCAGAAGAGTCTCCAGATGGCACCCTTGAGGTCCTCTATGGTTGCAAGTGTCGAACTCTGCTTGGTTGGTCAGGGGCAGGTGAAAGAAAATTCTTTGGCCCCGACATTGTCACTTAAGAAGAAGAGAAGGTTCTCATCATTCTAGAGAACTTGAAAGTTGCTCAGAGTCGTCAGAAAAGCAATTATGACAGAAAGCACACGGACATGGACTATGTCCATGGTGATCTTGTTTACCTTCGTGTCACTCCCATGAGAGGCACTCATCGCTTTGGTATCAAAGGCAAGCTTGTGCCTAGATACATCGATCCTTTCAAAATCCGTGGCAAAAGAGGAGAAGTGGCTTATGCTCTCGAGCTACCTGGACAACTCAAGGTTCATGATTTCTTCCACATCTCTCAACTCAAGAAGTGCTTCAAGGGTCCCGGCATGACCGTGGATCACGAGCTCATCAATCTCCAAGAAGATCTTTCCTATAAAGAACACCCCATCAAAATTCTGGAAGTCGCAAAACGGAAGACTCGCAACATGTCTATCAAGTTCTGCAAGGTGCAGTGGTCGCACCATTCTATAGATGAAGCCACTTGGGAGCATGAGGATGACCTCCGTTCTGAGTACCCTATTCTCTTTGAGTCTTATTCTTCCTAGAATCTCGGGGCGAGATTCCTATTTAGTGGGGGGGAGTTGTACCATCCCATCTGTCCAACATCTATAATGCTACATGGTTTAATAATAAAATGCTACTTCCTACATGTATTATTGAATCATCATTATATCATGCTCATGTCACCATGCCATATTGCATTTGAGCATCACATAAAATTCCTTTTAATTTGGTTTTTCTCTCATATGCATTTGTATTTTTATTAATTGTATTTGCCTCTTGGTACATTGTAGCTGGTTCTTGATATATTGCTTGATGCCCAAGTTGAGTTGGGGACATATCTTTTCAATTCCTTAAATCCTCTAACATGTCATTCTTGTGTCCATTAATATCGCTCCACATCAACCATACATAGCACATATGGGATTCATTTGGTTTTGCGTGTGTTCTTAAATATTGCCATATGTGAATGTGTGGATCCACTATTAAATTGCCACATTCTCCATCCTAGTGTTTGGACCACTATTCCCTACACTATCTATATGAGTGTCGTCGTCTTCCTCTTTTTCTCTTTATTTGTACTCTAACACACATGTCTCCTACACCATATATCTATCTAGTCATATAACATGGCAACCTCACCATGCGACATTTTCCTCCTTATTTGGGTTCCATATGAGCTTTGTGGTTATTTGATTTTTACTCAACCCCAGGTAAACCATCTAGCCCATGATATACATCTTCCTATTCAAACCCTCTACAAGGTTTCAAAAAGACTTTGGATTACAAGATGAATATAAAAGAAATAACCAGGAATAAAACTATATAGAAGAGGGCAGCATGTAGCATCCATCTTGCTCAACCTTGGCCACAGCCCAGCTTCCAGGTCCACCCCACTGAATCAGCTCCCAAGCCCAGTAACCCTTCACGCGCAAGAGGAGAGTCAACTGTTTGTCTTCTTTAAGGATGGCGTCACCTGTACGAACCAAGGCATTGCCCTCCATCGCCTCAAGCTCGATCAGACGGCCTCCCCTCCCCCTTATCTACAAGTAACCCTAGGGCACCCCCAAAACCCTAGCCCTCCGCCACGCCTCCAATTTTACCTCCCTGTTCCACTAACGAAGCCCCGCCTGTTTTCATGATCACCGCTGGAGCCACGCGTGCGGGGAGCAGCTGCGCACCCTCGTTCTGAAGCAGAACAGTTCCAGGAACTAGGAGGAGGTGGTCGCGAGCAGTTGCAGAGACTCGATGCTGCCCCGCGCACTGGAGTGAACCTGACACCAAGCATCCTTATCCGCATATTCCCCTTCCATGCTCGGGCCTAGCTGGGCTAGCACCGGGTCCAAGGTGAGCATGGTCTCCTATCCACACTCCCTGCATCATCCCGTCCCAGCAGCCGCCAAAGCTGCCTCGCCATTCTGCCCCGTGCGTGCCGCGCGCCCCGAACCGCCGCCCCCGCGGTGCGTTGCCCGCCTCGTCCCGCTCCCCTCTAGGTTCTCCGTGCCCTAGCCCTCGCCCAGCGCTCGCCGCGTCGCCGTGACGCGCGCACCATGCCAGCACGCGCGCAAGCAGCGATAGCAGCCCCGCACCCTGTCGCCTGTAGCGCTAGCACGCAGCAGTAGCAGTTCCGCGTCCCCTGTTCCTCTGTTTTCCCCCCGACGATCTAGCCCTCCTTCGGCAAGCTCTCCTAAGCGAAAGATGATCTAGATAATTCCATCTTCACGGTAGCAAAAATCACACGTCAATCGGTGCTCTATATCTCCCAAAAACATCTGCGCATGATCAGCCGGATGCACTGTCTAACTGCAGAGTCCGTCCGTCAGTTTCGCCAGTTTTTGGTCTCCTGTTCATCCTTGTTTTCCCGTTGCTACAGCGCACCTCCGTCGAAACTCCCAACATGAATGTTATAGATATTGCTGACATCTACATTTTTGCTTTTTACGGTGTCGCCAGATTCTCAACGGTTTGCTCATTATCTTCCTCACAACATCAGCGCAGCTAGCAGGTTTGGCGAGGCAATTTTCAGTTTTGTCACATCCGATCGTGTCACTTTGCAAAAAAAAACCTGCAAGTCTTGGTCGATCAAACACAAGTCCCCTCCTGACACACGTGGCAGCCTCTGCTCAACCCCGTTCGCAGTGGCCCCGCCAGCGTGTTGACCCCACTCGTCACTCTCGGTGGGTCGGACTGACTGGGTACAAAAGTCTCGGACCATTTTTCTAAAATAAATAAAATTCCAAAATATTGTTAAATCTCAATAAATTCACATAAATTCAAATATTTCGAATTTGATAAAACTTCCAAAAAGAAAAGTGTTTTAAATTTAAACATGATTTCAAATATAAATTCATATTTGACCAGAGTCAACCCTAACTAGTCAAACATGTGACATTTGACCTTTTTGAGTTATTGCATTAAATAATGATTTTTAAAATTATAAATTCAAATTTTGCAAATGATATATGTCTTTTGATCATAAAAATGCCAGGAATCCAAATATGCCATCCAAAATAATTTTGAGCAATTTATAATTTCGAAATTATTTAGATGTCAATAAATGCATTTTCTGAATAAATCTATAACTTCAATTTTGTAATTCAAAATTTGACAAACAATATGTCTAAACAATCAGCACGACGAGCCTGTTCTGATTGTGCATTCCATGATATGAATTGAAGCATGCATCATATAAATACTTAAAAACCTGAATGGCCTATGCAACTAAAATACGCCCAAATAAATATTAAAATTGCTTATTCCTTGTTCCGACACCTCACCCATGTCATGTTATATTATACCATGAAAATTTTGCACCATTTCATCATGGCATAACTTGTTTGCTTGTCACATATATTCATATGATTGTGCACTATATTTATTATGGCCCTTGTGTGTTTGGTTTTTATCTGGATAGACGCTGAGTAAGGAGAATACAAGGAGCCTTAGGAGTATTACCCGGATACTTATTCCACAAATAAACTGCAAGGCAAGAAATTCCTCATGTTAGCATACATATAGTACATATGCTTCTATCTTACTCTTGCATCATTGAGTCGCGATTGCATTAAATTGAATACCAAGTATTGCATAGCCTTTACTTTTAAACCCGACTGAAGCTTGTTCCTCCATCCCATGAGCCATTACTAGAGGAGTTGATTGAGCCATGCAAGTCGTAGAATTTCATGTGTAGGGTTTGTGCGAGTCTTTGGATAATGAGGTACCTAAACAACTTATTCTGAGTAGTAATGGGATAACTAATGAAAGAGGCATTGGTGAGCATTATTTGCTATTTGGTTCTTTAAGCTCACTTGTGTACCGTAGGATCCCGAGTACTTGATTTATTTTCCTTGACTATTCGCACTATCTACATACAGGTGACCCTATGGATCCCCCTTTGCCTGAGCTTGATTCACACTTTATTTCTTGGGGCCACAAAATAGTTTGAGTGTTTATTATAATCATGTTTTATGTACGATTGTGCGTGGAGCACATGTACTGTTTTGGAACATGGAATGTTTTCGCGGTATCGACAAGCCTAGTCACAATTTTGGGTTCCTAGTCGTTTATAGCCATTGACACAAACCCTGAGTCCGTCTCGGAGCTGGCCAAGTTCATTGCGGGTAGCTTAGTGGGGTGTCCCCTATTGAATCCTATCAATGCATTGTCGTGAGGCCTCGTTGCGTTTTATTTGGTTCTTCCCAAGGTTGATCGTGTGTGTTGCTATTTGTGCACCCCTGCAGGGTAAATCTTTCTGAAAGCCATGTTCACGGTTATGGACGACTTGGAGCATAGTTTCCCTATCATAGATAAGCATAACTAAAGTACCACCTTTAATTTGACTAAGACATGACTAGTAAATAGTGCAACACTTATGGAGTGGTTAATAAAATTGCTAACGGATGGAATGTTCTTCCGTCTTCTCGTCGGTAAGCGAGAAGGAGGACGAGCGAGGTTAATTTATGTTGCTTATATAACTTTTGATATTAATTAACGAGCGTCCATCCATCTATGGTTGGGTGGATGTGTAGCGTGTCTCTATAGAACTTTGTAGGTATTATATTTTGCTGCAATATCGTCACCCCCATGTTGTTCCCTTTAGATGTATTAAGACTTGCTGAGTACCCCTAAGGTCTCACACGATAAATATTTGGTTCAGATGGACAGGTATACTCTCAGGAAGGTTACTGGGTTGAGGAGATGGATGATGGTGGCAACAACTGTCCGGTGTAGAGATTTTGGAGATGGAGATCCATGAGATCTGTGGGTGGAATGTGCTTATTTTCAGGGCATCTTATGCCGATTTGCTTCTTCCGTACTCGAATCATGTTTTTCCGCTTCCACTTGATACTCTGTTGCGTGATGTATGAGGATGTGTCTTAAAATATTATATCTATCTAGGATATTTGGATTTTGTCGTATGGTGTTGAATATTTCTATTTCTATTGTTTTTGGATGGTGTGACTCTGATGTCTATTGTAAGTCGCAGACATACATACTCATTTGTGTATGTCGTGGTCATGTTACATGTCGCTTACACCGCTCGCTCTTGTCTCAATGTTCTCGAAAGTAGATAAGGTGGACGGCCGGTATCGTGCCCTGCTCAGCTTCAATGGGCCTACACGTGGGTGGCCAAGGGCCTTCACTTAGAATCCCTTATCCACTTTTGGTTCATCCAGGCTCGTTCTTAGAGCGTAATGTCCGAGGTATTACATATTACAACTATGGTTAAAAGAAAGCCTCAATCATAGGTTCTTCCATACAACCATACTGTATACTCAATGTAATGTGACCCAAGGTTTTGGATGGAAGAACAAGCTCTTAACTATAAGAATATGTCTTGACGTGATTCCTGAGTTGATCACTGAACCATAATTAAGTTTGTCCTTAAATGGCAAGAAGCAAACTTAGTTGCATTTCATGCACTAGGATCTACATAGATATAGAAGTATAGTTTTTTGCTAAAGAAGTTCGACTTTTGCTAAGTGTCTTTCAAAGATTACGTGACAACATTGAAAGAGACCTTCATTGTAAACACTAGAAACAAAGTCTCACTTTGTCGCCAAACGAATACTTCAACCCGTTATGAGATAATGGTGTATATGCCAGAATTAGGAAGACATTAACGATTTAAAAAATACATAATGATCTGGTAAAACAGAACATGGACAGGACATTTTTCATGAGCATGCATGATCAATAAACTCATTGTTTTTCATGTCTAAAATGCGAGCTAGATTATTTGTACTCTAGTGCAAGTGGGAGACTGAAGGAGATATGCCCTAGAGACAAATAATAAATAGGTTTTTATTGTCATATCTCAATTAGTTCGTAATAGTTTCATATTGTGCTATAACTATATCAAGAGGAAACATTGATATAGGTGTGGTATGAAACAAACCAAGTCCATAGTAGCCTATGTTCAACTAGTTCATTGGTCAGATGATGATCAAGGTTTCCTGATCATGGTGCTATGAAACAAATGCAAACTGACAATAAAGTCATATCATCTGAATGATGTGATGGACATCACCCAAAGATTGCGATACGATCAAGTCATAAAGTTCATTGTTACAATTGTTAGAAACATAGTCGCCTTCTCCTTAGACCGTGAGATCATATTATTCATTGTTTCCCAAGGCTGCTTTGACTCCATCAAACGTCACGTGTATAAGCGGTGATCATAAAGGTGTACGTTAGGTATTCTAGAGGAATTGTAAAATCCTAAAACTTCAATCCAAGCTTATCAAGATCAAATCAACCAAAAATGGGGCTAACAAAAACTTTTCCAAATGTAAAATGAAAGCATTCATATATGTGTGCATTTAAAATAGGAGTGGTTTGAATTGCCATGATTGAGTGATCCAATGCTTGTAAAATGTTTTTAGGTGATTTAAACATCATCTACATCTTTCCCATACTTTTTTCTAAAGAAAATCAAATCAAAAAGTATTAAAAAGGAGGAATGGTCATTTTGGCCATTTTAATCCACTACACTACTTTGAGTGTTCCTAGCACTCATTTCCTAACAGAAATAATTCTTGATCTTTGTACCCCTTGCTAGCAAGGCCCACCTTTTGATCTGCTAAAAACATTCTTTTACTTATTTTAAATAGCATTTGAAAATTGAATCTAATGCATATTCATAGATCACCCCTATTTCAAAACCCATATTTTTGAGCTCCACTTTCAAAACCCTTGAAACCAGAGACTACCTAGCACTAGTGGAGATCACTCAAAAATTTTGAAACCAAAATTCAAAACTTTTTCTCTTGCGGCCATTTCATCAAACACTTGGCAGACAGATTTTAAACAAAACACATTTCACTATTTCAAACAGTATTCTAGCCAAAATTGTCTCCCATTTGGCCCCTCTTTACTCCCTTTGTCTCTCAATGATCTAGTAAAGCCTTTTAAACCCACTCCCCTACCCCCTACCTACACTGCCATGCCATGCCGAGCACCCTCTTGCCGGCCGACCGTGCACTCGCCGCAGCAACCCTCTCCCGCCTCTCTCTCCATGTCTAGGAGGTAGCCCACACCTCACCGCCCATCTCTGTCCCCTTCCCGAGCCCCGCCTTGCAATGGACCACCGAGGAAAGCCCGCGCCCAGTGCCACCGCACCATGCCAGTGCCGCCCTCAGAGCGCGCTCTGTCCCCGCTCGCACAGACCGCCCCTTGGCCGCAGCCCGCACCCGCAGCTCCGCCACCACCTAGAGAACACCCCAGACACCCCCGCTGGCCGCCCAACGCCTCACAGCCACCGCTCGCCGTGGACACCGCCGCCTCTGCCGCTCAGAGCGCCACCTCGCCCAGACCGCATGCCACCGCCCCTACGGCCGCATTCAATGCCTAGAGCACCGCCAGGGAACCGCACATCGATCGCCACCCGCAGCCATGCCTCTACCCCGTCGTAGCCATGTCGCCACCGTCGCCTGCCCATCCCGCTCGGTCTCACCATCGGGCCTATAAAAGGAGCCCTCCCCAGCCTCTTCTCTCCACACCATTCCACTCCCCTCACCTCTCTGAACCTCACCCACCTCTAGACGGAGCAAGGCGAGCTCTGCCTCACCAGAATTGGAGCCGGAGCAGCCGCGGCAGGAGGAGAAGGGCGCCGCTGATTGCGACCACCCCAAGCTCCGCCGCAACCGCGCCTCGCCTCACCGTCGTCTTCCACTTCGTTTGCCCGCCTCGCCGACCCTGCTGGAGCCCTGGTACGTCCCCAGCAGACCCCCACCGATCCGCTAGGGTTCGAGCTCGCTGGCGACCTGTTCGTCGTCGACGACGACCCTCAGCCGTAGATTCCCCTTCTAATCCTACGGCCCACAGCGTGCGTACCATTTCGCGTGTTAAGTGTCGCTGACAAGCGGGACCCCCTGTCAGCTGAGCCCCGCGCCGCGGAGCGCCACTGGGCCAGCCCAAGTCTTTTCCCGCGCTAGCCCAACCGTTCAAATCTGGATTTTTCTTTTTACTTAAATCTAGTTTCTGTCCACTATTTTAAAATTCAATTCTAGGAGTTTTCCAAATCCAAATTGCATGAAACTAATTTTTCCTAAAAGGTATTAAGATGATCTATCCAAGCCCGTTGGATTTAATTCAATTAGAGTTATAGATCTCTCCTAATAAAAATAAGAAGCCGGAAGCATTTGCAACTTGCAACATTTTTATAAAATCAACCAAGTTAGCTTTTGAGTTGATTCCAACTCTCAAAAATCATATTTCATAATATCTATCTAAATATGTAATAATATTAAGGTTTACATGCAGTGACTTTGGACTAGTGCCAAAATAATGCTATATAGGCATTTCTAGTCACTTTAAATCATTAAATAATGAACTTAAACCAAAGTAATATTGATCCAACCTTTAATTCTCATTCCCATGTGTTAAGATGTGTGGTGATGACATGTGTCCACATGATCCCATATCTTAAGTGGTGAATATTAAATCTTAGTTAATTTTTCAATGAGTAGAAATTACTTTTCTAAAATAAAAAGAATAAAACTATGGAATTAAACTTGTGATGCTTGTGATGATAATAGATCATCAAATGTGTGTCCTAGAATGCTACTTAGCCTAGTTAAGTATTGTTTGGTGATTGTGTACTCCCTATGTATTTATAGACGATAGTACCGACCAAGCTTTCGAGGAGGAGGAGTTCTACCAAGAAGAAGAAGAAGAAGAAGAAGAAGAAGAAGAAAACTTCAACCACTGCACCAACCAAGGCAAGCCACCATTAACAGTGCAAGCTAACACTTGCAAGTTTAGTGCTTAGCAAGTTAGGACCAAACTAGATGGTTTAGCAAAGATACCTTAAGCATGCCTTGATCACACTCCCTTCTGACTATTAGTACTCCAAGTCTTAGTTACAAGATTTACTCCCTTAGTTTACACCAAGTTCTTTACTTGTTTTGAAGGTAGCATAAAAAGTATAAAACTTGACCTATTTAGAACCCTTTAGATGTCATGCTATGGCATGAGATTGAATCCATGTTTTCCACCTTAGTGAACACTCTTAACTTAGTAGTTAGAGTAGATCAAAAACTTGAGTCACTTTAGATGGGAACACCTGGGGAAAATGAATTATGAAAACCTTGGAATGATGAGTCATTCTATTGAGATGTTTTGACATGTGTTGAGAAACACAAAGTATTGATGTTGATGAAAATGTTGAGGCATGAGCCTTAACTCTTTTATAAAACTGATGGTTGGATTCGGATGCGATACCATTCCAAATTTACCGTATAACCACATTACCTGAATTGGGTAAGGCTTAGCTGGAAATTTATATGCATTAGTATTAGTTCCCTCACGGGAGAGGTCTGAGCTGAGGCTACCTCTCAATGTGGTCCACCTATGCAGTGCCCAAGATGACTGATGGTCATGGTTGGGAGGCCATGCTCATAGGAGAGGTGCTTATACTAGGGTGTGTAAAGGGAAGGTTATGTTTGATTATCTGCATACTAAGTATGATGATTCAGGGTTATCCCTGACAGATTATCGAATCTTGTGGTGAAAGTGTACCACCTCTGCAGAGTGTCAAACTATTCGAATAGCCGCGTCCGCGGTTATGGACAGTTGGAATGGCCATACTGTTTCGTTGTCAGATGTTTTCTAAGTACTTTGAAAAGAATGATGAATCTTGACTTGACCACAACAGGGTTGTGTTTATGACAATAGCTTCCCAACTTAAGTGATTTTAGGACTTTACTTATCTTTCTTTGCTTCTGAACTCAGCTTAGGTTTCAAACTTAACTTTATAGTTAAACTTAGAGTTAGCACTTTAACTTAGAAGTTTATACTTGTTAGTGGTAGTTTGCGAGTACTTAAAGAGTACTCATGGATTTTGTCCCTGGCTATTATCATGGCCAGACTATGAAGGAGACTATCAAGATGATGGCCAACAGGACGGCTATGATAACTAGGACCATCTGCCTTCGTCGGCATTGGCTGTGCCCCTGAAGATGGACCCCACCGCTACGCTTATCTTTTATTTCCGCTGCTTGTTGTATTAAGACTGGATCAAGAGATCCTTATTTGTGTAAGACCTTATGTATGGTTTGTAATGGATGATGTACTGTGATATCCAATCCGTTATGTCTCGCAAAAATGGTAATCCTGGGATTGCGAGGTATGGCATAACGGGCATCTAGGACTAAAAATTCGGGTGTTGACAGGAATAGTAGATGACATATGACTCAAGACTGACATTTGTTCACCCAAGTGACGGGTAAGATACATACGGCTGGATTAGTGAGATTACATCCATAATGTTGCAACATGTGACTAGGTCACGGGGATGTAATATCACGTTAGCAAGCAAAATAGAACTTGTCAGTAACAAGATTGAATAAGGTATGTGATACCAATGATCGGATCTCGCATAAGTCGTATTAGATAAACAAAGAGAATTGGACTCGGCGTTTTACGGTTCAAACAATATTATCATCGTGGAATGCACAGGGGTCATTATGGGCGTCCTGATCCCGCTATTGATCATTGATGGGACCATGGTTGTGCCGTTTCGAGCCTTGGGGAAATACACTAAAGGGTATGATGAGCTAGAGATCCTCTATAAGTTGGAATCACCATATGAAAGAGAAAATGAAATAGGATGTTTCAGGTCAAATCAGATTTTGTAATATGTATTTACATGTTCATTAATGTAATTAATATTAAATATAATATTAAAATCTAATGAAAGGGTATTTCACTAATGGGCCAAATTCCTAGGGAAAAAGGGCCCATGAGGGAAAACCGCAAGAGGGAAGGGCCAAAGGGGCCAAGCCTAGCCGCCACATGGGGCCCACCCGGCCAGCCTTGGGCTATGCGCGGGGGTGGGGACCCCCTGGTCGGCTGGCCCATGGAGCCACCCCCTCTCTCCCTTGTTTAGTCCCACATGGGAAACCCAAAGGGGAGGGCACACCTCCCCCCCCTATATAAAGGGGTGCCGATGGGTGGGAACACACCAAGAGAAGGCCTTTGGTTGTCATTCTCTCCTCTCTCTCTCTCCCTTGTGACCATGGCCCCATGTATGGGCTGTGCAAACAAGGCTTCACCGTGGTGAACCGTTGTGCTACGGAGATTCCAAGCCGGAGATCTACTTCCGCACTCCCGGTAGGGATCAAGAAGTCAGAGGTTGTCATCATACACCGTATGTCTACGAAACCTCGAGGGTGCCTCATACGAGGGCATCTTGGATGTCGTGATCCGGAGTTGCTGCACGATGAAGAAGGAGCAAGGGGTGACCTGCGAGGAGCTTCGTGACCTTGAGGTCGGCCACGAGTTCGACTACTTCAACCACGTTCCCCTTGGAACGTTAACCGTGTATGGTCTACAAGGGTATGTATTCTATATGCTTAGGTCGTTATTGCATTACTACATAGATAGATCTTTAGCGTTAGGGAGTTAGAACATAGGGATTTTTTATATTGTGCTACGGAACCCTTCACTACCATGTGTCCTTGGATTCATATCAAAATGTGGTGTAGTTTAAATCTGGTGAAAGAGAAAAATTGTTTGCAGAACTGAATTTGGGAATTTCCCAAGGTCATTCTAGTAATTATTTTTGAGTGAATCCAACTCCCCAATTTCATAAACTCAAATATCTACAAAAAACTCAAAGGACAAATTTATTTGCGCTACAGATCTTTTCTGGTGATTTATTCACCAAAATAAGGATTATTTTCACTAGAAAATCCATATCTAACTAAAGATATTTGATAAATCACGAAACCACTTTTGGTGGCTTTGTTATTCCATTACCTTTTTGTTGATATCATTTTTTTACATTAGTATCATACAGACCCAAGACTTAGTTCAGGACCCCTTCATTAAGTGGCATTTAACAATTAAATCATAAAAGGAGTTCCACGAATGCCAATAAAGTATTTCCAGTGGCTATAAACTCAAGATTACCAAAACCTACTAAAAAGTTAGTGATGTGTGGTATGTTTGTTTGGTGCATTGTATTGGTGCGTGTATGCCTTGTGTTGATTGTGGTCCTGTTTGCTTGTATGTATTATCATGACGACGATAGTTGCGATTATATTGAAGACTAGAAGAAGATGGTTATTATTCGTTGTTATGGTATTCTAATAAGAAGTCCGAGGAGATTTTGCTAGATTGCTGATCACATGCAAGACACCTACTTGCTCATAAGCCTTGTCCTACAATTTTACTTATACATGCTTTACCTACCTGTTTATGAAAATTGCACTATTTTACTATATGATGATCTATATCTGGTAGTGGCTTAACCCGACAAAGTGCTCCTTTGGAGACCCTGCAGGACAACTCCTTGGGCACCTAGTGTCAGTGCGAAGAATTGAGGCCAATCTCGAGAAAATCCAGGAGATCCTGACAATGAAGAAGCCTAGAAATCTAACAGGTGTCCAACAGCTAGTGGGATGCGTTGCCGTACTAAGCTAATTCATCACTCGGCTGGGAGAGAGAGCGCTACCGTTCTACACATTAATGAGAAAATCAAAAACCTTCGAGTGGACCGATGAATATCTCAAGACGACACTATCGACATCTCCTATCTTGGTGTTACCCAAAAAAGGGAACCACCACTGCTATACATAGCCACCACAAATCAGGTGGTCGGGACATTACTGGTTGTGGAACGACCCGAAGAAGGCAAAACTCACGTAGTACAACAACCTTTCTACTACCTCAGCAAGGTGCTATCTCCATCCAAGCAGCGGTACCCGCACTATCAAAAGTTGGCATATGGTGTTTTCATGATAGCACGCAAACTGCACCACTACTTCAGCAAGCACCCAACAGTGGTGGTCAATGAGGCTCCTCTATCCAACATACTTAACAATCTTGAAGGAACAGGGTGTGTCTCCCTTTGGGGAATCGAATTTCCCTCGGGATATCACGTATGAGAAGTGCAAAACAATAAAGTCGCAGGTACTACCCAACTTCATGATGAAGTGGATGGAGCCCCAAAATGCATGTCCTCCAGACTTATCGAGTGCTTGCACCATGTACTTCAATGGATCCAAAAGAATTGAAAGAGTAGGATCCGACATTGTACTGGTATCACCATAAGGGTACAAGATGTGCTACATACTGCGGATGAGTTTCCCAGACGCATCTAATAACCAAGCTGAGTATGAGGCCTTATTGCGTGACATGTGTATGGCCAAGGCATGCAGCGCAACTCGTCTCAAAATCTTCGGGGACTCGAACCTCCTCGCCCAGCAGGCAATGAACAAGTGTGACCATATCAGTGATAACATGATTGCATATCATGACATGTACAACCTCATGGAGGGAAACTTTAACGGATGCGAGGTCTTCCACATCTGCCGAGCAAGTCTTCCCGTACCTCTTTTGGGAAGAGACCGGTGAGCATTCTATTAAATTTAACAAAACCAAGGACACTGTGGAGCCAAAAGTATGCAAGGACGTCAAGCCGCGAGATGACTCGGGGGCTGCATCAACTCTAGACCCCGAGCAACTTTCACCAGAGGATGCCGAGGAACCTGAAGATGTCATGATGGTCAAAGTCACGTGGATGCAACCATAATTAGCATAGCTGGTGAACTGAGAACTCCCACACGACCTATTCGAGAGATTTGTCGCTGCTCTAAGGCTTTTAGAGTAATACAAGGGGAAATCTGCATGCAAAGTATCTCTGGTGTGCTCAAGCGATGAGTCACACATGAGGAAGGAAAAACTAACCTCAAGGACATCCACGAAGGCATCTACAGACACCACGCCACTAGCCGAGCAATAGCATCCAAGACCTTCCGGGCCAGATTTTACTAGCTCACCATGGTCCTGGATGCAAAGGACATCGTACAAACATGCAAAACGTGCCAAAGGTTTGCCAGAAAACCACACGCACCCGCGGCGGAGATGGATCCCATCCCCTTAGCTTGGTCTTTCGCCTACTGGGGACTCGACATGGTGGGTAAACTCCATAGATCATCGCCAAGGGAACATATCTATCTGCTTGTCACAGTAGACAAATTAACCAATTGGATTGAGTCTATGCATGTCACAAGGCAAGATGCTACATCGGCGGTGAACTTCATCAAGGGAAAAGGGCGCTTGGGTAGACGAGCTACCCTCCATCCCGTGGAGCCTACGAACAAATCCAAATACTGATATGCAGGAAACACCTTTCTTCCTGGTCCATGATGTTGAAGTTGTGCTTCCGGTGGAGATAACTCATGAAGCTCCTCGATTCGTCGCCTATGATGAAACAACCTCCACGGAAGCACTTGAGGATGACATCGATGCACTCGATGAAGCAAGAGACATCGCGCTCGCTAGACCAGTGGCAATCGGCAGAACTTGCGCAACTACCATAGCCGTCGGATTCGTCCCAGGTCCTTCAATGTGGGGGACCTAGTCCTTCGACTCAAACAAGATGGCTACCACAAGCCAGAGCTTCCATGGGAATGACCCTATCGTCACATAAGTAATCCCTAGAGGAGTGTATTGTCTTCAGGACAAGAAGACCAGAGTCAAGTACTCCAACCCGTGGGACATTGTGCGGCTGTGAGATTTCTACGCTTAGGAATTTTTCTTTCAGTATTTACTTTTAAATAAGGCCTACGGCCAGGCTACTTAAGTCAGACCATGTACCTCCATACCCAATATTCCATAAAGATAAGTTTTCTCCACCAAGTCTCAATTTCAATTATTTACTTTCATCGTACCCGATACTCGGGAGCCGCACTAATTATCTATTACAATACACCTGATACTCTGGGGCTGCATCAACAAGTATAATCATAACATGTTACCAAATTCGTGCGCTAGCACACTCAATGTGTTATGATCCGAGTAGCTAATTCGTCCTACCAGGTATTAGGCTAACAAAAAGTTATCGCGTAAGAGTGCAACGAGTCTTGACAAAGCCACATCATATTATTTCTAAAAGAGATTTTCCTTATGAAAATTTTACAAGTACACATACATGGATCAACCCAATAGTTACACAGGAAACTTAATGAAGAAATCTTCATTTGCTTCAAGGAGTTGGCAAATAATTCTGATGGTTGGCCGATGAGCAACCTCATAGTGTGGATCCATGGACACGAGGCCACCTCCTAGTGTGGGAGGCAGTCCCTACGCTGATCATCGAGTGATGCACATGTAACTAGGAAAGATCAACCTTGGCACCCACAACAAGTTGCATCCGAACAAATTTATGAATTTCCTTGCCTTGGCCAAATTTCTGCATCGAAGCAAGAAGTCCTTGAGACTGAGGATCCCTAGGAAATATTACATTATAAATCAACGCTAGGGCAGAAGGACAACACTCAACAAACTGGCCCACTTGGGAAGGTCTATCTTGAAGAAGATCTAGCACATGACTCCGCTTGTGTTCCATCCAAAAGTCATTAGCGGAACCCGATGAAACCTCACGAATAGCGTTCAATATGGCGCTTAGTGGTTGAGACTTAGCCACAACGTATAATCAGATGCCTGCACAATATACAGGAAGACAGTTAGTTCCCAGCGAAAACAAGGACTTTGGGCCTCTACAAAAAGCTTACACATCATATCTTTGCTCGCCCTCAAAATTTCTTCTAGCACGAAGTTCTCGTGTTCGGCTGCCCTTTGATTTTTTTTGAGTTGGATACAACAACATTGCCCTTTACAACCCAAAGCTCATCTTCTAGTTTCTTAATGTGATGGGTTTTCTCGGAATATAATGAAGGATCTACAACTCAGATGATGGTGTTAGCATTTTCGGGTGCACCCTTCTCTATGGATAGTTCTTGGCCTGATAAGCTGAGCACAGTCAATGGAGGGACATAGTCATCATTTATTGTCTAAAGTAGGAAAAGGGAAAAATTCAAAAACAAGGTTCAGTGGAAGCAAGGGAACAAGTAGGCAAAACATTCAAAATTAAGCTAAATGCACTACAAAAGATAGACATGTTCCATATTATCAGTTGGGTCATACATATGGAAGGTTCTTTACAAGTATAAAAGAAAGAACAATCTAAACTACACTGCTAGTCGCAGGGGCAGCACTGGCCGAGGGAGCATCACCCAAAGCTTTCACAAAGGGGGCTTCCTGCGCCTCTACCATGGTAAGGAGAATCTTAGTAAACTTCTTTGTCTTCTTAAAATAGGGCTTGAGGGGAACCTCTTCGCCCACTTGATTTTTTGGAAGGGAGGAGCTGACATTATCCCAGTCGATTTTGGCACTGTGATCCAGCACCAGTGCCATCAAACTCTCATCACCACTTTTCGCCTGGATGAGATTGTAGTCCGTCAGCGGGTTCTGCTCCACTTTGAAGACAATGACGAGGTCGTCAAAATCTGTGGGTACAACCTTACTCAAAAAGATCTTTGTGTGAAGGCGCTTGAAGACACGACGGGACCAAGTGAGCAAGTTCCTGGCACGAATGTTGTTCCCCTCTAGGACACTCATGATATCTGATAATGGATCGGATTATTGATCCTCTTATAAAGTCAAGGAATGACCCTTGGTATCTACACTAGGGAAAAACGGTGAGTTTATGAGACAAGAAAGTACAAGGTCTAGGAAGTAAAAGAGTTAAAGATTGTGATAAGCTTCCTCATCAAGGAGGTGTTCAGGTATTCAACCTTCTTTCGTAGTTCTTCATCACAAGCTGCAATCCTGACAACTTCTTCTTCACCCTGTCTCTCATTGGTTATGGCCACGTTTTGGGCCTATTCGAGTGCCTTTTCGACTGCCTTCAACTTTTTCTCGAGATCATCCGTGCGCTTCAAAGCATCTTCGCGAATAATCTTTGATTCACTGGTGGAAGTTGTAACACTAGAGAAGATACTATATGAAGTAACGTGGACAACACAAATTAAAGGAAGGGTCAAAATATCAAAAGTACGAACTAGCATGATTGGCAGATTCATTTTGGATCTTGATAAAGCGAGTGGCCATATCTACCATCTCGCGCATTATCGACTACAGAAAGGATCAAGGAAATTAAAAAAGAACTCAGGGGATCACCAGATGCTGCTCATTGAAACAAAGTGAAGTATTAACTTATGGCATCCATAGGGGCTCAATCAGTTTTTAGAAATAACAATGCCTTTGTCAGCATTATTCTTCCTCTTCTTCTTGGAAGGAGCTTCTGGAGTACCTATTGGGTCCTCAGGAACCAGCAAATCCGTGGTATATTCTTGCAGATTCGTGGATTCCGTTGGCTTCATCGGTGATTCGGCGGCGGCCTCTGGCGGCTCAGATCCTGTGTCAACCAGCGACTTAGGAGGATCCTCTTCCTCCTCATTCCTAAAGGAGAAGTAAAGCATTTGATTCAGGGAAAAACCATCAAATTCAAAGTCAAAAATGTGGATGCGGTATGTACGAGCTGACATCCTGTGCAAAATGGAAAAATTACTTTCTTGGTAGGAGGAGCCAAACTTATTGCCAACTTAGGCTTGGAGGCACTTGAGTCATCGGAATCTTCAATAGTTTTCTCTTGCCCTACCCAGTGTCAGCAACATAGTCACAAGAATTAGCGGAGGGGGCATCTTCACAGAGTGGGAGGACTCAGCGGTTGAGTCCACCTCATGAATGGGTTCTCCAAAAACCCATGTATCCATGTCGCCTTCCATGTTCGGGGAAGTTTCAGCTACTTAATCACCTTTAGGCAGAGGAGGAAGCGAGTACAGAAGAACATGGTTCTTCAGGCAAAGAAATTCTATATAAGAAAACAAGAAAACATAGGAGAAGAATTCAAAAACACAAGGTGAAGGCAAAAAAACTTACGACTGTGGGAAGCTTTTTCTGTCTAAAGGGATATAACAAACAAATTCAAGTAACTTTGTCATCTTGGGTCAGCATGGTGAAGGACCGAACCTTTTTCTCGAGTTTGGTTGTGGGGAGGTTCTCGGGGGAAATCCTTATTGAGTGTTTCTTCCCGGCATACGTCCACATAGAAGAAAGTATGGCCTAGAGAGGTTGGATTCGGAGCTGGAGGAAATGGGACATGATCTGGAGACTCGAAACCTCCTTGCCCTTCTGATATTGTAGAGTGTGGATCCGTTCTAGAAGCGGGTTTGCTCTTCGATATCTGCTGGGGTCACGCATTGCTCCCTAGCATTTTCCTTCACCATGCTCTTCGTCAGGTCAACGGGAGCGAGCCCATCGAGTTGACCTTTGAGATTTTCGTCTTTGATGTAGAACCATTTCCTCCACCAACCCGAGACGAAGTGGGCAATTTTGAAGTCGAAGTAATCAATGTCTAGGAGGATGGAGATGATGGCACCACCAACATCATAGACAAAGTCCTTGGTCGCATTCCTTCAGATGAAGCACAAGCGTTTCCACAGGAACCAATGTGGGTGAATCCCGAGGAAACACTCGCACAGAGTGATGAACCAGGCAATGTGTAGAATTAAGTTAGGCCTGAGCTGATGCAGCTGCATGCCATAGACAAAGAGAAGCCCACGAAGAAACTCGTGGGCAAGAAGATACATTCCACGATAAACAAAGGGCAGGAACATTTCCTGCCGGCCCGCCTCAAATGTAGTTGTGGCCTCGCCGTCAGTGAGCTTGTACAATTCGGCGAAAGAAACTGTAACATCCCAATTTCAGCAACCCTGATTAGTTGTCCAGAATGCAAAAATCAGGGGGAACAAAAAAAATTTCTTGTGCTTTAGTGCAGTGCTTGCGTGTTGCTTGTTTGCACTTGTGCTTATGAAGTGTATCTTAGGATACTCCTTACCTCAACCTCAGTTGGCAAAAGCTATTTACCAAAAACTATCTTGGCTTACTTTACATATTCTCAAACGTTCAAGCATTTCAAAATAGGAGCCAAGATGCCTATGTAACCAAAACTATTTTTGGTAGTTTCTATTGACAAAACTATGGAGAGATATACAATACAATCTCCTTATGTTTTCAAGACAGAGCACTCAAATAATCTTAACTCTAGCTTTACCAAAACCTCTTGTTCAAAGCTTTTTGATTCTACTCTTGGTAGAGATACCAAGAACCCTCACCTTGTTCAAAACTCAACCTCTTAAAAATGCCCCAACCTTACCTCAAGCTAGGCTTGATGGTAACCCTAGAGTAGTTGAATAGTTATAAGATAAGTTGCCTTGATCTGTTGTCTGATAAGTTGCTTTGATCTGCTGATTGACTTGTTTGCTTAGGAAGTAGATTGAGCTACTTTAGAATCTCATCACTAGGATCAAGATGTTTCCCAATCCTCAATCCCTAAGAAAGAAATCAAACCTTGGTATGATCCCTAGCCACTAGGTGATCATATAAAACCCTCAACCAGATCTATTCTGAGGATTTCTATTCTAGATGTCTCCAAGTCCTTGAAGACCAACATCAAGCAAGGATCTCTTCTACTCACTCTAAACTTCAATATCACCACTGGTTAAAGCTCTGATACCTTGCAACTCCTCCAAGAACTTTCCCTCTCATACTCTAGTCAAATCCCTCAAAACTGCCAAATTTGGCAAATTCTGGAAACAGTTCCAACATCACCTTTTGGAATACCTCTTTTCCTCAAACCATGTGCATTTTTGGAAATGCATCTGAACCATCTTGTTAACCATCCTAAGTAATACCAAGGCCCACATCTTCCCTTGGTTAGATCCTCCTCCCACCCACTGGTCCTTGATGGTTTTGCAGACAAGAAAATAACTTTTCCTGCAAAACTAGTCATCATGCCTACTTTGCTAGAAGCTCACACCACCATACGAACCCCTATGGACCAACTCTCTGCATGGTTGTGTTCTACTCATTGATGTCTATCAAATGATATGTCACTTGCCCCAAGTGGATCTTTGTGCTGCTTAAACCCACATGGTTTAGAAGGCTTCATGACACTTTCTGCATGGCAGCCTTAATTTCAACAAAGTTTGCCATCACTTCTAGATCACCTCAAATACAATTAATTAAAACTCCTCCTGCCATGATCATATATATGACTTGGTATACTCACCCATCTATCCCTTGCACCAAGGTGAGCTCTAAGCTCCAAGATGCAAGCATGTTTTGGTGGTATAAAAATAACACAACCCTAGATCCTCAACTCATGGTTTTCCATCCTTATCTCGTTGGAATTTCCTTCCACAAGGTTACAACTACTTGCTACACCTTGTATATCTCATCTATATTGGTGCTCAAGATTTATCAAATTTTATCCATAATTATTATGGCCCCAAAACTAATTAATTCCTTAAATGGTCAAAATCTCCAAACCCCCTCCATAAAGGAAAGTTTGGTTTTTACCAAACCACTTCCCCAAATTTTGGCTCATGTGAGCCCCAAAAATCATATCCTATCTTTTCGTCTCAAAAATAAATATTTTTGAGAAGCTTTATTATTTCTTTTTGTCCTTTTTCTTAAAAGGCTGAATTGGAATAATAATTGTTTTAAATACTTTCAATCCCCAATAAATCTTGGGAAACTTCCCCTAGGTGTGTATTCACATTTCGGACCCTATCAAACAAAAATCCATCCTTGTCCAATGGAAATTTCTCAATTGATCTTCTAAAAATCACTTCTATGCTTTTTGAGTAAAAGGATTTAAGTGGACTTAAACTCCACATAAAAATCCCAAATAAATCCTAGGAGTCTACCTTTACCTCCTCTACTCACCAGTACCATTTTCTGCTCTGGTCCAATGTGACATTTTGGACTTCCTTCACAACCCTCTATTACATCAATATTGGTCAATTAAGCAAACTTCTACTCTAGCCATTTCCAAATTCCATCAAAACCTATACAAAGCTCATCCTCAGCACCACGACACCCCACTGGTCGACCAGCACTGTAGCTCCACCCCCACAATTCCCATTTTGCCCTTGTACTAGTAGAAGGAGAGAGACAACAAAGATCTTACAAGGATCTTGTCCATTAATTACCCCAGCTCCCCACTCTGCCCCTGCACGACCCAAATACCCACCTTACCCCTCTCCACCTCCCTCTAGACCAACCCTTGGCCAGCCCTCCCTCTCCACCATGCCCAAATAGGTAATTTACTACCTCTACCCCTCCTCCCTAGTATATATGGCCAGGGGCCTTCCCCAGTGCCTCCCCACGCCCTCATTTGCCCCCACTGCTCCCCACTCACCACCCCCTAGCTCCACTTCCCTCTCCCTCGCTCTGTACTGGCTAGGAGAGGAGAGAAAACTCCTCTCAGCCATTGTTGAGCTCGAGCTCGAGGTGACCTCTCCCGAACTCCCCTCCAGCCTCTCCCCTCCTCTGTACTGCCCATGAGAAGGAGAGGAGGCCAAGCTTCGGCCTCCCCCATCTACAGAGCAAGGACCTCTCTCTACCGCCCCTCCCTCTCTGCATGTGACCTCCTAGTACTCCCCAACCTCTTCCGCACCTAACCCACCCCTTGTTTCTGCACAGGAACCCCGGCTCCGGTGGCACCATCGAGCTCCGGCGAGCTCCCTCTCGGGTGCTACCACGCGAGATGCTTCCCGTCCTGGATACCCCGCTTGCCGCCCCTCTCCGAGTACCGTGTCACCCCATCACCTTCCCCGCCGGCGAGCTCCCTCTCGGGTGCTACCACGCGAGCTCCGGCGAGCTCCCTCTCGGGTGCTACCACGCGAGATGCTTCCCGTCCTAGATACCCCGCTTGCCGCCCCTCTCCGAGTACCGCGTCGCCCCGTCACCTTCCCCGCCGGCCTCGCTGCCGCTAGGGTTCTGTCCCCGTCGCACACAGCGAGGGGAGGACGAAAACCCCGCGTCGTCGATCTGCAATAGATTGAACGGCCCTCCTTCCTCCATACCCCTTCGTCGGCCACCACCTCTGACCGGCGGGCCCTGCTGGGCGGTTTCAAACTCCAGCCCCGCGCGCTGGCTCACCCCGCCATGGGTCGAATTCCCTCTGGTCGGCCCGATTAGCTCCAGACCCCAGCCCAGCCCCTGTCCTATAATCATTTTTCTTAGATCCAGAGATTGTAGCTTCTAGATTAAATCTTTTGGAAAATGAAAACCCCCACCTTTTGGCTAGAGATAAAATTCTTGATACTCATGAGTGTCTTCCTAATCATGCAGCAGCATTGGTTGCTCGGATTTGGGTCCAGAATAACCCTAATAAAACTATTTCCCAGAAGTACCCTTTCCACTAATTAATTTCCACAGAGAGTTCTACAACTCCATTTGGGATGAACCAAAGTTCTAATGGAAGGTATTTTACATACCTACTATCCAGCACAAGTATTAAGCCAAGGTGAACATTATGTTGCCTTTAACAAAAATAACAAATCTAGAAACTTTCTGTCTTGAATAATTTCCCCAGGTCTAACCAAATGTGTTTTTGACCTGATTCCACCTCCCCGTACACCCCAGTACACCTATATACCAAACCCTAGCAGCTCAGAATTTATTGAGGTCTGGTGGTATTTTAGTGATTTAAATACTTCTGCAAGGTGTATTTTCACTAACTAAATCACTCCAGGAGTTTGGCAACCCCAAAAAGGGTGAATCCAATTCCTACAGAAAGGTATTCTAAGTACCTATCACATGCCCTTGAAACCAACTCAATAACTCCTGTAGAATTAATCTGGTGAAAAAGAGGAGAATCATATAGAACTGCTTTTAGGAATTTCATGAGGGCATTCTGGTAGATATTTCGACCTGATTCAAACTCTAGATGGTTCAGTACATCAAATACTACCAAACCATCCAAGGAAATAATTTTTGGAGCTCCAGAACTCTTCTGGTGAATTATTTCCTTAAACTAGAGATTATTCCTCTTCAAAAAGCATAATTAAATCTAGGAATCTGATTTTCAAGTGAAACCACTTGTGATGGTTTTGTCTTGACCAAACCTATCTGAGGATATCACTTTTGCACATTGGTATCCTACTAACCACAGAACCCTAATCTAAGCTCTGTGTATCTAGCCTAGACAACTATCTTCCAAGAGAAAACACCCCAGTGGCAATCTTGTAAATTCCACCATTTGAATCCAACTCCCTCCAAAACCTCCCAAGTCCAGTAGTAATTCTCATGTTTGTTTGCTGTATGGTTTGACTGTTTGTATGCCTTGTATTGATTGTGATATTGTCTGCTTGCATATGTACCCGATGACGACGTTAGTGCGAGTGTCTGATGACAAGAAGGGATTTCTTATTATTCTTTTATTGGGTATTCTTGGTCATCTGAAGGAGCCCAGGGACTTATTGCTGATCACAGGCAAACCACCATTTCCCTAACTCTGATATATGTCCTACTCTCTTCTACCTGTTTTGTATCCTCTTTATAAATTGCATTATCTACCTGCATGTTTTGTTTTATAAATACTGCGTTAGTAACTTGGCTCCTCCAAGTTATGATTTCGTGTCCCTCGAGGCACCACCCCAATAAACCCATCATTTATCCCCTTTAGACCGAGAGTACGATGGTTAGCATCCTACCTCCTTGGAAACCCCGGTTTTGAGAAAATAAACTGTTTTGGGTTTTTCCCCACTACAAATGTTTCAAAACGTCTTTTGTAAAACCCTGGGAAGAGGCATCGTTCCCAGTGGAAGTTTTAACAAAAGAAATGGTGATGAGAAGAAGTGGAAATGTGATGGGATGTTCTACGCCTTTACTGGAACATTTTTTATCCGTGCAACCACATTACCCCAGGTTGTTGGGGCTTAACTCGTAGTTTGTCCGTATTAGCTGAGGCAACTTCTACCATGCTTATAGGGAGGAATCCCTGGAATTCCGGGCGGGCGCCCCCAGATCAAGGATCTGACGCCTGTCGCTTGCTTCGGCAAGAGTGAACCTGAACAATCAGGAGTCCGGTGCAACAATTGGGTCTCCCGCGGACGGTATGACTTACGTAGTACGAAAGGAAGAGGAGTCACCAAATTTAAGGTATACGCCAAGATGCGGCTTGGGTATGCGCGTGTACGGAAGGAAGGACTATGGCTGGGAGCCACATACGCGTTGCCGGGGAGAACAAACCCAAGAGGAAAAGCATGCCTTTGCTAGTGTAGACAAGAGAAAGGTTAGGTTTGATTATCCGGACCCCCATCTACAGTGGTAGTGGGCCGTGGTTGTATCCCGGCGGATGTATTGATTCTTGTGGGTAAAGTGTGCAAACTCTGCAGAGTATAACCTATTTGAATAGCCGTGTCCACAGTCAAGGATGGTTGTAAAGGTGTTGGCTAGGAGTACCCAAACTGTGCTTGTTTGAGAAACAAGTACTCTGAGGACGAAGGTTCCGGGGGAACCCGAGTTCGAGAACTTTGTTTTGACCCGAGGGGTCTAAAAATGTTCAGAAAGGGTTTTTACTACAAAACTGTTTTCAAAACTCTTTTTCAACAAAGATATGGAGATGCCTTGGTTTATAAAACAGAAGCATGTTTTCAAAACTCTTTTTCAACAAAGATATGGAGATGCCAAAATTTCAAGGTTTGGTTAGGCCAGATAGAGCTATCTCGCCACAGCCAGAATTGCATTTCCTTTGTTCACTTATCCTGGTGGTTTTGCGAGTGCATTCAAAAGTACTCACGGCTGTGTCCCTGGCTATTTACTTGGCCAGACTTTCAGGAGTTTAAGGTGACATCCATCGAGCTAGGCCGTCTTCCCAGTCAGTTGCCTGTAGGTTGAGGCATGATTGGGCTCTACGCTTGGCGATATTCCGCTGTTATTGAAGTTGTAGCTATAATGGCATATATGTAAGTCTTGTATTCGTTATGTTTCGGATGTTGTAATGGTACCTGTTGGTTATGTTCCACGGCTCACTGATCTTGGGAACGTGGATGTATGCATAACAGGGATTTCTCGGATGATTAATCCGGGGAGCCCACAGACATGGTATCAGAGCCATCCTGACTGTAGGAGACCTTAGTTAGCATGGATGTTAGACAGGAAACTACAAACCTATTTTCCAAAAGACAAGGGAGAAAAGATGACTATTTGCAAAAGTGCTTATGTCTTCCCCTTCTCTATTTCGAAAAGCTACTTGCATTAATAAGATTTCATAAGCTTAAAATCCTGCACCCCGTCACTAACCTAAACCCATCTCACCAATCTGCTGTAGATGGCCTCTTTCCGCTCAGAGCGCATCATGGTTGGAGAAAGTTTCTGGCCCTTTGAAGAGCAACTTCACAACCTGCTGAAGATAGTCAAGAGACCCCCGCCAACCATTGAAGGAACAGAACTTCCTCGCAGTAACACCAATGTGATGCAATGGGTCATCAAGGTTGTTATTCCTTCCCCCGATGAGGACACCGCGCCCACAATCTTCACCTTCCTCGACAGCAACTGGGTAGATGGCGTGGTGCGAGCCATACAGGAGATCATGGCGCGCCTCTGCAAGATCCACGAAGATGAGTTGAAAGATACTCCCTACCACTTGTTTGGAAATAGAGACAAAGACGGACTCCCCACTGAGTCTTTCCTCACCTGCTGCATCAGGAATCAGCTGGAGAATATGGAATACCTACTCCAACGTTCCCAGGAAGACCTTGACAAGGCCAGGCGCGAGAATCTGCTTCTAAATATGGATATCAACCTACTCCGTAAGCGCGAAAGGAGTCTTCAGGACACCAATGCCCGCTTGGCAAGAAAGCTGATTACTGAAGTACCCCAACCCCTGAAGACGAGAGCCCCGGGACTGACGACGTACTCGCCTTCCTCAATGAGTACCACCCTATTGTCCAGTCCCCCGCGCCGATCGAGTCAACTTCCAACCCTACACCATGGGATGGCACCACTCTCACCTTCACCGAAGACGAGCTGAATATCCCGCAAACCCCAGAGGATCTGCAGTAGTTGGAGACCCCGAATGCTATCCAAGACTCCGCAGATGCACCCTCTGAGTAATCACCCACGTCGCAGTACTCGCCCATCTAGCAATAGGGTAGAGTCATGTATCGTCCCTAAACGCGTTTTGTAATGCCTAAGTACTATAAGCACCTCCGGGTGTGGTTTTGGTTGGTATGTAATGAGTTCCTTGATTGATATGCTTGCTTGAATTGTTCCTTTTTGCGTGTTTTACCCAAGTCGTTGCATCAGACCCAACCCAAAACGTCAGCCACCAACAAGACCTCCCCTAGGATGGCCATGAAGACCAGAAGCTCGAAGAAGGCATGTAGCCGCTGCGGAGACGAAGGACACCTAGCCAACAGATGCTCCGGCCACTGCCCCAACTGTGGAGAACCCCATTCACCCAAGGCTTGCCCAACTCGACTTATCACTTGTTTCCTTTGCGAAGGTCAAAACCATGTCCCTATCAAATGCCCAATATATCCCCTCATTGGCAACGCCTGTCAACCTCCCGGTGTCGGCATGGAAAAGTATTCAACTCAGCCACGAAGAAAGAAGAACACCTCCTTCACGTGTGTACTACCCGGTCACTTCAGCAGAGAATGCCCCGAGAGAAAATCCGCCAAGACTTCCCCGGCAGAGAAGCTCGAAGACATCCAAGGTCCCCTCCCTCATAAAATATGGTCACCCTACCGCTCGCTGCCGCGCAGCTCAAGACTGAAGATGTCCCGCGCCTTCCTAGGTGACAGCGCCCCGTGGAAGTAAAGATAGAGAGAAGCCCCTTAACCCACTCCAGGACTCCTCGAAAGTCAACGAGTGCAGCCTGTAGTAAACTAGTCCATGTCCCCCTGGAACGACACCTATGATACTACCCTCTCATAAGTCAATGTCCCCTACCTTAGGAACCGTCTTTTGCCACCCTCTTAAGTAAGTTCCCTATCTGTAACTCTCCGACCTACCCAAGTCAAATCCTAAGGGGGAAAGATTGCATATTTCCCGCAAAATAGATAACCTCTCTGCCCGACCCTGTGACCCGAAGACACAAATCTCAGAGCACAGACTTATCACAGACTTTATAGACGTGGTCACAGACTTGGATGCAATAACCCACTTAAGAGAAGTGTCGTAGACCCTTACAGAAGGAAGATCCCTTCCAGCAACCATGGTTGAAACGAGCTCGACCCCCGAGTTTCAAGAAAATTGAAGTTCAACCTCGCTATCAAGATGTTTCTACTCGAAGGCAAAGTCGGCAAGTTAGCCTGCAAGAAACTCATAGTACTAACTCCGAGACAAATCCCCTAACCCTACTCTCCGGAATCTCGGGACGAGATTCTTTTAA
The DNA here is from genome assembly GCA_910589775.1 of Avena eriantha. Lineage (NCBI taxonomy): Eukaryota > Viridiplantae > Streptophyta > Magnoliopsida > Poales > Poaceae > Avena > Avena eriantha. The sequence continues at coordinate 216,236,417 of OU342740.1, forward strand.
GGGGGAAAGGTCTGTAACATCCCAATTTCAGCAACCCTGATTAGTTGTCCAGAATGCAAAAATCAGGGGGAACAAAAACTTTTTCTTGTGCTTTAGTGCAGTGCTTGATTGGTGCTTGTTTGCACTTGTGCTTATGAAGTGTATCTTAGGATACTCCTTACCTCAACCTCAGTTGGCAAAAGCTATTTACCAAAAACTATATTGGCTTACTTTACATATTCTCAAACGTTCAGGCATTTCAAAACAGGAGCCAAGATGCCTATGTAACCAAAACTATTTTTGGTAGTTTCTATTGACAAAACTATGGAGAGATATACAATACAATCTCCTTATGTTTTCAAGATAGAGCACTCAAATAATCTTATCTCTAGCTTTACCAAAACCTCTTGTTCAAAGCTTTTTGATTCTACTCTTGGTAGAGATACCAAGAACCCTCACCTTGTTCAAAACTCCACCTCTTCAAAATGCCCCAACCTTACCTCAAGCTAGGCTTGATGGTAACCCTAGAGTAGTTGCATAGTTATAAGATGAGTTGCCTTGATTTGTTGTTTGATGAGTTGCTTTGATCTACTAATTGACTTGTTTGCTTAGGAAGTAGATTGAGCTACTTTAGAAGCTCATCACTAGGATCAAGATGTTTCCCAATCATCAATCCCTAAGCAAGCAATCAATACTTGTTATGATCCCTAGCCACTAGGTGATCATATAAAACCCTCAACCAGATCTATTCTGAGGATTTCTATTCTAGATGTCTCCAAGTCCTTGAAGACCAACATCAAGCAAGGATCTCTTCTACTCACTCTACACTTCAATATCACCACTGGTTAAAGCACTGATACCTTGCAACTCCTCCAAGAACTTTCCCTCTCATACTCTAGTCAAATCCCTCAAAACTGCCAAATTTGGCAAATTCTGGAAACAGTTCCAACATCACCTTTTGGAATACCTCTTTTCCTCAAACCATGTGCATTTTTGGAAATGCATCTGAACCATCTTGTTAACCATCCTAAGTACTACCAAGTCCCACATCTTCCCTTGGTTAGATCCTCCTCCCACCAACTGGTCCATGATGGTTTTGCAGACAAGAAAATAACTTTTCCTACAAAACTAGTCATCATGCCTACTTTGCTAGAAGCTCACACCACCATTCAAACCCCTATGGACCAAATCTATGCATGGTTGTGTTCTAATAATTTATGTCTATCAAAACCTACTTCACTTGCCCCAAGTGGAGCTCTGTGCTGCTTAAACCCACATGGTTTAGAAGGCTTCATGACACTTTCTGCATGGCAGCCTTAATTTCAACAAAGTTTGCCATCACTTCTAGATCACCTCAAATACAATTAATTAAAAATCCTCCTTCCATGATCATGTATATGACTTGGTCTAATCAACCATCTATCCCTTGCACCAAGGTGAGCTCTAAGATCCAAGATACAAGCATGTTTTGGTGGTATAAAAATAACACCACCCTAGATCCTCAACTCATGGTTTTCCATCCTTATCTAGTTGGGATTTCATTCCACAAGGTTGAAAATGCTTGCTAAACCTTGTATATCTCATCTATATTGGTCCTCAAGATTTATCAAATTTTATCCATAATTATTATGGCCCCAAAACTAATTAATTCCTTAAATGGTCAAAATCTCCAAACACCCTCCATAAAGGAAAGTTTGGTTTTTACCAAACCACTTCCCCAAATTTTGGCTCATGTGAGCCCCAAAAATCATATCCTATCTTTTAATATCAAAAATAAATATTTTTGAGAAGCTTTATTATTTCTTTTTGTCCTTTTTCTTAAAAGGCTGAATTGGAATAATAATTGTTTTAAATACTTTCAATCCCCAATAAATCTTGGGAAAATTCCCCTAGGTGTGTATTCACATTTGGGACCCTATAAAACCAAAATCCATCCTTGTACAATGGAAATTTCTCAATTGATCTTCTAAAAATCACTTCTGTGCTTTTTGAGTAAAAGGATTTAAGTGGACTTAAACTCCACATAAAAATCCCAAATAAATCCTAGGAGTCTACCTTTACCTCCTCTACTCACCATTACCATTTTCTCCTCTGGTCCAATGTGACATTTTGGACTTCCTTCACAACCCTCTATTACATCAATATTGGTCAATTAAGCAAACTTCTACTCTAGCCATTTCCAAATTCCATGAAAACCTGTTCAAAGCTCACCCTCAGCACCAGGACACCCCACTGGTGGACCAGCACTCTAGCTCCACCCCCACAATTCCCATTTTTCCCTTGTACTAGTAGAAGGAGAGAGAGACAACAAAGATCTTACAAGGATCTTGTCCATTAATCACCCCGGCTCCCCACTCTGCCCCTGCACGACCCAAATACCCACCTTACCCATCTCCACCTCCCTCTGGACCAATCCTTGGCCAGCCCTCCCTCTCCACCATGCCCAAATAGGTAATTTACTACCTCTACCCCTCCTCCCTAGTATATATGGCTAGGGGCCTTCCCTAGTGCCTCCCCACGCCCTCATTCGCCCCCACTGCTCCCCACTCACCACCCCCTAGCTCCACTTCTATCTCCCTCACTCTGTACTGGCTAGGAGAGGAGAGAAAACTCCTCTCGGCCATTGTTGAGCTCGAGCTCGAGGTGACCTCTCCCGAACTCTCCTCCACTCTCATGTAGCCTCACAAGGCTCCCCTAGGTCTGATCTATCTCCCCTGAGCTCCCCAGCCTCTCCCCTCCTTTGTACTGTCCATGTGAAGGAGAGGAGGCCAAGCCTCGGCCTCCCCCATCTACAGAGCAAGGACCTCTCTCTACTGCCCCTCCCTCTCTGCATGTGACCTCCTAGTACTCCCCAACCTCTTCCGCATCTAACCCGCCCCTTGTTTCTACACAGGAACCCCGGCTCCGGTGGCACGTTGCCCCGTCACGTTCCCCGCTGGCCTCCGTGCCTCATGTGAGCTCCCCGTACCCTCCTCGCCGCCGCTAGGGTTCGGTCCCCGTCGCAACAGTGAGGGGAGGACGAAATCCCCGCGTCGTCGATCTGCAATAGATCGAACGGCCCTCCTCCCTCCATACCCCTTCGTCGGCCACCACCTCTGACCGGCGGGCCCTGCTGGGCGGTTTCAAACTCCAGCCCCGCGCGCTGGCTCACCCCGCCATGGGTCGAATTCCCTCTGGTCGGCCCGATTAGCTCCAGACCCCAGCCCAGCCCCTGTCCTATAATCATTTTTCTTAGATCCAGAGATTGTAGCTTCTGGATTAAATCTTTTGGAAAATGAAAACCCCCACCTTTTGGCTAGAGATAAAATTCTTGATACTCATGAGTGTCTTCCTAATCATGCAGCAGCATTGGTTGCTCGGATTTGGGTCCAGAATAACCCTAATAAAACTATTTCCCAGAAGTACCCTTTCCACTAATTAATTTCTAGAGAGAGTCTACAACTCCATTTGGGATGAACCAAAGTCCTACTGGAAGGTATTGGACATACCTATCATCCAGCACAAGTCTTAAGCCAAGGTGAACGGCCTTTAACAAAAATAACAAATCTAGCAACTTTCTGTCTTGAATAATTTCCCCAGGTCTAACCGAATGTGGTTTTGACCTGATTCCACCTCCCAGTACACCCCAGTACCCCTATCTACCAAACCCCAGCAGCTCAGAATTTATTGAGCTCTGGTGGTATTTTAGTGATTTGAATAGTTCTGTAAGGTGTATTTTCACTACATAAATCACTCCAGGAGTTTGGCAACTCCAAAAAGGGTGAATCCAATTCCTACAGAAAGGTATTCTAAGTACCTATCACCAGCCCTTGAAACCAACTCTATAACTCATGTAGAATTAATCTGGTGAAAAATAGGAGAATCATACAGAACTGCCTTTGGGAATTTCCTGAGGGAATTCTGGTAATTGTTTCGACCTGATTCCAACTCTGGGTGGTTCAGTACATCAAATACTACCAAACCATACAAGTAAATAATGTTTGGAGCTCCAGAACTCTTCTGGTGAATTATTTCCTTAAACTAGAGATTATTCCTCTTCAAAAAGCATAATTAAATCTAGGAATTTGATTTTCAAGTGAAACCACTTGTGATGGTTTTGTCTTGACCAGACCTATCTGAGGGTATCACTTTTTCACATTGGTATCCTACTGACCACATAACCCTAATCTAAGCTCTGTGTATCTAGCCTAGACAACTATCTTCCAAGAGAAAACACCCCAGTGGCAATCTTGTAAATTCCACCATTTGAATCCAACTCCCTCCAAAACCTCCCAAGTCCAGTAGTAATTCTCATGTTTGTTTGCTGTATGGTTTGACTGTTTGTATGCCTTGTATTGATTGTGATATTGTCTGCTTGCATATGTACCCGATGACGACGTTAGTGCGAGTGTCTGATGACAAGAAGGGATTTCTTATTATTCTTTTATTGGGTATTCTTGGTCATCTGAAGGAGCCCAGGGACTTATTGCTGATCACAGGCAAGCCACCATTTCCCTAACTCTGATATATGTCCTACTCTCTTCTACCTGTTTTGTATCCTCTTTATAAATTGCATTATGTACCTGCATGTTTTGTTTTATAAATACTGCGTTAGTAACTTGGCTCCTCCAAGTTATGATTTCGTGTCCCTCGAGGCACCACCCCGATAAACCCATCATTTATCCCCTTTAGATCGAGAGTAGGATGGTTAGCATCCTACCTCCTTGGAAACCCCGGTTTTGAGAAAATAAACTGTTTTGGGATTTTCCCCACTACAAATGTTTCAAAATGGCTTTTGTAAAACCCTGGGAAGAGGCATCATTCCCAGGGGAAGTTTTAACAAAAGAAATGGTGATGAGAAGAAGTGGAAATGTGATGGGATGTTCTACGCCTTTACTGGAACAATTTTTATCCGCGCAACCACATTACCCCATGTTGCTTGGGCTTAACTCGTAGTTTGTCCGTATTAGCCGAGGCAACTTCTACCATGCTTATAGGGAGGAATCCCTGGAATTCTGGGCGGGCGCCCCCAGATCAAGAATCCGACGCCTGTCGCTTGCTTCGGCAAGAGTGAACCTGAACAATCAGGAGTCCGGTGCAACAATTGGGTCTCCCGCGGACGGTATGACTTAGGTAGTACGGAAGGAAGAGGAGTCACCAAATTTAAGGTATACGCCAAGCTACGGCTTGGGTATGCACGTGTATAGAAGGAAGGACTATGGCTGGGAGCCACATACGCGTTGTCGGGGAGAACAAACCCAAGAGGAAAAGCATGCCTTTGCTAGTGTATATAAGAGAAAGGTTAGGTTTGATTATTCGGACCCCCATCTACTATGGTAGTGGGTCGTGGTTGTATCCCGGCGGATGTATTGACTCTTGTGGGTAAAGTGTGCAAACTCTGCAGAGTATAACCTATTCGAATAGCCGTGTCCACAGTCAAGGACGGCTGTAAAGGTGTTGGCTAGGAGTACCCAAACTGTGCTTGTTTGGGAAACAAGTACTCTGAGGACGAAGGTTCCGGGGGAACCCGAGTTCGAGAACTTTGTTTTGACCCGAGGGGTCTAAAAATGTTCAAAAAGGGTTTTTACTAGAAAACTGTTTTCAAAACTCTCTTTCAACAAATATATGGAGATGTCTTGGTTTATAACACAGAAGCATGTTTTCAAAACTCTTTTTCAACAAAGATATGGAGATGCCAAAATTTCAAGGTTCGGTTAGGCCTTTTCAAGAGCAACCTCAAATAGAGCTATCTCGCCACAGCCAGAATTGCATTTCCTTTGTTCACTTATCCTGGTGGTTTTGCGAGTGCATTCAAAAGTACTCACGGCTGTGTCCCTGGCTATTTACTTGGCCAGACTTTCAGGAGTTTAAGGTGACGTCCATCGAGCTAGGCCGTCTTCCCAGTCAGTGGCCTGTAGGTTGAGGCACGATTGGGCTCTACGCTTGGCGATATTCCGCTGCTATTGAAGTTGTAGCCATAATGGTATCTATGTAAGTGTTGTATTCGTTATGTTTTGGATGTTGTAATGGTACCTGTCGGTTATGTTCCACGGCTCACTGATCATGGGAACGTGGATGTATGCATAACAGGAATTTCTCGGATGATTAATCCGGGGAGCCCACAGAAACCCTGCATGTCGGGTATCACAGAGCTCGCAGACACTACACTTGGATATGGCCCACCCACCGTTCTTCGCCTTGGCCGCCGTAGCATCAGTGCCAGAGCCAGAAGCCTTGCTCTTCCCCATGGCGAGGAGCTTTCTACCATAGGAGCGGTTGCAAGGTAAAATGCAGTGCAAGATTTATGGTAACAGAGAAGAAGAGGTGCAAGGAGGAAGATGAAAGTGGGCGACAAAAGGAGGAAGTGAGCACTAACTAACCCTCATCGTTGTTTATAAAGGAATGGTAGAAGAGGAGCACCTTTGGATCCTAGTGATGTTTCATATGTTGCACATCCATGGCGCCACATGGATGCGGTAAAAATGGAGTGTCAAGCCCCAGTAACTCCGTTACAGTAGAAAAACGGGAAATTAACTACATGATGCCTTCATTCTCGCGCATCGTGGGGTCATGCAGTCAAATACACCACTAGCGCAATGTCCACATGTTGGTCAACATTGCAGCATGGGCCCACCATCATCGTGTCGCATCAAGTTCTTTGTAGAGGCATTCGAGCATGCCATCATCATTAGCAATTATGTCATGATCAAGGAAGAAAACACAACGGGTTGGAACAAAAATTATTGGCACATCCAGAATAAAAGACCCGAGTTGAGAACCTCCTTGGATGAAGTACTTTTTTAGCCTATGTTCGGATGCAAGCATCCAAGCATAGCCTTGGGGGCAACTCCCATCAGGAGCCCTGGCAGCACACCCGATAAAATAAAAAATTCAACAGAGACAGTCAAGAGAATACTAAGACCTGAGTCGATTACCTCTATAGATGAATAAAGTCTCTGAGCCTATTCTCTGGTGCAAACACATGAACATATCTTCGAGGGCAAGAGTGCTAGCCACGCATCCGATAGAAATTTCCTCCTACGGAGTCAACACGAAAAGCAGGGTTCAAAAAGAATAACCTTTATCCTATGCTTAGATGTAAGCATCTGAATGTAGCCTCAGGGGCTAGTTCCATCGGGAGTACTAGCCGCGCACCCGAAAGAAAAAAATCCTCCAACGGAGTCGACAAAAGAGTATCTACAATTTCAAAAAATGACTCTAAGCCTACACTTCTGACGAGCGTGGCCTTAGAGGTCACTCCCATCGGGAGCACTGATTGTGCACCTGATAAAAATACCAACGTCACTACAAAGACGTAATAACTTTAGCAATTCCAACAACCAAACAAGACAATTGATAAAAAATCAAATTCTCAGACCGCGTCCTCTGTGATAACATGTCTAGATGCCGTGTTCACAACATGAAGGTAAGACTCTAGGATCCGTCATGTGGGCCTAGTAACCGCACACAAATGCACTCTGCTAGAAATTTTCCATATCTACGATATGTTGAAAAATCCTAACAGACGCATTGGGTACCCAAAATAAAACTAATTCAGTATTCGATAAGACCTTTGCGGCCTGGGCTAAATTATGCCCTCATATACCAGGTTCGAGTCTAGGGACTTGAGCTTGAGAAGGTTCATGGTGTTTTTGCCCAAGATAAAATCACTGGTTCCTGATCTATCGGATGCACCTGACTCGTTATACCAATATCCCCATGAAACAAAGGAACTTACCATTCGTTCATCTAAATAAACCTTCAGGTCCCCCTAGTGGGTGTACTTGAAAGAATTTGGAGAATCAACCCGAGTCTACGACTCGAGTGGAGCCTCAGGGGATACTGACATAGGTATGACCCGCAGGGTCTCCATTTTTGGTGTACCTAGTATAGATCTAGGAAGAGGCCCATCGGGCCCATAAGGACCAAAGGTTCTAGAGGCACCTGAAGCCCAGGAACTAGACATGATGATCAAGACTGAAGTCCAAGGTGTAACCAACTTAGTCACATAATTACCTATCAAACTCTAAACCGACTCGTATTGGACTCCGAGACCTGACCTCTCATATAAAGGCTGGGTGGATCCAACGGGGGGTACCGTAACATTGTCATAGCAACTCGATGAAAGATAGATCACATCTAGTAACTCAGCAACTTTGTGTTCCCCATGAATAAAGATCAGACAAGCAGGAGTATGGTTTCCTCTGCGAGGGCCTGAACTGGAGTAAATCTTGCCTTCCTTGTTTGTATGATAAGCCAGCAAAATCACCAGCGCACCTCTATCCCTGAAATCCAAGTACATAAAAATAAACATTGCTGAGGTTACCCCTCGTCAATTGGATTTAGTGATAGTTAACGAGATAAGGCATTGACAGTGACCACCTTTGGGATTTGCTTGTGTCACCCTAGGACCCAAGTTATTGATACATGTTCTAATAGTGAGCATGTTAACCATATGTGGGTGTATGGGCACCCTATCAGCTTATTACCTAACCTCAAAGTACTATACTTGGGGCCACAACCTTGGTTTTATTTGCCCATATGCACAAGCTACTTTCTGTTGCTCGAGGAGCATTTATGGTTCAGGACTATACTACATCTCGGAGAATGTTTATGCCGTCTAAACAAGCCTAGTCACAATTTTAGGTTCCCGGTCTTTTTCAGCCATTGTCACAAACCTCTGGGTCCGTTTCGAAGCACGACGCTGACTTCAATATGGGTAGCTTAGTTGGGGTGATCCCCTATGCTTGCTTTGGTTCTGAGAAACATTGTGACTGATGCCCCATAGACATACCAATGTGTGTATCTTATATAATATGGTGAATGTTTGAGTTGGTGTTGCGTGTGGATACTTTGGTCCACCCCTGCAGGGTTAAATCATTTTTTAAGGCCATGTAGACAGTTATGGAAGACTTGGAGCATAGTTTCTTGATCATAGAAAACTTAGACTAAAGTAGTACTATAAATTTGACTTAGATCAAACATGAATAGTAAGTTTTTCTACTAAAATGGAATGAATTAATAAAACTGCCAACTGTGTGAGTTTTAGTTAGAAGGATTTCCGCATTTGGTTTTGAGGGGGAAATCCCAGGATGGGTTATGATTGGTATTAGCATGAGGTTAGTTCCAAATAGGTCTCTCCTACCACTCTCTAATAGCCAACAATTGCATATATTAATATCATGGAGATAAAAATTACACCTAGCCTCTGAAACAACACATGCCCTAGCGGCCCTATGGATGCACACAGCCCAGAAAAAGTTACATAAAAGAAAATTCCCGCTACAGTGATCAATTCCTTGAAACCACAGACCAAACACCACCAAAACAACACAAGAAATCCAACAACTCCAAAAGCGATGCCACCAAGAAGGAACAGTGATCAAGCGATGTCATCGCGCTGATCAAAGATCATAGGTTTTCACCCTAGAGAAAGTACGCACTCACAAAATAATGCCTTCAACAAGGTCATTTCCAAGCACAACCAGTTAATGCCAGACCTTGGGTTTTCACCCTTCAGGTTTAGACATTGAATTCCTCCTATGTTGTCACCCCACTTTCTAACTCCACTGCTCTAAGTCACAAAATACCAAGCTAGAATCCCTACACCCTCAGGACTCAAACTTCCCTTGCTAGTCTTCAGATCCCGGCTTCTATGCTATTCTTCATGTCTAAATTCATCGTGGAACCATGGCATGTTCCATGATGGCAACAAACCGTAGAGCTTCACAACACCCCTCGGAAACCAAACGGCAAGCAAAACATATGGTTGTGCACGACCGAAACACCATCTGCATGACAAACTCCAGGCATGTCGTCCATTTGGAATTCCCTAGCGGAGTCTTTCAAAACTTAGTAGTCCATCCAAAATCAATGATGACCAGCGACGGGTAGTTCTTCATCACGACGAGAGAAAAATTTAACAACCACCATATTTAATCAAAGCCACGCCCGCATCCCCCATGCCACTGGCCAGCAATGGAGAAGAAGACGAACTTGAGATGACAAAATAGGGTCAGGCATCCGCATGGCCGGCAGGCACCGCACATCACCGAGATCGGGTCCAGAACAGCCCACCCCGCCTCCATATAATAAACTAATATTGATGACAAGGTAATAAATTAAGAAGAAAACTTGATTCACTCCATGATGGTAAAATTTGAGAACACGCAGTAATTGAGTAAAAGTGTAAAACGATAGCATGTGCCTAGCAGAGAATGTGCCTATTTTACTTGGTCATGTTGGATCTATGTATGGTATTGGTCTATTTAATAAAGGGGAACCGGTTGTATCTCTTCTTTTTTGATGAGAAGTCAGCAATGCTGAATTTACTTAAGTGAGAAACAAGTAAAAAGGGAACCGATTATGCTGTACACTAAAGTCTAAACTGGTGGCTTTGTATATTTATAATTCCCTGTTTTATATCCTACCTATTGTCCAACGAACATTTTTTCTTGGAAGTAAGTTTTCATAAGCTCTAAACTAACTTCTGGAAGCAATTTCCTATGAAAATATGTATTTTATGTCAAGATTATCTTCTGAAATGCATCTCCTTCAAAGTCCCGTTCCATCTTTTGGGTGGATACGAGGTGGTCATTCCTGAGCTCTACTAGTTTTAGGCAGATTATTGGACAGGAAAATGAAGCTGGTGAAACAACACGTAATTTGAGTAGCCGTTTCATCGATGAGTTCCAGCAACATATGGTTGAACTTCAGTGCTTACCTCCTACTCGTGAGCTACGATTCACCAAGCATATAAAACAGATAACAGTACAGTTCAGCTACCATGGAGAAAAAACAATATAACAATGATAAGTGATCAATTTATTGTGTTTTTAACTGATCTCATGAACACAAACCGTCAACTGTTACTTTTTTTAACTTTCCCCTAATGCAAGACGGCATGCATCTGCCCTATTTACTTTTATTGATTTTGATACCAGTTGGCTTGACAAAGTTGACATTAACACCTTTAATTTCCACTTGTAGTTGCATATTAATGGATAATGAAAAAAGATAAAGCCTATATTATTGAAGGAGAGAGTGTATAGTTTTCTATTGATAACTTTCCTGAATATCTTAGTCTATCCAGAGGGAAGTTAGACCATAATGTTCCAAGGTCACGAGTTGCTATTGATACAACAAAGCGGAATTGGAAAGACTTTGCATTATGGAAGGTGCTTATAGCAACTTACCTTGTTTACTTTGGCATATGTTTTAGTTACTTTGCTTCTTATCTTTTGCTTATCCTTCACAAAATCGTATTTTATGTCCAGTCCTCTAAGGAGAGTGAGCCATTCCGGGAAAGTCTTTGGGGTCGTGGAAGACCAGGATGGCATATCGAGTGCAGTGTGATGAGAGATTAATATTTAGGCCAAACGTTTGACATTCATGGTGGAGGAAAATATTTGATATTTCCTCATCATGTGAATGAACTCGCCCAAAGCCGAGCAGCAAATCTTAAAAGTGAGGTCAAATGTGAAGGAGATATTCCCTAGAGGAAAATAATAAGTAGGTTTATTATCACATCTCGAAATAGTTCATAATGGTTTGATACTATGCTATAACTGTATCAAGACAAAACATTGATACACATGTGGTATGTAAACAAACCAAGTCCCTAGTAGCCTCTATTCAACTAGTTTGTTGGGCAACCGATGATCAAGGTTTTCTGATCATGGAGCATTGCTAGTTGACAACAGAGTCATATCATTAGAGAATGATATGATGGACATTACCCTCTTAAGTATTGCAATATGATCAAGTCACATGGTTTATCGTTACAATAGTTAGAAATTAAGTGACCATCTCCTTAGATCATGAGATCATACTAATCACTGTCTCCCAAGCCTTCTTTGATCGCATCAAACGTCGCTATAAAGGTGTGCATTGGATATTACAATGGAACAATTAAGGCCTATGCATCAATATTGGGATTTGTTCACCGCGTGACGAGAAGATACACCGGCCCCCTCACTTAGATCATATCCAATAGGTTGCAACCATTAACTAGGTCAAGGGATACAATATCATGATAACAAGTTAAGTGGACTTGTCGGTAACAAGACATGTATGGTGATACCAAATATCAAATCTCGGACAAGTCATGTATCAAAGAAACAAAGGGAAAGAGACATAGAGTTTATGGTTCAAAGTTTCGTGGAATGCACGGGGTTCATAATGGACATCCCGGTCCCGCTATTGATCATTGATAGAGAGAGGTCTCAATCATGACTGTCCCATTCCCGAACCGTAGTGTAACACTGACGAGGGGTTAACTCATCAATTCCCATCATTGATGGACTTAGGTTCTAGGAATTGAGGAGCACTGGAGGCATCCATTGGCTAGCAAACAAGCACATAGGGGACACAAGGTTTTACCCAGTTTCAGGCCTCGAAGAGGACCCTACTCCTGCTTGTCTTCTCTTTGATTATCGAGGAGTCAAAAGTTACAAGGGGTGCGCAGATGCAATCTAGCGAGGTGTATGTGAGGGTTGTGGATTGTCCTCCTCGCCGCCCCTCCTAGCCTTTATATAGGGAGGCTAGGTCTCGGGATAGCAGGACAAGTCGGTTACACATTAGGGTTTTCCTTTCAAGCTTCTGTCTATTCTTTCTCGTGTTCTCCAAGGAGTCGCGTTCTTGTGGGCCACCCAAACTTGTATTGGGCTTCAATGACATCGTGGGCTCCTCTTGGGATGGACCATATATGCTCATCACGGGTGCCTGTAGGGTATACCCATGTCAAACACACTTAAGGGTCTGATGACGTTCTAAGATTGCTATGGAAGTGAAAGGATCACAGATGAGAAATAGAATCGGAATTGTGATGAGAGACAAGACTATTGGAATAGTTCCGAAGAGGATCCTAAGTTGTATCGGAAAAGTAAATAAACCAAAAGGTGTTTCAGATTAATAGATATTCATAATATGCATTTATATATGTTAATTTTGAATTAATATATTATAAATTAATATTAAAGGGCAACTTCCTCTATTGCGGCGAATCTCTAGAGGGAAACAACCCAAAAGGGAAGCCACCATGAAAAGGGCAGCACCAGCCGCCACTGGCCTTAGCTTGTCCCATGTGAGCCTAAGCTGGTGGGCGCGCGCACGGCACGCAGCCACTGGCCGCCGCGACGCTTGTTGGGCCGATGGCCGCCCCACGCAGGCGCGCAACAGCGCGGGTAGCAGGAAAGGGGTGGGCAGGCCACAACATGGGGCGCTGATGGGACGCCATGGCCAAGCCCACCTGGCCACCTGCTGGGCCACGGGCTGGCTGGCACCTGGGCAGGCCCACCCGGGCGACCATCTGCTCTCCTCCTCCTTGTTTTTCCTTTATCCCACCCCGGGACTTTAGGGGTGGGAGTCCTCCTTTTTATATTGGTGGAAAAAGACACAAAAAATAAAAGGGGATTTTCTAAAGACTATTTTCTTAGAGAATTTCCCCTCCTCTTTCTCATTGTCTTCTGCGGTGGCACGGTCCCTAGAAGGGCTGTACACACAAGAGTCGACACCACCGACACGCCGTCGCGGTGCTGGCTCCTAGTTTCAGATGGACTACTTCTGCATCCTGGTTGGATCAAGGAGACCAGGATTCGCCGTCGGATACCGTACATGTGCAATACCTCGGGGGTGCTACCACTTGTGGCGTTGGGCTCTCGTGCAACGACCGGGAAGTGATGTGCGAAGAGTTTCGTGATCTCGAGGTCGGCTACGAGTACGACTACTTCATCCACGTTTCCCACGGCACGTTAACCGCATTCTGAGGGTATGTAACTGAATCCCTATTACCGTTACTGCATTAACTAATAGATAGATCCTGCGCATATGGTGTACAGTTGATTTTTTTTGTTTTACGCCACCCAACCTCTTCAAAATGCTGGATGCATAATTTCTTTGTCAACAACAATGGCCAAAAAATGGTAAAAGCAGATAAAAACTTCTTCACAATCCGAGATTTAAGGGGTGGATTTTTTTATCTGTTAGTAATATTTTCTCAGTTCAAATATATATCATTTGCTTGTAGTTGTGCTTGACTTCTTTTTCTGTTGCCGTATATCATTGCTCCGTACCATCCAATAGCATTAAGGTTATATTCCTAAGGCGAACACACTGATGTGAACCATTCTAATACAGTCCTTGAGTTTGCATCTAGCCGTGTCTACAATATTTATCAGGTACTACCTTCGTTTCGAATTATAAATGCCGAGAGTTATTTTTATATTGTATGAGATTATAAGGTTTATCTTATTTATTAGTCTCTCTCGTCTAATGCATGTCTTTTTTTTCTTCTCACTTCTCTTATACATGTAAAATTATTGGTGTATACATAGATTAATGAGAGGGAGTTATGAAGTGTCTTGGTCCTAGCAACTTGTCCCTTAAAACTAATAATCTTAAACAAAGATAGTGCTCCTTAGTATCCCAATTTATAATTATTGCATGGGCACCGTGTGGTCTTAGAAAGTGCTCACTCGGCTTGTCCATCCGATCAGGATCCCCCAGTCCTGCATACCCACGCGAGCGGCACTTCCGGACAAAAACTCAGCGGTGTCAACCAAAATTCCCCATTCATCTTCCGCTTCCCCCGTGAGTTCTCTCCTCTGCCTCATCTCCTTCCAATCACAATCTCGGCGGCAAGAGGTCAGGCAAAATATGCATCGGGCGGCTGGTGGGTGGTTCATGTTCGTTTTCTGGAGCAGCGGTTGGTGATGCATCGACGATGCAGAGTTCAACGATGCCAATCCCCTAGGGGCACCAAACGGCGATGCGCTCGATTGTATCGGTCTAAGAGCATATACTGGCGGAGATCATCGCCAAAGAGGTTCTTCGTCCATTCTTGTGAGGTGAGTATCCTAATATCCATCTCCTATTGATTTTTCACCGCATTAGTTGCTCTGGCGATTTGAAATTCGAGCTGCGCCGCTCTCATAGTTTCGCTTAGTGTTGATGTAGCACCACCGTGGAAAGAAATAGATGCGTCTAAATTTAGATGTATTTCTAGTCATGTTTTAGTGCTAAATTTATTCGAATCTAAATTCATTCGAATCTAGACAAAGATTGGAGAGAATAGATTAATATTTTCTCCGTCTTAAAATAAATGATTTGGATTTATCTATATTTACATGTATCTATATACTAAAGCATGTTTAGATACATGCGAATTTTGACAAACTCACGTCACTAATTTTGGGACGGAGTGAGTAGCAAACTAGCTAGCGTTGGGGAGTTGTGGCATGCGGGATAGCCACTGCATCAGTCCAGCGTGTTGCCGCAGTTCTCTCGGCTAGCGTCATCACTGGCATCGCCAACGTGGCGGGGTAGAAGGCCGGGGAATTCTGGCCGACCACGCGAGGCGGCGACTCTGCCAAACTGCTGCTTTTTCGCGAGTTGCTTCGCATGAGCGAGGAAGGAGCGGTGTGGTGGCAGAGGGAGCTTTGGTAAGAGTCCACAGGAGGAGACGTCTGCAAGCCGGTGGCCCTCACTCATCTGGTCGTCTGTCGTCCTACGTTCGAATGGGGAGTCGGAATTATGGTCTGGGACCGGTCAATTGATTTAGTTTGGGAGTATAGTTTGCGACGAAAGTCTCATCCCAATCAAATCCAGTCCAATCCATTTTTAGCAGCGATGGGGGTGCACTGGCGGCGCCTACCCCCAGACCGACGCGGCGTGCGTGGCTGTTGTGAGAGGCGACGGCGCATGATCTTCCTGATGTGCTGTTGCGTTCAAACATTAGAGCTCTCCTGCTTCCCGGTTGTTTTCACTCTGACATTTTACCAGAGTGGTGCCGATGTTTTGGTCGGTGTGGTTTTGAATGTAGAGTTCAAGGATTTCACTATAGTTTTGTTTTGTGTCTCGATTTTGCATCTAATTAGACTCTAAACTGAAATAGAACGTGTTATTTTGATGTTAGTTGTGGTTTGGGTTGATAAATCCATTAGTTACAGTTTTAAGTATGTTCACTTTCACAATTAAATGTGCATATGGTTGTATTATTACTTTATTAGAGTCATAGGATGTAAGTTTTTATTTCTTGATGTCTTAATTAGATTATATAATAGGGTTTATTTCTAAATTTTATTCTTATTTGATAGGATGTATTTTCATAAT
Organism: Avena eriantha; assembly: GCA_910589775.1. NCBI lineage: Eukaryota > Viridiplantae > Streptophyta > Magnoliopsida > Poales > Poaceae > Avena > Avena eriantha. Next base: position 216,252,485 of record OU342740.1, read on the forward strand.
CAAAATGTGCACGTGGGGTGTATACCCATAGTTACGCCTTGAAGTTTTGGTTAGATTATACTATAGGTTTTTTCTGTTTTTTTTCATTTTCACAGTCAAAATGTGCATGTGGGATGTATATTCTTGGGCATAGGATGTACTTTCTATAGATACCCTGAAGTTGGTGAGCGAGCATCAACGATGTGGTGTTGCGTCCAAATTGTGGCACACTTTGGTCATTTCACGAATTACGAGTCGAAGAGTCGACGAGTCGTTCAAGGGTAGCAACTCATAAACTAGTCGAGACTAGTCTAGACTACTAAAAGACTAATCAACATGTACTTTCTAAATATATATATTATAAATTATATGATGAGGATATTTCTACTGACTTGCTATGTCGAACTCCTAATGAAGTTGTCAATGTTGCCATCAAGACCAAGTCCAATGAGATCAGGATTGGACCTATTACTAGAGCTCGTTCCAAACTATTTGAACAAGTGGTGAATTCCCTCCTAAATGAATCAGATGCTTTTGTTAATGAAAACTTTATATTACCTAAGTATTTGCACTTATGTATGATCAGGTTCGTTGAAGAAATAAGCATGGCGCGAGGAGGAGAAGGGCTGATGTTATGCGCGAGGGAGGAGCATGAGGCAGGCACACAAAGCGAGGAGAAGATCATCGAGAAAGACGCGAAGAAAACCAAGAAGACTGGAGTGTCCGGCTGACATCACCCGGACAGTCCGGCCTACCTAGAAACGTGACAAGGTGGCAGCCATTAAAGTATGCCAAATCGCAAGCCACCCGAACACGAGCTAGAAACTTTGAAGTTTCCGTCCGGACCGGACTATCCGGTGTGTACCACCTGAAGTGTCTGGTCGACCGGAGTGTCCGGCCGCCGACAGATCTATTCCGATTTTGAGTCCTTTATGACTTGTTTTCGGTTTTTGGCCATCCCAGCCCCCCATATAAGTCCTGGGACACCCCCTTAGCTCAGTTTATACCACGTTTAAATTAAATTATAGATCCGTTGAGTTCCTACTTCCAACAAATTGACTCCCTACACCAAATTGGTGTATTTGCCACTACCAATAAAGTGTGATTAGTTGATCCATTGGAATTTAGCCAATTGCAAGTTTGTGTGATCTTCTATTTCATTGGGAATTAGAAAATTGCAATACCGATTCGTGGTTAGCGGCTACATGCGCAAATGTGTGAAGTTGCGAATATCTACAAGGATTGAGAGATGTTGCATTGGCATCAGGGATCGATCGAGAGGTTCGTGAGCGGCATACAAGTTATCTCCACCCACTATCATGATATATCCACCTCGCTTACTGAGAAGATCGGGTCACCCCATATAATCTTGGTATCAGATCTCCAACATTTTCTCGGTAAGCATCCACAGATCCATCTATAGTTAGTTTTTTTTCCTATACAGAAAAAGCCATATAAAAAGGTTATGGTTTGTCTTTGCCATTGCCTAGATTACATTGGAGTTGAGTCATAGTTGCTAGTCATTGTCATGTCCACTACGAGTCGTAGTGTCTAGGTTTTCCTTGTTATTTTCGTTTGTTCTTTGTTTTTCAGTCGTTTGTCATTATATTCCGCTAGTTTACATATTTTTATCCTGAGTCCACATAGCGTACCTTTGTGTTTAACTTAGCTATAACCTTTCTACAACATATGTGCCTAGGAACGTACCTACGAGACTAGTTTCTTTGCTCTGAACAGGCTGCCCCATTAGTGTTTTGAAGTGGATAAGTTTCGGCCAAAACAGATCGGACTATCCGGCCAACATACCCCGTACTATCCAGTTGCCCCGGACTATCCGGCCGACGTATACCGGAGTATCCGACCCTTTGTGCTACAATCTGTTTGCTTCAATACTGCATTGTGTCATATAGTTGAAAAATAAAAAGAAAAAAGAAAAGATAAAAGTATTTAAAAAAGAGATACAAAAGTGACAAAATAGATATATCAAAGCTTGATTGAAGGTCTAGTTTCTACTAGCACTTGTAGATTGAGCAATCTTGTGCCAGTTTGTTCTGAGTTATTACTACGGTCTCTCTTGTGCATTGCAATATTCGTGTTCATATGTTGTTTTGCCACATTTATCTCCATTGTGTGTCTTCTTGGGTGTTTGTCACACGATCAGCACTAGGACTTGTTTTGGTGTAGTTAGGTAACCATACCTATAGCTTCACTTCATACTCCTGCTTTGTTGTGTGATCGTTCTTGTACCCTCCGTATTCGCTTCATCATATCCGTGCACGTATCATTTATCCAAGTTGGTAAGCTTTTACTAATTCACTTTGAAACGGTAAGATTTTCTTTTCTTAAGTTGTGAGTGAGTTGTGAGGGAGCCACCAAAAGATTATTGATTTCGTGCACTAATCTAATAATTATGTCTTCTAGTGATGTTCATGTGATGCAGAAAAAGGACGGTGATACCACCATTACATGGTGAGACTATGAAGAATTGCGAGATCATTTACAAGGGCTCGTTACTCGCACAACAGACAAACTTTCAAAAGATATTCAGTCCACACAAATGCAGGTGGACGATACTGCCACAACAGTCACTGAAATCCAAACACAAGTAACTACAATTTAAACAAGTATACAAGCTTTGATAGAGTCTGTGAATGGTTTGAGGCTGCTAGTGCAACAACAACAACATCAACATCCACAAGCTGAGGATGATGAGGCCAACATCAATGATGGCAATTTCTGCCCCAGTGGTTGGCAACGATCGTGGTGATGGCCCTGCAGGCTATGGTGGTGCTCATGGAGGTCGTGGGCGTGGTTTTTCTCCCGTCGGTGATCAACGTTATTCACTGCATGCACCTGCACAACCCGATGATGGATTGGGTAAGCCCAAATTCTCCATACCCAGATTTAAGGGAGGACCTGATGTTGAAGAATACCTCACTTGAGAGCTGAAGATAGAGAAGTTGTGGTGCTTACATGAGTATACCAAAGATAGAAAGATCAACCTTGCTAGTTCTAAGTTTGATGGTTATGCATTGAGATGGTGGGATGGCATTGTACGAGCAAGGCAAGAAGATGGTGATCCGCATATCATTACTTTACGCACCATGAGGGAGGTTATGCGAGCTCGTTTTGTTCCTCCTAATTATTTGTGTTTTGTCTTCAACAAGTTAAAACAAGTGAAGCAAGGTTCTATAACCGTTGATGCATATTACATAGATATGGAGATGCTTCTACAACGAGCAAGAGTACATGAGTCGATTGAGATGACCATGCAGCGTTTTCTCCATAGACTGAAGATTAACATCAAGAGTATTATTCAGCACCAACAGTATCATGATATGAATGAGTTGTTACATCATGCATGTGAGGCTGAAGCACAGTTTGCCGAACAAGCTATAATCAAAGCTCGTTCCATAGGAGGTGGGTGTTTCTCTTCACGGACTAGTTTGTATGCACCCACATCTAGTGCAAGTCCTGCTGATCACCCGTCTACATCAACGCGGCCTACTTACAGTGTTTCCAATACAAATAAAACAACCCCTGCAGCGAGTAGTACCGGTTCGAACATGTCTACCACACGTAATCGTGATATACATGTGGTGGCAAGGATCACTTCAAGCGGGATTATGCTAACCGGAAGGTCATGTATCTTAATGAGGCTAATGAGTATGATACAAGAGATGATGTTGATCCGGATGCTTCGGATGGTGATGGTTACCCTAGTGATGATGGTGTTGATGTGTTTGCTTCGTCGGCACCAACTATTATTATTTCTCAGTGGACTCTCAATGTGACGCCTCAGTCTAGTGCTACAAGTCAGCGCTGCAATTTGTTCCAAATAAAGGCATTTGTTGGTACAAGTAAAGCTTGTAAGGTAATTATTGATGGTGGTAGTTGCCGCAATTTAGCAAGCAAGGAGTTATGTGCCAAGCTTAAATTAAAGTATCTACCACACCCTCATCCATATTATATTCAGTGGTTAAGTGACAATGGTGAGATGAAGGTTACTCACATTGTGTGTGTTGATTTTGAGATAGGATTGTACAAGGATTCCATTGACTTTGATATGGTCCCTATGACGGTTTTTCATTTGTTATTGGGTCGATTGTGGCTATTTGATCAATCAGTGCAATATAATGGCCGAGCCAATACATATCACTTGGAGTTCAAGGAAAGAAAAATAAATTTGCAACCTATGTCACCATAAAATATTGTGAATGAATCTCGTCAAAAAACTGAAGTCAATTTAGAGGATGCACCTTCATTAGTTGATAGGCGAGAGAATCTAACAGCTGTAAGTGATATAACAAAAAGTGAGAGAGTGCCCAATTTTCTTATATTAGCTATCAAGAAAGACATGAGAGAATTTAGTGAGGATCCTATACTCGTTCCTCTTGTGCTCATGTACAAGGGTGAGGTTTTAGTTTTTAACGATATGATCCCTTTTTCTCTTGGTGTTTCTAGTGTGTTACAGGAATTCAGCGACATGTTTCTAGAAGAGGTACCTGCAGGTTTGCCACCTTTGCGAGGTATTGAGCATGAAATTGACTTGATTCCAGGAGCATCGTTGCCCAACCGTGCACCATATCCCACAAACCCCGAAGAGACGAAGGAAATTCAGAAACAAGTGCAAGCGCTTCTAGACAGAGGTTATATTCATGTGAGTTTAAGCCATTGTGTTGTACCTGTTATTTTAGTTCCTAAGAAAGATGGTACATGGTCCATGTGTGTATATTGTAGAGCTACAAATAACATCACTATTCGATATCATCATCCTATTCCACGTTTGGAAGATATGTTAGATAAATTAAGTGGTGTTGTTGTTTTCTCTAAAATTGATTTGTATAGTGGTTATCATCAAATTAGGATGAAGGAAGGAGATGAATAGAAAACTGCCTTTAAGACTAACTTTTGGTTTATATGAGTGTTTAGTAATGCCTTTTGGTTTAACTAATACACCTAGTACCTTCATGACATTAATGAGCCATGACTTAAGGATTTTTTTGGCAAGTTTGTGATTGTGTATTTTTATGACATATTAATCTACAGCCGCAATAAATATGAACATAGTGATCATATTAGACAAGTCTTGCAAGTGTTACAAGATGCTAAGCTATATGGTGATCTTGAAAAGTGTACATTTTGCAAAGAGAAGGTCATATTTTTAGGATGTGTTGTCTCTAAAATGGAGTAGAGGTAGATTCATCTAAAATTGAAGCAATTTAAAATTGGCCTACTCCCATGAATGTGAGTTAAGTACAAAGTTTTCATGGTCTAGCTGATTTCTATAGACATTTTGTGAAAGACTTTATTACTATTGCTGCACCTTTGAATGAACTAACTAAGAAAGGTGTACCTATTGAGTGGGGCATAGCCCAAGATCATGCTTTTGATGAACTAAAAATATTGTTAACTTCTGCACCTTTGCTTGCACTACCAGATTTTTCTAAGCAATTTGAAATTGAATGTGATGCTAGTGGCATGGGAATTCATGGCGTGTTGATGCAAGAGGGACGTCCCATTGCATATTTTTCTAATAAATTTTCTAGTGCAAAGTTAAATTATCCTCTCTATGAGAAGAATTGTATGCGCTTGTTAGAGTTCTTGAGATTTGGCAACATTATTTGTGGCTAAAAGAATTTATCATACATTATGATCATGAAGCTTTAAAATATCTGAAAGCTCAATCTAACTTTCATAGGCATCTTGCTAAGTGGGTTGAGTTCATTGAGTCTTTTCCATAGATTATTAAACATAAGAAGGTAAAATGTAATGTTGTTGTTGATTCTCTATCTAGGAAGAACATGTTATTAACACAATTGGATATTAAAGATCGTGGCTTTGAGAGTTCATGTGATTTGTATGCAACTGATCATGATTTTACTGAACCATATCGTATGGGATAAATTTCACATCCATGATGGGTATTTGTTTCGCGTTATTAAACTATGTGTTCTGGAGTTGTCTGTGTGTTTGTTGTTGCTACATGAATCACATGCTGGAGGTTTGATGGGTCACTTTGGGCATGAGAAGACGCTACTCATGCTCGCTAATTATTTTTATTGGCCCAAGATGAGGCGTGATGTGGACAGGTTTGTAAAGAGATGCACTACTGGCAGCAAGTCAAAGTCCAAGTTTAAGCCTCACGGTTTGTATACGTCATTACCTGCACCTACTACACCATGGGAAGATATAAGCATGTATTTTGTATTAGGTTTGCCTAGAACTAAAAGAAACCATAATTCAATTTTTGTGGTAGTGGATAGATTCTCTAAAATGTCACATTTTATTGCCTGCCACAAAAGCGATGATGTGTTGCATATTACTAACCTGTTTTTCAGGGACATCGTGCGTTTACATGGAGTACCAACGACGAGTGTTTCTGACTGTGATGTGAAGTTCAGGAGCTACTTCTGGAAGATAATTTAGGGAATGCTGGGGACGAAGTTACTATTTAGCGCTACTTGTCATCTCCAAATTGATGGTCAAACGGAGGTGGTGAACCGAACACTGTCGACATTGCTGCGAGCTATGATCAAGAAAAATCTTACTGAATGGGAGGAGTGTTTGTCGCATGTGGAGTTTGCATATAACCGGGCGGTTCACTCTACCACACATCTTTGTCCTTTTGAGGTAGTCTATGGTTTTAAACCCATTACACCACTTGATTTACTGCCTCTTCCTATCCAAGAGAGAGTCAATATGGAAGTATCGAAGATAGCAGATTTTGTGAGGAAGATACATGTGAAGACGAAAGAGGCTATTGAAAAGAAGGGCAAGAATAATGCCTAAAGAGCTAAGAAGAAGCGCAAAGAGGTGTTGTTTCAGCCTGGAGATATGGTTTGGATACACTTTTGCAAGGACGGATTTCTGGAATTGCGTAAATCCAAGTTACTTCCACGTGGTGCTGGTCCGTACAAAGTGATTGCCAAGATCAATGATAATGCCTACAAGATATATATTCCTCAGTATGTATTTGGATGTGTCAGTGTTAGCTTCAGTGCTGCTGATTTGGCACCATATGATGGAGAAGACCTTAGAGCGTCGAGGTGACTTTTTATCGCCAACTCCTAATGAAGTATGTTGCTGCCAAGTCCAATTAGATCAGGATTGGGCCTATTACGAGAGCTCGTGCCAAGCTACTTGATCAACAGGTGGATTCACTCCTAAATGAATCTGATGTTTTTGTTAATGAGAATTTTATACTACCTAAGTATTTGCACTTATGTATGATTAGGTTCGTTGAAGAAATAAGGATGGTGTGAGGAGGAGAAGGGTTGATGCAAGAGGAGCCCGTTGTGATGATCATCCATGGATGCGCGAGGGAGGAGCGGGAGGCGGGCACACGAAGTGAGGAGAAGATCATCGAGAAAGACGCAGAGAAAACCAAGAAGACCGAAATGTCCAGTCGACATCACCTGGACAGTCTCGGCCTAACCAGAAATGCAACAAGGTGGAAGCCATACAGTATGCCAAATCGCAAGCCACTTAGACATGAGCCGAAAACTTTAAAGTTTCTGCCCGGACCGGACTGTCCGGTGTGTACCACCCGGAGTGTCCGGCCGACCGGAATGTTCGGTCCATACGGACCATAATGTCCGGCCACCGACGGATATGTTCTGAATCGGTTGTATCGGTTTGAGTCCTTTACAACTTGTTTTCGGTTTTTGGCCATCCCAGCCGCCCATATAAGCCCTGGGACGCCCCCTTAGCTCAGCTTAGACCACTTTTAAAGTAAACGCTAGATCCGTTGAGTTTCTACTTGAAATCAATTGACTCCCTACACCAAATCGGTGTATTTGCTACTATCAATCATGTGTGATTAGTTGATCTATTGGGATTTGGCCAATTGCAAGTTTTGTGTGATCTACTGTTCCATTGGGAATTAGAAGCTTGCAATACCGCTTTGTGGTCAGCGGCTACATGCACAAGTGGGTAAAATTTCGAATATCTACAAGGGTTGAGAGATGTTGCATTGGCATCAAGGATCGATCGAGAGGTTCGTGAGCAGCATACAAGTTGTCTCCACTCACTATTATCATATATCCACCTCACTTACTGAGAAGATCAGGCGAATCATATCATTATGTAGTACATATAATAATATACACTCATCTATGTATCGATTCGTCATTGCAGCTGGTAGCTCAGGCCTCGGGATCTTGAAATTGAAACAAGGAAACAAAATCAGATAAGGATGAGGGGAGAAATCAAACCCAAAAAGCAAGCAAGAAGAAGGGAGGGAGAGCATGGACAGGTTACCTGCTACAGCCGGCCGAAGAGGACAACAAGGAGAGGAGGCGAGGAGTACAGATGCCACGACAGGAGAGGGAAAATCCAAGAGAGGGGCGGATCTAGTGGATGGCAGCATCGTACTCCCTTCTAGCCGGCGATAGCAGCGGATTCTGATTGGCGGTAGCAGGCGGTATCTGGTTGGCATCGGCAACCTCGTACCAGATGGGGAGGGCGAGAGGAGCGAGTGTATCATGTAGGGAGTAGATAGGGTTCCAATTATTCCCGGGCGCCTCAGATATTTCCATGAAAACTTGAGTCGCTCGACTCCAAAAGGTTCGGCTAGTTGTGATAGTCTAGTACTAGTCGTTCGACTCGTCGACTCAAAAAAAAGGTCACATCAACCAACCGAGTCAACAGTTGAGTTACTACTTGTGGACTAGTCGTTTGACTAGTCTCGACTAGTCGTTCGACTCATAATCTTTGGGTCATTTATTGAGATGGTGAGTGCTTTAATATCGCTAGTTTATCAGCCATTGTTGATTCGTGCTGGTGTTTTGCTCAGCGTGAAATTAAGTTGCCCCCAATTTTATCATGGTGGTGATGTTCTAGTAGCCTCAATGTTGCTCTTCTAGTAGTCATGGTTTTTCTTGTCTAGTAGTCAAGGTGGTGCTTTTAGGGTTCATTTTTATAATAGACAGTTGATTCATTATGCAGTAACCCATGTAGTTTTGCCTCAATAGGTACATACATGTGATCTCAGCCACAGTGTGGATGATGCAATTTACTGTGTGGCAATGCACATTGGAAGATCTCTTTTTTTAGCATGAAGTTTATGTCAATTTTTTTGATGAAACCATGCTTATAAATGTTTTTCATACAAGCTCATGGATGTAACAAACTCATAAAACAATGAGTATTGTATGTAATTCTTGTTCATGCAGGATGTATGTTTTTTACACCTAGAGGTTTTATTGTATTATTAAACATTGGGTGTTACTGTGTAATCATAGGCTATAAATTTGTATATTGAATACATCCATGCTCATATTTATGAGGGGGTGTAAGGAGGGTGATGGAGTGGATATCAGAGAAGAAACAATCAGGTTCCGGGTTATCATGGAGTGCGGTGAAACCGTATCGTCTTGGTTGCCGAGATGCTGCTCCATCAAATGGTCGTAGCGCCACTTACAGATCAGGAAAACACCGCATGAGCTTCACGTAAGATTTCTGTACCGATTCCATGATCTTGTGCAGTGCTGCTATGGAAAATGGGGACATGCATAGCGATTTTGGTTTCAATTTTGTGCTCATAATAATTAAGAAAAACATTGTCGCTTTCTTGTTGTTTCCTAATGATATGTAATTTTTTCCAGCCATAACCTAATCATGGTTGCTTTGGCAACTACATCTTTGAATCCCAAGTGGGACTCGCTGCTTGTTTTGAGATTGTTTTCTACACCCCTTATTTTTGTTCACTCGGTTGTACTTCAATGGAGATTGGAATGATTTTGATTTCTGGTTTGATTGTTAGGATATGCTAAATGGGTATCACCATAACATATCTCTAATCTGGCTAACTCGGGTGACTCACAGTTGGTAGCAAGGCCTATGGCCTGCTGGGTAGCCTAGTTAGATGGATCCGAAAGGGAGGTCCATGCCAGAAGAAGGAAGGCTACGGTGCAGTTACCGACCAGCCCGGAGCCTTGGAGTACAAGACACAAAGACTAGTTAGTATTAGCATAGGACTCTGTAAGCTATCTGGCAAGATCCTTTCCCTATAACCCTAGATTTTGGCGCCTTTATAAGCCGGACATGTGGGAGCCCTTAGGGATAGGCAAGTTCATAGAACAAGATAGACCTCGCACAGCAAACTGATCTATAACTCGGTATATTGCCATTATAGTGATTTATAGCAGGAGTAGGGTTCCATCACCGTTGTGGGACTCGAACCTGGGTAAGTTGTGTTACCTCATACCCGTCAACTCACCTCCTTCCCCCACCTCTCTAATCACGCTCTGTGAGGACCCCTCCATGGGGTACTTGTTGGCAATACCACGACAGTTGGTGCCCACCATGGGGAAATAGGCACTTCGTGCTCTACGCCTGGTGAGGTCCAAGATCTTCGTGATAATGGGTGACACTGTGGCCATTGGGCGTGTTCTCTTCCGCGGCAATGTTCCGATCGTCCCTCCGGACGAGTTCTGCATCCTGGCAAAGTCGAACCCCACCCGCTGCTCCATTGTTCTAATCGGGGACATCCATCTCTTCATTGGTGAAACCGGCTCGGGACAAAGCTCCCAGGAAGTCAGAAACGCGTCAAGGACCGCACTGACCACCTACGCGTTGGACACGTTCGCGGAAGTATCGGGCGCGGATCTCTCTTTGGAGTTTGTCGACTTACACTATCAAGTTCTACACTTATATCCTTTTGGAGCACTCAGGCCAATAACTAGTGGTATTCCACCTAAGAGGTCAGGGGGTTACAATGGGATATATTATAAAGTGAAATGAAAAGATCGAAGACTCACAATGCAAATGACCCTGAGGTTGTTTGTTACGATGGCATATGCATTATGGAAGGTCTTGGCATTGTTATAAATAACATCTGTTTGCCAAATAAGATTGTCCAGACTCAGTGTCGGAGGAGTCAGAGGCATAGTTGGCATGCCATCCAAGGGCACGGATGAAGCTCTAGCCATCTTTTGTCCTACCATATAAGTTGACGGCGTAGAAGTTCCCGGCTTGTCTGCTGTTGTTGCCGCTGCATCTACTCCCTCCGCTAGTTGCTTCCCTTCTTCGATGGCATCCTTAGCCGAAGCTTCAACCATTTGAGAGGAAGTACTCTCATGTGTCGCCTGACAGCTAGGAACAATGTCCATGCCGGCAGAACCTGGGACATATGGACTAGGAATGATGTTTGTCTCCTTGGTGGAGGTCTCAGGTGCAGCGGGGGACAAGGGTCCAGTGGAGCCTGATGCAGGCGTGGCGGCAGGAGTCAGGGGAGCAACGGCAGGGGAGGACTTGGTCAACATCTCATGAATATTTTTAGAACCTCCAACATCTTTGGAGGTGCGCTTCATACTAACACTGGATCTCTTCCTGAGACGTACAAATTATAAGTACAGGAATTGAGTAGGTACAAAATAAAAGTCGAAGAAGGAAAGTACTTACACTACGGCATGTTTCGTGAGTAAAGGGATGCCGATTGACTTCTTCTCTGCCTCTAAGACAACAATGGAGTTCTTGGAGACACCACTCTCCGATTTCTTCTTCTTATTGCCCTCGGCAGTAGTGTGTCGGAGGTGGAGCTCTTTCGCTTTCGCGTTGTTAGAGATGGTTGATCCTCGGAGGTTTCCTCGTCGGACATGACTTGCACGTCCTTCATCTTTGGATCATAGATCTGAGCGGCCATGTCTTCCTTGGCGAGGGTTGCCAGCTGATGCGATGGAAACATGTTAGATGATGGATGCTTTCAAGACGGAGAACTTAGAGAGTATACAAACAACAATGAAGAAAACATAGTTACCTCTGGGCATTTATCACGCGCATACATGTCGTAGGTGATGACGAAGCCATGCTTATTTTCCTTCACCTTGATAATGTACTTAAGCCGGAACTTGATAGAATTAGTTGTCCTCAGAAATCTGCATGGGATCTTTCCTCTCCTAGGAATATTCATGCATAAGCTTGATGTGGTGTTGTAGAGGCTGGATCCGCCTTCCGAACCAGCACATGGCTAGGTCCAAGCTAGTAAATCCTCCATCTATCAGCCATTCTATCCACCTAACAGCGCGAGAGGCTTCGGCATCAGTGGGAAGAATGGCGGGGGACCTCCAGGTGGTGGCCTCAGCGGCATCTCCATCAATAAAGTTGAGGTACATTTCTTGTTAGTCGGCCAGAGGGATGTCTCGGCCATAGAAGTATGACCATTTGTAGTTCTTGCTAGACTCCTGGCCAACAATGTCGGGTAATCACCGGTCGGGACATATCTTGAAGCTAATGGTTCTGTAGTGCAGAAGTTCTTCCTTGGAATCTCCGGACTCTCTCTTCATGGTGAAGTAGATGAACAGATCAAACCTAGGCCTAATCCCTAGGTATCCTTCACACAAAGCTACTAAATTGCTAATTACTAGGATGCTATTGGGCGAGAGCTTTTGAGGAAGAACCCGGAAGTGATTTAAGACCTCAAGGAATAAGTAGGAGGCTAGGAGGGAAACGACGCGTACAAGTTGCGCTTTGAGGTAGACCTTCTCTCCGACTTGGGGAGAGGTGACAACCTCGCCGGCCGGCACCGCCCACCAAAACAGCCCCTCCGTCGAGGGAATGCATCCCTCATCGACGAGCTCCTTTAGGTGCTCCTCAAGAAGATCAGAGCCCCTCCATACTCCCTTGTTGGAGTTAGCATCTTCCTCCACGGCTTCGAGCACCGCTTGTTTCTGTTCATCGCTGGTGATTTCCACCACGGCAGTGATGGGAACCACCACCCCCTCCGGCGGAACGCAAACACCCTTGGATACCTCCTTGGATGCCCTGGGAGCCACCGTCGTCGATGAGATGTTGTTGCTGCTAGCCATTGGAGTGGATTGGAAGACAGGGGAGGAGGAATCTATCTGTTAGGGTTTTCTTTCGCTGGGAGCTCGAAGGGTTGCGTGGCGAGAGGAAGAAGACGATGCGGGGAGAATGTAGGTGAAAGATTTTTCTTCGACCATAGTAACAATTTATAACCCATGGCGTCAAGATTGGTTCGTAGGAGATCTAACGGTCACAACATTGACGACATGTGTGCGAACGTGTGCGGTAATTTCTCGACGTCCCCCATTTGTGCTTAACTTTTCGGATCTCACACGCGGGAAATTTTTTAATGTTTAAACTGCTATCATATGACAGTTTTGAGGAAACGTAGGCTACAACCTACGTCACCGCTACAGATAGTGGTAGGGGAGTAGTCATGTCTGAAGATTCCAGTATAGGCGGACGCTATCAGACCATAGAAGAGAAGAATGAAGACTTGGTGATTCTCCGACTTACATGTTGAAGATGGAGAAGATTGCAGGGTTCTTTGGGAAGACTTTGATATGTTGTTTGACGAATTGCCAACATCACCTAGATGGAGCATTCAAACATTAAAGGGCAAGACGGCGCAAGTTCCCAAAGTCCTCTAGGGGCTACTGTTGGGATATGCTAAATGGGTATTGTTGGAAATATTCCCTAGAGACAGATAGTAGTAAGGACTATTATCATATTTCATATAGTTTATGATTAAGTTTTAATATCATGCTATAACTGTATTGAGTGGAAACATCAATACATGTGTGATATATAGACAACTAGGGGTTCCCAGTGAAACTCTGGTCACTGGTTCATTGGTCAACAGATGATCATGTTTCCTGATCATGTGGCATTTATGCCAGTGGAAATGAGGTCATCTCATTCTGAGAATGAGATGATGAACCAATACCCAACCTAAACATCGTGATTCGATCATGTCACAAAGTTCAAGTTACGATGATTAGAAAAGGACCCTCGTAGACTATTCCTTAGACCGTGAGGCTATATCAATCACTGTCTCCCGAGAGTGCTTAGATAGCATCAAACGCCATCTGGTAAAACGGTGGTTATAAAGGTGTGTTCAGGTATTCGGAGGAAACCGTAGAGGCAATATATGTCAAGCGCGGGATTTCTCCGTCCATGTGACGGGAAGATACTCAAGGGCCCACTCGGAGAAGTTATATCCAATAGTTGCACAGCGTGTGATTGGATCACGGGGATATCACTTGTCAGAACGAGTCAAGTAGCATTGTTCAGTAACGAGATTGAACACGACATGGTGATGTCATTGATCTCGGGAAATGAAAGTATCGAGTGACAAAGGGAATAAGACACGACTGTCCCGGTTCAAACGACGAAAGATCTTCGTGGAACGCGCAGGGGTCACATGGCCATCCAGGTCCCTCTGCGATCATTGGTGCGGGAGTGTCCTGACCATGTCTGGAGTGTTCCCGAACCATGGGGTATCACGCTTAAGGGCTTGATGATGCTTAGAGAGTGTTAATAGGATCGGTAGAATCGCCGAAGAAAAGAAGGGAGAAAACCGGAAGGGTTTCAGTAAGTCCGGAGGATGTCCGGAGTGGAGGTGGAAGGTGTTCCATAGCCACGGATATTGAATAATGTGTGAATGAATGTTAAATATTGATTTAATCATTTATTCATAATTATTTAATAAAGAGAAAATCAATTAAAGGTCAAAAAGGCTTCATAGGCCAATTTCCGGAGTGAGAAGGCCCATTAGGGAAAGGAGAGAGGGAGAAGGGGCAAGGGGGCTGGCCGGCTGGGCCTAGCCCCCCCCCCCCCCCCCCCCCCCGCGGGGCCCACTAGGGGCTGGCCGGCGGCCTCCCCTCCCCTCTCCTCTCCTTTAGTCCCACCCCAGGACTTTGAGGGAGGGTGTACGCCCTCCTCCCCCTATATATAGTGGGGTATTTGCCCTAGAAAAATACACCAATAATCAATAAAGGTCTCCCCACTTTTGGGAGGAGCTCCAATTGATATTTTCTCTCTCCCCCTCTCTCTCGTGACCGTGGTCCCAAGTATGGACGGCGCGAGCGAGAAACATCTTCACCGCGGAGCGCCGTCGCGCTGCGGGATTCGGATCCGGGAGCTCTACTTCCACAACTGTTGCTAGATCAGGGAAGCGGGAGTCATTGTCAGGCACCGGAAGTGTGTAACTCCCCGCGAGGTGTCGCACTTGAGGCACTCAAGTCGTTGGATCCAGAAGGAGCACAAGGACTTCATCATGACCTTGAGGTCGGCTTCGGCTCGTCTACATCAACCACGCTCTCCTGAGCGTTGACAATGATTTTCGGTCTTCAAGGGTAAGTTCGTGAAAAGCCCCTCCCGTTACTGTATTACTAATAGATAGGTCCTGGAAGCTTCAGGGGTTCAGGGGCGTAGGGTAAAATTTTATTGTTTTCATGCGCGAAACCCCTACAGTGGTATCAGAGCTAGATCTATGCGTAGTAATGCTAGTGCGGGTAGAACACATGAGATGTAGCGTGTGGGCGTTGATCTTTTAGTTGTTACCCTCCCACGTGTACTTGTGTATACTGCAGTAATGCTTTATGAAGCGGCCCACAACCGACTTTACGCGTTCATTCGCGAGACTGGTCCACGCTTGACATACGGCTTGTACCGTATAAAGTGGCTTAGGGGGGTGTCTGTCTCTCTCGCATTAGTTGGTATGCCATTTGCAATGGAGGGCCCCGAAAGGGGTGTAGTAGAGACAACAACTCGATCAGCGTTGTGCTGAAAGTTCGTAGGTAAGAACGGTTCTTGTGTGAAAGCCCATTCAGCCACGTAAAACATGCAAAGATAAAGTAGAGGCATCTAACTTTGTTTTGCAGGGGGCGTTGCTTTGTGATATGGTTGTGGCAAAGGTAAAGTGATTACCTTTTGTTACGTAGTAGTAGATAGTCACGAAGGTGACAGACTACCACGCCAAGAAGACACCGGTACCCTGGTGTCTACGGCGCCGGAACCCTGGCACCGGAACCCGGTGACGGCGGATGGAGATCACGACGTGAAGGACCATATCACATAGCATTTACATTCAATGTTATTGTTTGTATGTCTTATTGTGTGCTAGTATTAGATACTCGACGGTAGCCTAATAAGATGATCCATGTTAAAATTACCAACAATTGTGTTCCCCCTTAGTGTGCACCACCAAGAAAGTTCTTTGATATGAAGCGATCCAGGGTCACAGGCCTGGGTGTCATACATATCTACGTTCACATACAGTGGGTGTAAGCCATGTTGCATAGCGAATACACTAAGGTTGAGTTGGCAAGCCTAGCACGCTAGAGAAGTGTGGCCTCGGAACACGGATGGTCGAAAGATCGAGCACGAGTCGCATGAATGATGTGACCGACGTTTAGCGTCCACCCTTGAACCCACATTGATGGCCGTGACGATCGGGGGAGATGTGGCTGATAGGGGTCGTGTTATCACTAGGAACCCTCACTGGGGATAGGTGCTTCTGAGTGGAGTTATTATTAACTCATTTAATTATAAACTTAGTCTAAATTCCTTTTGCAAATTATAAATGTAGATGGGACCTTTCGTGTTGACAATTGAATGGTTAGAAGGAGAGAAGCTCAGATTAGATGGATCGAACTTATCCATTTAGGTTGCTAGTCTCCATGTTCTCCTTAGCGAGAACGACGTGGTCGACTATATACTCGACGGGATGGATTTGGATCAGCCCATAGACCTTGAGACCCCAGAGGAGCGGAAAGACCGCTATCTCCGTCATGAGATGGCCTCCTATATTTCAGTTGTGATGCGTTTTGGAATGGTGGACAAGCTGTGGCCTTTCGTGGGTGATGCCAACCCTCGTTCGGTGATGCTACATCTTAGGACACATTTCGTGGAGCAGACACGCATTTGGGAGCATGAGCTGATGGGAGACTTCCTCTCCATTAAGATGGAGGAGAACTCATCACTGGACGACCACTTGGAGCACATGCATGATGTGTACATGAGGCCTGCATACTTCCTGGACGTCTAGATTACGGGCTCTTTTGCAAACGATGTTGTGCTGCGGTCGCTGCCACCAAGCTACCGAGCACAAGTCAGAACTTGCGTAATGAGGGGCGACACGGAAATGGAGTTCCACCGGTTCATGACACATCTCAGGAATGTGTTGGTTGAACTAGATGTCGCTCAGGTCGTCAATGACAAAGGTATATATTTGATAAACAGTTTTATAAATGTTATAATCTTGCAAACACATTGGAGTGTTAAGTATATCTGATACTTGTTCTGTTTTACTGAAAACAGGTCCTCTGCATGAGAGGTGCTTACTGGAGAGGAGGTGACGTTGCGTGTTGATGGCGAGCATGATGATGATAGCCGACGACACTCTCCCTCGACATTTATCACTTAGTTTGTGTTTTAGGATGATTATTGTAATCAAGAGATTGTGAACTTCTTTAGTGCGTCTCACACTTCGTGAGACGGTTATTCATATGAGTTTGTAATAAACAATTGTTCCACTTTTATGAATGATTTCTATTCGTGTTCATATCTTTTTTGATTACTTGTGAATTATCCTTATTGTTTGAAACTAATTGATAATGCATGAACATTTGTAAAACATTAAAATGCCTTGTTTAAATACCTAACTTAATGATATGTTCATTAATGAATGAAACCATTGTTTAAATTCAAAGTTATGCGATAATATGTGAAAGTCATTCGATTTCTTGTCACATATAAATCATGCCTAAGTTCGGCAAAATAACTTGAACACCATGTATTACTTGAATACGAAGTGTTTAGAGAATTGTTAAAAGTAAATACATATTCGATGTATTGTGGTTTAACGAAAATGGTAATTATCATTATATGATTGCTTGAATGTGTAAAGTAGTTTACCAAAGGAAACATGAATATGAAACTATTTGATTTGATCAAAGTGTTTCATCAATAAGAGGGTATAAATATAAAAGAGAATCTAATTACTGTGATTTGATCAGTAGTAATGAAATTCAACTTTATAAGAATGGCATAAAAGAAACTGTGGAATGCAAAGTGTTTTGAAACGTCAAAATACAAAGCATCACAATATGATATTAGATATCAAAGGGGTTGAATAGAAGGCACCAAATAAATCGTTGTAGTGTAGATGTAGAGACCATTAGTTAGAAATATTTAGCACTCAATTAGAATGTAGTGAACCATTTGAATTCGCGAAAATTTTGGGGTTATTCAATATAACCAAAACAATAGCGAATAAGTCCTTGTAGAGTATTCATTGGAAACTTTGAATACGAAATCCATAGCTGAAACCGAAGGAGAAGCAAAATTTGTATTGCTTGGATTTTGTTACATTCTTGAGAAAGCTCACTTTTAGTGATGTTTCTCGATTATGGAGCAAATGAAAGATAGTGTAAAACACGATGAGGATCCAAAACCCTGCATCAGAGTGTTGAGAAACGCAACGGACAGCAGTCATGAACGATTCTCTACACGGAAGGAAAGAATCAATGATTTTGATCATTGTGTTTTTCCCTCCACTATTGTTTTTCACTACATGAAGTAGGATTCAAAATGTAATCCATATCTTGTATGGAGACATTTGTGAATCATTTGTCATGATTATTGGAATATGACATACGTACGAACTACAAAGGAAATAATGGTAAACTAAAATTATGAGAAATCCTAATAGCAAAATTCCCTTAGGTTTAGAAAGCAATTAGTTTCTGAATCTCACAAGTAAACGGAGTTGCTTGGAATCTTCCCAAATGACTGCAAAGCCATAGTAGGAAAAAGGGGGTGAATGACAAAAGCACAAATTTGTCAAATATAGGATGAATTCAAATGAATTTGATTCATGTGTGCTAAATGTCTAGTGGATTTAAAACTAGTAAAGTACTAGTATCTCATAGTAAATCTCCAAATTTGATATTTGATCAAAGGATTTTGAAGTTATTCAAAATAATAAGGAGATATGCAATTTGCATAAAATTTAGTGGCAGCTATGAAAGTCTTCCTGAAACAATATGTGATTGACATATTTTTGAGTGGGAGCAATATAAGTCTCAAATTCAAATATGTAGGAACATATTTTGAGTGGGAGCTTATAGGAGTAATTCTTAAGTATGTTAAGATTGAAAGGCGCTAATACTTATAAATAATGATTTATAAGATGTAGAAGTTGATAATAAACTGTATTATGATATTATGTAGTATTCCTTAAGGGATTCTGAAAGGGGTTTTTGAATAGAAGTTAATTAAGGAAATTATCCTTAATAACTCCAATTAGGAATAGCATTAAGTTTTAATATCAATGGTTGAAAGAAAGAAAAGGATGATTGTCATCCACTATGTTAAGACATAGATTCTATCTTAGTAAACCATGATGATAACTTAGCATAATATGTGATCCAAATAAGGAACATTTGAAAGTGATTAAGTTCGAATCACAGAACGTTAAGCTAAGTTTGTCCGTAGTGTCTGAACAAAGAACTGTAGACACATTTTCCAAATCCATAAAGGATGACATATCTTAAAGCATAAAGAGTTATGTTATAAGGGAATATGTTGGAAACTCCTGTAGATACCAATTAAAGTCAAGAAGGAAGTGAGGTGAACAAAACATCGAAAGTTGCACAGAATGCACTAGTGTTTCGATGAATACATTTATAATAATAGATAAGCGTACCATCTAAAGTGTTGTATAAAGTTATGGCGGGGCTAATTCACTTTTAACGTAGAATGATGTGTCCCAGGGCATAGTGCCCATGAGAAAGCCCTCAAGGTTGATCTAACGTCACTGTAGGCTCATGGAATCAGGCCTCATTCTGCTGCCATGGCGACGATGCATACACACAGATGCTATCATGTGATGATAAAGTATTAATGTCAATCAAGGAGACATTAGTAAGTTGCAAAGAATCTGGGACTGTAAAGTACAGAACCAAGGCTCAACCTCTTCCATGAGCAAGCATGTTTAGGGTACCGGTTATATGGTGCCAATGATTGAGAACAAATGCAGCTAGTGTATTTGTACTCTAGTGCAAGTGGGAGACTGTTGGAAATATGCCCTAGAGATAAATAGTAGTAAGGACTATTATGTAACACCCTCAAATAAGCCCTATGCAAGTTTTAGCGATTTCCACCAAACCCGCATAGAAACGATTCAAGGACGCCCACCAGGCACTTTCGTGCGGGTGGAAAACGAAGTAATACCATTACACAACAGTCCTCGATGGGACCCACAGAACAAATATAAGTATACAACAGCGACTCCATGAGTCAAGAATACAGGTTTAATATACAAAGATCCAAATCACCTTGAAACGATAGAGCGTCCGACTACGGACAAGATTCAAATGGGGCTAAGAGCCCTGAAGAATAACCAATGGCGTCCATAACCCTGCCCAGGCCAAGCAGGAAGGGTAACCCTGCTAACGACGGCGATCTCAAACCTGCTAAAACAAAAGGGGTGCCGACAAAGGGCGAAGGAAAAAGAGGAGCGTCAGTACTGAGGCCAGTACACGGCGAGGCTAGAATTCGGCGGCTCTCGCCTACATAGGTATGGTGGGCTGAAGCGGCAGCGCAGCGGCACTAAACAACCTATAGAGACTCAATACAACTGGCGGTTATCAGAGAGGGATAAGAAAGACCTATTCGGATCCCACCAGAAGCTAACACCAAACAAACTCATCCTGGTATTTTCCCCCTCGAGACCAAATCGAGGAAGTCGGACCAAGGAACTCACACAGTTGGCAATTTTACTCATTCCATTATAGTTGCAGCAATTACTAATCAGATATAGCTAGCATGAGTCATCCTGAAGCATAAGTAGTGGGCAGTTTTAATCACCAATCCATTGTAGTTGGGACATTTACTAGTCAGATATAATTGTCCTGAGGAATCCCAAAACCCAACAGTGGTTGACACTTTTATCACATTCCATTGGAGTTGTAATACTTACTAGGCATATAGCATGTCACGAAACAACCCAGATTCACCAGCTGTTGGCATTTTTAATATCCAGTCTGTTATACTTGAGCTGATTACTAGTCACATATTAAGTCAAATTTATAGCACTACTTTAGTTATGCTTGTCTATGATCGAGATACTGTGCTCCAAGTCGTCCATAACCGCGGACACGGCGTTCAGAAAGTTTTACCCTGCAGGGGTGCACAAATAGCAACACACACTCGATCAACCTCGGAAAAACCAACTCAAAACCCAATGAGGCATTCACGACAAAGCAATCACAGGATTCAGAAATATTTCAGGGGGCCACCCCACTAAGCTACCCGCAACAAAGTTGGCCGGCTCCGGAACGGACCCAGGGTTTGTGTGGACGGCTGTAAACGACTGGGAACCCGAAAGTGTGACTGGGCTTGTCGATACAGCGAAAACGTGTCACAACCCTAAACAGTACAGGTACTCCACACACAATCGTAAATAAAGCAGTAACATGGCATAAGTACAGGATAGTAATAAAGCCCCAAACTACTTGTGGCCCCAAGAAATAGAAATGAATCAAGCTCTGGCTCAGGGGGGTCCATAAGGCCTCCCGGATGTGGATAGTGCGAAAAATCAAGGAACAGGTATCAAGTACTCGGGGTCCTACGGGACACAAGTGAGCGTGGAAGAACCAAATAACATCTATTGCCCACCGATGCCTCTGCATTAGTTTTAGCTAGCATTTTAATAGTTGTATTTAAAGTTATGATCATGTCCACCATAAACATCTCCACCAATAAACATTTCCACCATTCCAACAACTGTGGTACTCGACAACACGAGATCGCACCTGAGCAAGCAACTACGACTCGCAAGGCCAGCTATCGACCAAACAACAGGTATTAGGAGGTGTCCATGGCAATATAGAGGCTGCACGGGATATAACTGGTGCACGGAAACTAAAGCATCGCGACACGGATAGCAATAGATCAACAGGAGGAAATAAAGACTATAAATGCAAAATAGGTAGAAGGGGAAGAGATGCTCACCTGGGAAAACACTGTCGACGGATCATATCCGGAGAACTTGTCGATACTCGCATCCACTCATCGGTCTAATCCGCGAAGAAGCAAAGCACTAAAAGAAACACCGGATGCGCTATTTAATATTACGGCAGAAGATCCATCATGATTATGATATGATGCAGATGCGGTGCAATGAGGCAGTATTAAGCGGAACCGCGGTCCCGACAGTTAATTACACGGTTCAAGTTGTTTAGAAAACCCCGCAATTTAAATATTGTCTTAACAAGGCAGGGCATGGTATCGGTTTGCTACACAAATTTAAATGGAGTCTGGAATAAGACAAAGATAGCCCGCAGATAGACTTCATATTTAATTCAGGTGATTCTACTAAATACCCCAAACCTCACAAAATATGTATGCAATCATGAATGATTTAATGCAGCAAGTTGGTATCATATATTATAAAAATAGGAGAATGGAGCAGGGTCACACATTAGGGGGGGTTCGGATCCGAGGTTCGACGGGGATCGGTCTTCAGGGTCTCGAGAAAGGGTCACACATCAAGGTCCGGAGATCTTGGGGTTCCACGTCGAAGGCCTTCGGGTACGGGGGTCTTCGGGGTCTTGTGGTTCCCGGTAGGAGATCTTGAGGTGCATTCTTGTCTTCGAGAGATCTTAGCGAGGTCGAAGAGCTTGGCGTCCGGAAAGGCGATCTTGTCGTCCTGACCTTGATCGAAGTCGAACTTGCTCCGGTGGTCGTCGTACTTGTCCGATGAAGATCTTGTCGTGGCTAGCCTTGGAGGAAGAGGATTGTACGTGGATCGCCAAGTACACTGATGGCTAGCAATAACACAAACACACGCACATCCACATATGTACAATAGATGAACAACGGGACTCTGTGAGCAGTACACAAACATGAACCCCGTAGGTGCATGGCGCGCTCGGGTGACGTCCTGGCGACGGGCAAGGCGGGGAGGCGGTGTACGAGGCGCGCTGCCCGGGGCAGCGGCTCGGACGGCCGGTGGGGCGACGCCAGCAGGGGGGGCTCGGGAGGCACGCATGGCGGCCGGAGAAGCTCGAGAGGAGGACCTGGCAGCGGCGGCGCGCCGGTCGGCAGAGACGAGGGGGCGACCCCCGTGGCGGGGCGAGGTGGAGCTTGACGGCCGCTGGGAGGAGACGACAGCGAGGGGACGAGGAGGTCGAGGACGACGGCGATGGCGTGCAGGGGCCGGCGAGGGGAGGCGAGAACCGGGGGCGTCGCTCGCAGGAGAGGCGGAGGACGGAGGCGATGGGGCGGACGGCGGCGGGGAGCTCGAGGACGAGGGAGGCCGCGGGGAGGAGGACGGCGAAGAGGAGGCGGCCGGACTTGGAGGGGCCGAGCGGCGGCGGGATCTGGCGGCGGGGAGGAAGACGCAGGGGCGAGGGCGGAGGCGGCGGCGATGAGGCGCCGGGCGGGCGCGACGAGCACGGCTAGGGGCGCCGGAGAGGAGGGCGGGGGAGGAGGCCGGCGAGCTCCTGGTGGCGGCACAGAGAAGATGCAGGAGGGAGGCGCGGCCCGGGGAGGAGCTCCGCGTCGAGGGTGCTGGCGGCGGCAGAGAGGCTGCGGCGGGGTTGGACGTGGGGGAGGTGGCCGAGGCGGTAGGTGGCGGAGGCCGGCGCCGGTGGAGGCGAGGCCGGCGCGAGAGGAGGCCGGAGGGAGGAGGAAGCTGGGAAGGGGATGCGGGGGAGATGGCGGCGGCGACCGCTGGGAAGGTGGAGGTGGAGAGCCGAGGCGGCGGCGGTCCCGAGGTTGTCGGGTGGGGCCCGCGCGGGAGTGTGCGCGTGTGTGAGTGCGTGCGTTGCGGTTGGAAGGGGCGAGTGGGGGCGCCAGGTGGGGCTGGGGTGCGGCAGGTGGAGGCGGGTCGGCTGGGTGGAGGCCAGGTGGCGCGCGGGAGTGCAGGTGGAGGGACCAGGCGGGTCAGCGCGGCGACGTGTCGCGCTGCGAGTGGAGGAGGTGATGTGGCTGGTTGGTGGAGGAAGGCGGGTAGGCTAGGTTTAGGTAGGAAAAGGGTTTGGGTGTTTTTGGGGTAGGTAGAATTTTTATCTAGAGGTGGCCGGTCAGACTTTCGGGTCTGGCGGGCTGCCTCCTAAAAATAAAAGAAAATATTTTATTATTTAAAACGAGGCTTTTGAAAACTGTTGGTAGACAAAACAAAATATTCCGGACAGACCCGAGTTTTGGTTTGAAATAATAACGGGGCGTTTAGAAAACAAAAACAGACTTTTAAAAATAGTTTTATGCAAACAAATGCAAGAAGACATGACGATGCTCAAATGTAAGGTGGCATGATGACATGAGCATGCGGTCATGGCGATGCAATACACAAAAACAACGCGATTTTCTAGTAGTGGTTTTTGCGGGATGCCACATATTATCATATTTTATATAGTTTATGATTAAGTTTTAATATCATGCTATACCTGTATTGAGTGGAAACATCAATACATGTGTGATATATAGACAACCAGGGGTTCCTAGTGAAACTCTTCACTGGTTCATTGGTCAACAGATGATCATGTTTCCTGATCATGTGGCATTTATGCCAGTTGGAAATGAGGTCATCTCATTCTGAGAATGAGATGATGAACCAATACCCAACCTAAACATCGTGATTCGATCATGTCAAAAAGTTCAAGTTACGATGATTAGAAAAGGACCCTCGTAGACTATTCCTTAGACCATGAGGCTATATCAATCACTGTCTCCCGAGAGTGCTTAGATAGCATCAAACGCCATCTGGTAAAACGGTGGTTATAAAGGTGTGTTTAGGTATTCGGAGGAAACCGTAGAGGCAATATATGTCAAGAGCAGGATTTTTTCATCCATGTGACGGGAAGATACTCAAGGGCCCACTCGGAGAAGTTATATCCAATAGTTGCACAGCGTGTGATTGGATCACGGGGATATCACTTGTCGGAACGAGTCAAGTAGCATTGTTCACTAATGAGATTGAACACGACATGGTGATGTCATTGATCAGATCTCGGGAAATGCAAGTATCAAATGACAAAGGGAATAAGACACAACTGTCCTGGTTCAAATAACAAAAGATCTTCGTGGAACGCGCAGGGGTCACATGGCCATCCAGGTCCCTCTGGCGATCATTGGTGCGGGAGTGTCCTGGCCATGTCTGGAGTGTTCCAGAACCATGGGGTATCATGCTTAAGGGCTTGATGATGCTTAGAGAGTGTTAATATGATCGGTAGAATCGCCGAAGAAAAGAAGGAAGAAAACCGGAAGGGTTTCGGTAAGTCCGGAGGATGTCCGGAGTGGAGGTGGAAGGTGTTCCATAGCCACGGAGATTGAATAATGTGTGAATGAATGTTAAATATTGATTTAATCATTTATTCATAATTATTTAATAAAGAGAAAATCAATTAAAGGTCAAAAAGGCTTAATGGGCCAATTTCCGGAGGGAGAAGGCCCATTAGGGAAAGGAGAGAGGGAGAAAGGGCAAGGGGGCTGGCCGGCTGGGCCTAGCCTCTCGCGCGGGGCCCACTAGGGCCTGGCCGGTGGCCTCCCCTCCCCCTCCTCTCCTTTAGTCCCACCCCGGGACTTTGAGGGAGGGTATACCCCCTCCTCCCCCTATATATAGTGGGGTATTTGGCCTAGAAAAATACACCAATAATCAATAAAGGTCTCCCCACTTTTGGGAGGAGCTCCAATTGATATTTTCTCTCTCCCCCTCTCTCTCGTGACCATGGTCCCAAGTCTGGACTACGCGAGCGAGAGACATCTTCACCGCGGAGCGCCGTCACGCTGCGGGATTCGGATCCGGGAGCTCTACTTCCGCAACTGCTGCTGGATCGGGGAAGCGGGAGTCATCATTAGGCACCGGACGTGTGTAACTCCCCGCGAGGTGTCGCACTTGAGGCACTCAAGTCGTTGGAGCCAGAAGGAGCGCAAGGACTTCATCACGACCTTGAGGTCGGCTTCGGCTCGTCTACATCAATCACGCTCTCTTGAGTGTTGACAACGCTTTTCGGTCTTCAAGGGTAAGTTCGCAAAAATCCCCTCGCGTTACTGTATTACTAATAGATAGGTCCTGGTAGCTTCAGGGGTTCAGGGGCGTAGGGTAAAATTTTATTGTTTTCATGTGCGGAACCCCTACAGGTATAACCATAGATGTCTCTAATCCGGCTAACCCGGGTGACCCACCATTGTTAGCAAGGCCTATGGCTTGCTAGGTGGCCCAGTTAGACAGATCGCCCATGCCGGAAAAAGGAAGGCTACGATGCAGTTACCGACCAACCCGGAGCCTTGGAGTACAAGACACGAAGACTAGTTAGTATTTGTGTAGGACTATGTAACTTGGCTAACAAGGTCATTTCCTTGTAACCCTAGATTATGGTGACTTTATAAGCCGAACCTGTGGGAGCCTTTAGGGAACAATCTCATAGACAAGTTCATAGAACAAGCCACACCTCGCACAACGAATCGATCCCTGTAACTCGGCGTATTTCCATTATAGTAGTGATTTATAGCAGGAGTAGGGTTCCACCACCATTGTGGGATTCGAACTTGGGTAAGTTGTGTTACCTCGTACCTGTCAACTCACCTCCTTCCCCCACCTCTCTAAACACGCTATGTGAGGATCCCTCCATGGCGTACTCGTCGGCAATACCACGACACCGATGCATACTAGTGATGTAGTTCTTACTTCCAGATCAACAGAAGGATCTAAATTACACGCCCTTGTTGTAACTTTTGCAGAATAATTTTCACCTCGTTACTTCCAGAGAGGTAGAAGGATGTAACTCTAGTAATTCCTTTCTCTGCTCTACATGTAACTTAGTACTATGTTTCTTTCTAATGGTGACGGAACTTTGCGGTAAGTTTACAGAATATCCCAAAACTAACACTATATAATTATTATTACCGACCACCGCTTTTTTTACATCCCTTGAGCCATATTTGATCTATAGGGAAGGCAAGTGATGTAGTTTATGGGAAAAAGATGAGGTTGTAGATGCATTTTCTTTGAGTTTTATTTCTTTGGATTTGCCGATCACAGATGTGAATGTATTTATTTGACACGATCAAGCTCTCAGCCTTTTGCTCTCCCCATGAATTTGCGACGAAGTAGGAGAAAGAGAAAACGTTGTCCACCCATAAGGTATTTCACCTGAAGACAAAACCGAGGAAACGTGAGGGATCGTGACTTTTCTAATTTTGGAACGCGTTGGGTGTCCATACAGTTTATTTATATTTTTGTTGTAGCTTGAGTTTTGCAGTTCAATTATGAACATTGAGTAGTCTTACAGGTAATGCCATATAGTATCACCGAGACCAGAGTAATTCATCTTATGGTTGTGTTGTGTTCTACGAAGTTGCAGCATAAACTAGAACGGCAGAAAAAGCCGCAATCAGGGAACAAGCAGCAACCGTAGTAGCCAAAAGAGCCAGCGAACAAGAAGCATACATAGGAGAAGCCGCAGGGAATTAATGTCCAAGCACTGGTTGCTTTGCACAGCAAAGTCGCGGATAAACTGTCTATTCTTAGGTTGATGCCATCTTCATCTTTGTCAGATGTAATTACATGAATAGTCTTTGTAATCTTCTTACTTTTTTTTCTTGACAACGAAATAAAGGTTCCACATCTTGCAGGCACTGAAGGAATTGAAGGAGAAGGCACTGAAGTGAGCCGGGATGATCGAAAAATAGTTGCAGCAGGTGATCAATCAGAGAACGGTTGTAGGGAAGAAATAGCAAACAGGCCCGTGCGTTGCTACGAGACAATTTTAAGCCATGTACAATTTGTTTTTTCATATACTAGAGTAATAATCACATGCATAAGCTGAACACATGCACACATACCTATAGTTCTTGGCAAACCAAGAAAATTTCATTAATACATATTCAACCACATAACTAATGTCGTCGTTTCTCAAATATCGCACCATCGATGCTTTTTTACACCTCCTCCTTGTATCACTTCTTCATCCTCGGTCTCCATGACAGACTCGGCAATCAGCACTGTAGCTATTGCTTCCCCTCTGTCTCTCTATCTCTCAGCCTCGTACACAACACAAACATCAGCCACATAGTGATGTAGCCCGACCTTCGATTGTTACCACATCATGGTCTCCAACTTATGCCAAGTCGTCACGGATTCCAAAGGTGAATCCGTTCCTCTATGCGAGCCCACTTCCTACCCCATTGAATGGTATACAACTTCATACTCCGTCATCTATTCATGATAGGTTCATACCAACAAGTACAGAGGCATGGGAGGAAGCCTGGAGCACCAAGCCCGACAAGACGAAGGCTTGGAAGAGAAGACGGAAGAAGCAGCAGCTGGAGCACCGGAGTCTCCGGCCTGCATACCCCGGAGTCTCCGGCCCACCTTCGGACCGGCCCCCAAATCGAGCTCGAGGTCTTTCTGTCTTCCCCTCCGGAGACGACACCGGAGACAGACCAGAGTCTTTGGCCCACACCGGAGTCTCCGTCCTGCGCGTATTGGCCTGCGCGCCACCAGCTGGGCCTTTGGCCCATGTACCCCTTAGTCCGCCCAAACTTTTCCCTTTTATTCCTAAAGTACCCTTGAACTAGTGGCTGGCCTATATATAGTGCCTCCACCCCCTCATGTAACCCTAGGCATAGATGATAGACTAAAGAAAGTCCCCTTTGCGGAATCTCTAGTTTTACCTCATCCCCTTCTACCAAAGGGGATCGACTATCATCACCACCTTGTTGGAGTTTGCATTGCGCCTCCCTCGTTGTACAAGGCCTTCGCATCGGTGTCCCTTTGCCAAGACGTCAAGACCCTCTCCAAGGTGTTCTTCCCTCTCCGCTTCGGATTGACGGGAGCATGTTGACCGATCTTTCCTTGCGAGGATTCTATCAGACCGGTGTCCACCTGCGAGAGCAATCGGCCTTGTATCGTGTGAGTTTGCGTGTGTTCATCGTGTTCTTCGCGAGGTGTGTGTCCGCTTCCGCTACCTTCTCCCTTTTCCCTCGCTTTCCCATCGATTTGACCACGAGATCCGTGAAGATCGGGCCACCCACGGGGTTACCCCATAATATCTGGTATCAGCAGCTTTTGGTTGCCACGAATTTCTCCTCGATTTGGTATTTTCCCCCATAAATTCGAAAATTCCACCAAAAACAGCCCCAATTCATGTTTTGGATCGATCTGTGATTTGAGTGTGTTTTGGTAGGTTTTGATCCGTGGATTACTTGCTAAACTTATTGATCTACCTTCCCCTGCGTTCTCATGGCCTAATTCCTTGATTTCCCCCCACCAATTTGAGGTTTTGATTCGAGTTTTCCGCCCAAAATCGTGCCACGGACGAGTTCTGGACGTTCTGGAAGTGCCAGACCGGAGTCTCCGGCTCAGGACCGGAGTCTTCGGGGTTAGTGAACTCAGACCGGAGTCTCCGGCCCCTGAAACCGGAGTCTCTGTCCCCCTGCTGACAGAAAAATCTGCTTCACGGTTTTGAGCATAACGTTTGCATATGAACTCGGATTTTGGTGTTCTTTAGCTTGTTTTGAAGAGGAGAAGGAGCTCTACATCACCATATCCGTGGTTCATGCTATCTAATCCATCCAAATTCCGTGAGCAAGGCGGAATCTACCAATAAATGGTGAAGATAGGCGATGAAAGGTATAAAAATTCCGCGACTTCTCCCCTCTTGCATCACTTTGTGAGCTACACTATCTTTGCGTTAAACAAACACCTATTGAGACTAGTTCCTCCTGTAGAATTTTGATACCTGTAGAATTCCGAGCAAAAGTTGTGAGCGCTATCTCATATAGTTATCTTGTATAGTTGTTGGCACAAGGGGCAAGTGAAAAAGAAAAGAAAAGAGAAAAAAATAGAAAAAGAAAAAGAAGAAAAAGAAATAAAGAAAGAAACAAGTGCCTCATAGAATAGGAAGCGCAAGCTCGATGAATATCATATAGGTGGTACTTATTGTGCATATCTTGTAGCCCACCAATTTTAGTGGTTAGTTGGTTTTGGTGTTCTGCGTGAACTTCACTTTTGCTTGGTTTTGATTGCTCTCAAGTATTGACACTTGCACGATACTATCTTCCAAGGTAAAGTAAGGTTTGACGTTGCATCCCTAACCCCCTACCACTTCCATATAAACCACTTGGTCTTGTGAATCATGTCTAGGGACTCCAGAACCGAAGATGATATATATGAAGAATCCATGATGAGCCACCACGACTACGACTCCACAAGTAGAGCGGACATGATGGAGCACTTCACCGACAATGGCTCTGCATGCTATGAGGACTCAAAGCACTACACCTATGACAGCTCCACATGCATAGAAGACATGGAGCACGTCATCAACTATGGCTCCTCAAGCATGGAGGAATTGGAGCTCTACATCAATAATGGCTCCTCATGCATGGAGCACTACACCGACAATGGCTCCACATGCTTGGGTGATATGGAGTACTACATTAACAATTACTCCCCAAGCATGGACGACTTCGAGTGCTTCAACGACGACGCCTCACCAAGCATGGAGGACATGGCGAGCTTCACCCACTTCGAGTGCTCTTCCATGAGCCATGAAAAATACCTCCACCGCTTGGAGATGGAGGACTACTACGCCAAGCTAGCGGAGACGCATCATCAAGAAACCATGACCTGCAAGGCTAAGCGTGCCACACCAAAGGGAACCACCTACTTCGATGATCCACCTCCAAGGCGTCATGCACCACCATCTCCAAGGCGACGAGCGCCATCACCTCCAAGCCATCAATCGCCACCATCTCCAAGGCGCCAAGCACGACCATCTCTAAGGCGTCAAGTGCATCTACCTCCAAGGCATCAAGTGCCATCTACTACAAGAAGAGTGGCGCCCAAACATCATCTTCCACACAAGGCGCCACGAAGCAAGAATCTTCATCGACATACATCCTCTCATGATCATCGCCAAAATCAAGAGGATACAAGACATAGTTTAAGGCATC
Source organism: Avena eriantha (assembly GCA_910589775.1). NCBI lineage: Eukaryota > Viridiplantae > Streptophyta > Magnoliopsida > Poales > Poaceae > Avena > Avena eriantha. The sequence continues at coordinate 216,283,181 of OU342740.1, forward strand.
TTCTCCATGAAGATGAAGAATACATGTTGAGCACCATCCATAATGCTCAACCAAGCTCAAGAAGGCACCACCATCAAGAGAAGAGTGCCAAGGACAAGGAGCATCATCGCGAGCGTCATGTGGATGACCAAGTGCGCCATCTACATCAACTTTTGGCAAGGCACGCCAATGACCTCCGTCGACACCATCATAAGGCAGCTTCAACTACTCGTGCCACCACCAAAATGGCACCAAGAGCAAGCTCTCCTCCACGCCATCAAGCTTCAACACCCAAACTTGACGTCCTAGATGACGCATGCAACTTCATGGATGAGGAAGATGAAGACCTCTACTTCGCCAAGTTGGACGAGTACGTCAAGAGGATGTCTACCCAAGCCAAGGAGGCCATGGCAAAGGATGAGCAAGCTCCAAGACAAGGGCCTACCCCACAAGATGGCGACGACAAGGTCACGAATGGTGAGCATGGGACTTTCCCTTCACCAAAGGAGGCGCATGGAGTTGAGAGAACCGAGCCTACCCCTACGTGCTTGAGTGATGATGTGGTACCAATCCCATGTGAGTATGAGAGCCACTTAGCCCACTTGAGTGAAAACAAGAGTGAGATGAGCGATTCCACCATACGTGGGATTGAGTGCTTCCACTTGGAGGGCATGAGTGATACACCGAGTGAGTTGAGAGTGGTGGTTGATAGGTCATGTGAGACCACTTTGATTTCTAACGACTTGCCCTCTACCTCTAGTGTGTTTCCTCATGATGTGCTAGGTTCCATGGATCAAGAAGCGCCAATCTTGGAGATGATGATGCCTCCAACCAAGAAGATGTACATGGTGGATGAAGATGATGCCATCACCATACATGATGAAGAAGTCGCCCACATGGAGGCCAATACTACCACAACACCCACTTCATATGAGAGGTATGAACAAGGTAAAAATAAGGGTGTTGATGATGCCATGATCCCACTAGTGGACATGATGAATTGTGATGATTTGTATGCTATGAATGATACTTGTGACATGACATATGTTCCATTCTTATTCCCATGTGTTGATTTTTCTATGCATCATGATGACCATGTGGAATCCTTTTATTGCCATGATATTTCCATAGACATGCCATGCTCTAAACGTTATATTGATGATATCATCGCTTGCACTTTGTTGAACAATTGCTCTTTCCAATGTTTTGCTTGCAATAATGTTACCAATGGTACCCCTCGAACCATGCTTTGTCATGAGTGTTTGACTATTTCTCCCGTTGCTTGCAATAATATGGATGATTTCTCTTTCACTTGTTTTGCTTGCAACAATAATTATCATATGTTGTCTATTGAGATGGCCCCCATAGCTTTCTCAAATTTTGGAGATTTTGGTAAATGCCATGATAAGCATGTTCCCCACTTGCATACTCACCATGCACCTATGTTACACTTGATTGACACTAATGGTGATGTGCACAAGAAGAGATATGTCATGATGGATGATGTATTTCTCTACCATGCACACACGTTCTTCCTTTTATCTATGATGTGTGTAGGTACCCGAACGATAATGTCAACCTCAATTGAGCACGAGTTGACAAAAAGAGCTCTAGAGAGCATCCCCAAGTGAGTTCAAGATCGAAGCCAGCTCTGATACCCCAAGTGAGTTGTGCTAATAGTATTGTGAACAAGAATGGACATGCCACAAATGACATGCTCCTCTATCACACACGAACATATTTTGCTTGGTCTTTGTTGTGTGAAGGTACAATTTCTTACGCGTCAACCTCTATGGACAAAGAGTTGACAAGTCGAATCAAAGAGAGTTACCTATGGTTTCCCTTCAACGAGCCATCTCTACATCCTAAGGTGACTTCCTTCTACTTGAGGACTCATGATATAATCTTCATGAATTGGCTACGCGTTGAGTGTTGTTTCTCTTTTGTGGTGAGCTTTGTAGGCTTCATGGAAGGCGAAGGAACATTGAAGTGTTGTCAAGTCAATCTTCCCAAGGACGACTATATGGTGAACCTCAGGATCAAGAAGGTCTCTCGACATCTTCTACTTTGTGATGAGCATGTAGAGTCGAGGACGACTCTTTTTGAAGGGAGGGGAGATGATGTAGCCCGACCTTCGGTCGTTACCACATCATGGTATCCAACTTATGCCAAATCGTCACGGACTCCAAAGGTGAATCCTTTGCTCTATGCGAGCCCACTTCCTACCCCATTGAATGGTATACTACTTCATACACCGTCATGTATCATCGCTTGCACTTTGTTGAACAATTGCTCTTTCCAATGTTTTGCTTGAAATAATGTTACCAATGGTACCCCTCGAACCATGCTTTGTCATGAGTGTTTGACTATTTCTCTCGTTGCTTGCAATAATATGGATGATTGCTCTTTCACTTGTTTTGCTTGCAACAATAATTATCATATGTTGTCTATTGAGATGGCCCCCATAGCTTTCTCAAATTTTAGAGATTTTGGTAAATGCCATGATAAGCATGTTCCCCACTTGCATACTCACCATGCACCTATGTTACACTTGATTGACACTAATGGTGATGTGCACAAGAAGAGATATGTCATGATGGATGATGTATTTCTCTACCATGCACACACGTTCTTCCTTTTATCTATGATGTGTGTAGGTACCCGAACGATAATGTCAACCTCAATTGAGCACGAGTTGACAAAAAGAGCTCTAGAGAGCATCCCCAAGTGAGGTCAAGATCGAACCCAGCTCTAATACCCCAAGTGAGTTGTGCTAATAGTATTGTGAACAAGAATGGACATGCCACAAATGACATGCTCCTCTATCACACACGAACATATTTTGCTTGGTCTTTGTTGTGTGAAGGTACAATTGCTTACGCGTTAACCTCTATGGACAAAGAGTTGACAAGTCGAATCAAAGAGAGTTACCTATGGTTGCCCTTCAACGAGCCATCTCTACATCCTAAGGTGACTTCCTTCTACTTGATGACTCATGCTATAATCTTCATGAATTGGCTACACGTTGAGTGTTGTTTCGCTTTTGTGGTGAGCTTTGTAGGCTTCATGGAAGGCGAAGGAACATTGAAGTGTGGTCAAGTCAATCTTCCCGAGGACGACTATATGGTGAACCCCAGGATCAAGAAGGTCTCTCGACATCTTCTACTTTGTGATGAGCATGTAGAGTCGAGGACAACTCTTTTTGAAGGGAGGGGAGATGATGTAGCCCGACCTTCGATCGTTACCACATCATGGTATCCAACTTATGCCAAGTCGTCACGGACTCCAAAGGTGAATCCATTCCTCTATGCGAGCTCACTTCCTACCCCATTGAATGGTATACTACTTCATACGCCGTCATGTATTCATGATAGGTTCATACCGACAAGTACGAAGGCATGGGAGGAAGCCTGGAGCACGAAGTCCGACAAGACGAAGGCTTGGAAGAGAAGACGGAAGAAATAGCAGCTGGAGCACCGAAGTCTCCAGCCTACGCACACCGAAGTCTCCAGACTGCATACCCCGGAGTCTCCAGCCCACCTCCAGACCGGCCCCCAAATCGAGCTCGAGGTCTTTCTGTTTGCCCCTCCGGAGACGACACCGGAGACAGACCAGAGTCTCCGGCCCACACTGGAGTCTCTGGACCCCACACCGGAGTCTCCGGCCTGAGCGTATGGGCATGCGCACCGCCAGCTAGGCCTTTGGCCCATGTACCCCTTAGTCCACCCAGACTTTCCCCTTTTATTTCTGAAGTACCCTTGAACTAGTGGCTGGCCTATATATAGTGCCCCCACCACTCATGTAACCCTAGGCATAGATGATAGACTAAAGAAAACCCCTTTGTGGAATCTCTAGTTTTGCCTCATCCCCTTCTACCAAAGAGGATCGACTATCGTCACCACCTCGTTGGAGTTTGCATCGCGCCTCCCTCGTTGTACAAGGCCTTGACATCGGTGTCCCTTTGCCAAGACGTCAAGACCCTCTCCAAGGTGTTCTTCCCTCTCCGCTTGGGATTGACGGGAGCACGTTGACCGATCTTTCCTTGCGAGGATTCTATCGGACCAATGGCCACCGGCGAGAGCAATCGACCTTGTATCATGTGAGTTTTGTGTGTGTTCATCGTGTTCTTCGCGAGGTGTGCATCCGCTTCCGCTACCTTCTCCCTTTCCCCTCGCATTCCCATCGATTTGACCACAAGATCCATGAAGATCGGGCCACCCACGAGGTTACCCCATAATACATAGTTAGCTTGCACAAACTTTTTGTTAAAATAAATTGTTTAGTCCTTTCCATCAGTTCAGACTTATGGTTGCGTTGGCTAGTGCATGCAATTCAATTGGTATCGTAGGAGATACTATGATCGCGACCAACGCAAGAATTAAAAACAAATATTGCGGCTCTCCAAACACACGTCACAATAGCCAAAGGGTAAAGATGTAGGGTAAATGTTGAAATAAATTGCGTAGCCCTTTCCATCCGTTTGGACTTTTGGAATATACTTGTTAAGTGACTATTTCAAACTATGTGTGCCAAGTACATGTGTTTGTTATCTTCCTTTGTATGCTTTGGTTACTTTCCTTTGTCTAATCTATTGATCTACCTTGATCTGCTGCCTCACCTTTCTACACAACTCGGATCATCGGTCCATCCGCTTGCTCAATCTCACGCTGACAAGATCAATCTTCTAAAAACTTTTGATTTGAGATCAGATTGAGATAAGTAAACTAATCTAATAGTGACATAAGAAATGTGGCCAAAAAAGCATATATATATATATATATATTCTACCATGCTTATGAGAATATCCTCTCCGTCAAACCATACAAGTGATATAGAATAGAGGACTGGATTTCAAGTGAACAAAAATAGAGTTGAATGAGTAATTCGCAAGGTGGGGTAGGAAGTAAAGAGGATAAATACATAACGAGTTTGGATAAATTCTTGGAGGTGTATCCCCTACACCATACTAATTCTTCAGAGATAAAATTAGATCTCCTCCAAGTTATTTTCCAGACCAAATAACACAGTGTCAAGTCTATCTAACCATAATTTGAAGTACAACTGGTGAACAACCTGACAATTAAGAAAACAAGAAAATGAGTTGTGGCCTAGAGATTCAGCATCGGTCCTTTGTAGCAGCCTGGAAAAATTGACAATTAAGAAAACAAGAAAATGAGTTGTGGCCTAGAGATTCAGCATCGGTCCTTTGTAGCAGCCTGGAAAAATGAACTGATTGTTCTGAATGTTGTATATTACAGTTTTGCAAATAAGCAAAGAACAGCCAAAACTCTTGACTATTGGCAAAAAATATTTTCAACAGATATGCTTCTCAATAGCACTTCTTACAATGTATGTGAGCTTTGAAAACACTTGATAGGTCAAGGGTGTATTTGAAATCATCCAAAATCTTACGGATGTGATAGAACATAGTGGAGCTTCTAGATACAAATGAACAGTATGATAGCTGAAAATCTTTTTGCATCCTTGGTCCCCAAGTTTGACTCTAGATCTGAACTTGTAATCCTCTATTTCTATATATAAAGATATCCACTTGTCCACAAATTTTCAACCCTTAATATGCCATTGATGAAGAGCTCAACAGGCCATGGAAAATAATTAACATGGATTTCGACAACCCGGGGTCTACAAATATTAACCGGTTACCTTGCAAGAACTAATGTGAAGATTAACAATATTACAGGTTCACAAAATTGATTTGCCAGATTTCATACAGTAATAAAACTAGAAGATTATTTTATGACTATCTGAGCAAAAAATGGTTAAGAAAATCTATTGATATTATTAACTTGTGATTGTCGATAACACAACAGGTCAAAAACTTGACTTGCCTCCAGAACACTGGCCAAAGGAAGCTAGAGTCATGTCACATGCGGTCTCTTGTAATATTAGTACATGTATCGAAATTCATATGTATGTGCCTACTAGACATATTTTGGCCTTCCAGAATTAAGTTAGATTTCTTAATTAGTGTATGAAAAAAGGTTATAGATGTACCATCGAGCAAGTTAGATCCAAAAAAAGACTCATTGTTAGCTATAAACTAAACAACTGATGTAAAATATGTATGTTGTATTTTTCTATACAAATATTTTTCCAGCCTTCTAGGTCTATATATACTATAACTGGCTATAAAAGAGCATACATGTTTGGCCACAAATAATTTGAACCAACAAGATAGTTAACATGTCTAGTCTGTTTCAAGTGCAAGATGTACCTCCTGTTGGCTAATTAAATATGTACACCATTTGATTGCAAGAGCAATATTTAAATGGCATGATCATGTGTAGCACTGATATAACTATCCTTCTGCATACTCAACTAAGATATCCATACCATGACAAGAACAAGTCTTAACACCTAAGGACTGGTCACCGAAGATTCAGAATTACCGCTTCAAAAAGAAAAACGAGAGGATCTATTAGTAGACAAGAGGATGTAAGTCCATTTCCTAGTTAGCACATTGTAAAACACATAACACTGAAAGTATGGCCTATTTTTCGACCCTTGGTACGACAGGCCCACGATATTGCACGATTCTAGAGGCAACCTCCCCCGCCCCCCCCTAAGCCTAGGCCAGCAACAACCCCAACCCCCGCCGGCAGCTCCCCCTCCCCCAGCCCCCTCTGTCCCTCCTCGCCGCCATGTCGACCACCAGTTCCTCCTCTGGCGACAGCCGCCGCCACGGCCATGGGCGCCGCTGGACGGATCTAAGGGCACCTCGGACGGCCGCTCCTACCTCGAGGCTGCACGCAGCACCTCCCCGAGCCCTGCCATGGCCGCTGCGACCTCCCTGGTGACCGCGGTGCCTCGCGCCGCTCCCGAGGAACGCGTCCCGGCCAAGGAGCGCGTCGGCCCCCGCCCCGAGGTCCACCGCGTCGGCACCAGCGCCGGCGTTGAGGACGAGGAGGGGTTCAGGCAGCCTCTCCGCAAGAACCAGCGCCGCCAGGAGAGCCAGAACTCGTCGCCGTCCCGCCGCGCGGGCCAGCGCAGGAACGCCTCGCCCCTGCCACCCTCTGCTACAGGTGCCTCGAGCCTGGCCACATCGTGCGCAGCTGCACCAACGACGTGCGCTGCCGCAAGTGCCTGCTCGTCGGCCATGAATCCTGGCAATGTGCGACGCGGCGCAACGAGCGCGGCGAGCTGGAGCGCTCGGTTTCTCCCCCGCGTGCGGCCCCCGGCACCACTCCGGCGCACGCCCGCACCGGCAACCCCACCGCACCAGGAGACAAGCGTGCTGCCCCTGCGCCGACCACCTAGTCACCTGACGCCCGTGCCATGGTGCCGTTCCAACGCCCCAACCCGACGCCACCTGCCCCGGCCCCTGCGGCCTCTGCTCTAACACCGCCGGCGCCGACGCGCGTCATCATCTCGCGCACGGTGGAGATGGCAGAGGCTGAGGATGTCCTCAAGATGGCGATGGTTGCGTCCATAACTGGCACCAGGCCGAGGGTTTCCGTCACGCAAGTCGAGCGGATCATGTACGCGCGCTTCAAGATGCATCATGGCGACTTCACTGTGCACCTCCACCACCCCGAGGACTTCCTCGTCACCTTCGACTCCAAGGCCGCGTTCGACAATGTCTCTGGCGATCACTTCCTCAAGGACCCAGCTTTCTCCCTGTCGATGAGGCCATGGAGCAAGCTTGCCCATGCCAATGTCGGGCACCTAGACTACCATGTCGTGCTCGAACTCCGTGGCATACCGACGCACGCCTGGCACCTCTCGACGGCGGAGCACCTGCTGGGCGGCAGCGTCTGGATCGAGCGGCTTCATCCGGGCACCAGGTCGCGCTCGGACCTCGCCATGTTCCGGCTCGCTGGACGCGCCCATGACCCTAAGGAGATCAAGACCGAGGAAATCCTGGAGATCGTGGAACAGCTGCCTGCGCGTACCCCTGCAGAAACCCACGGCCTAACATTCCCTATATCGATCCGGATCATCACGGCTGCGATCGACATGGACGCGTTGAACAAAGCGGGGCATCAGCCTGGCCGTGGAGGCGAAGGCGGTGCTGGCCATGGCGAGGGCAGCAACCTAGGCTCGGGACATCAATGTGGCCGCCGCCGCGGTTGCAAGCGACGACGCACAAACGAGGCCCCATCGGGGCGCGAGGACGGCATGGCCGTGGATTTCGTTGGCTGGATGCAGCGAGGTCGGGGCCGGGCAGACGATGTCGCTTGCAACGCCAGATGGCGACTTCACTGTGCACCTCCACCACCCCGAGGACTTCCTCGTCACCTTCGACTCCAAGGCCGCGTTCGACAAGGTCTTCGGCGATCACTTCCTCAAGGACCCAGCTTTCTCCCTGTCGATGAGGCCATGGAGCAAGCTTGCCCATGTCAATGTCGGGCACATGGACTACCATGTCGAGCTCGAACTCCGTGGCATACCGACGCACGCCTGGCACCTCGACGGCGGAGCACCTGCTGGGCGGCAGCGTCTGGATCGAGCGGCTTCATCCGGGCACCAGGCCGCGCTCCGACCTCGCCACGTTCCGGCTCGCTGGACGCGCCCATGACCCTAAGGAGATCAAGACCGAGGAAATCCTGGAGATCGTGGAGCAACTGCCCGCGCTTACCCCTGCGACGCCTGCAGAAACCCACGGCCTAACATTCCCTATATCGATCCGGATCATCGCGGCCGTGATCGACATGGACGCGTTGAGCGAAGCGGGGCATCAGCCTAGCCGTGGAGGCGAAGGCGGTGCTGGCCATGGCGAGGGCAGCAACCCAGGCTCAGGACATCAGCGTGGCCGCCGCGGCGGTTGCAAGCGACGACGCACAAACGAGGCCCCATCGGGGCGCGAGGACGGCATGGCCGTGGATTCCGTTGGCTAGACGCAGCGAGGTCAGGGCTAGGCAGACGGTGTCGCTTGCAACGCCAGATGGCCGGGAACCGCACCGTCACCGCCGGTCGCCGGAGAGAGGGAGATGCCGCCGTGGACGGTCAGTGGCAGCCGTCGCCACCGCCGCGGCAAAGGCGGAAGAAGACGACGCCAACAACGCGCCAAAATCTGGCGGATCAAAGCTGTTGCGCCAAAGCAGCCTGTCCCCCCTGGCCCACCGCTGCAGCCTGATGACTAGTCGCCCTCGCCCCTTGACTCATCGCGTGTTGTTGTGGAGCCGTCGACGTCCCCCACGGTTCCCATGATGGACCCGGACGTTGGATCGCCCGCCACGCGCGATGATGTGTCGGCCAATCAGGCATCGCCACCACATCTGGACAGGGAGTTGGCGGTGGGCGCTTCCATGCAGAGCGAGGTACCAAAGACACAGGAACCGCAATCCCCTGCCAGCCGCGCACCCCAGGACGATCCGTTGTCGGGCCACTCGCAGGCTTCGGGATCAACAGCCCCTGCTCCCTCCTCATCGTCTTGCCCAGGACATGCTGGCACCTCGCTGCACGACACGGACCTAGTGACCGAGACGCGCGACGTTAGGGTTGACGCGGTACCTAAAACCAGGTCACCCCCGCGGATCCAGGTCTTGTAGAGGCCCGAGTACCCCTAGGCCCGCAAGACCTTCAGCTAGGCCAGATGTTGCTAGCCCACCATCGCGCTCGACAAGCAGAGCCACACCACGAACAACACGCTTCGTCTACGAATGGCGCCCGCGTCAGCGCGCCGCCTGGCGCGGCACCCCCAGCGCAATGGACGCTCGGGGCCTTCCTTGCAGCGGCCACCAAGTGGATCAATGCCGTTCTACCCACACCAGGGAAGCGGCCTCGACGCCAGCCGCTGAACTTCGCCCCGCGGCGCGGCAGGTCGGCATCAGCCAAGACAGGAGCTCCCACTGCCGAACGACATGCTCAGGTCCAGCTCATGCGCACGTTAGGCGGCATTGGCATCGATCAGAGGTCACGAAGGTGGAGATGCAGGCATACGCCGACGTGTTCGCGGTGCCCATATCCCTTCCCATCATGTCTGCCATCGCCGCGCTCCTAGGCCACACCGTGCCGGACGATGTCCTGCAAAATGGCACGCGCCGAGTGACGCCCCTGTGGGGATCTAGACGTAGATCACTCTACCATTTGACAAAATCTTGTCTATGGATCACAGACTTCGCATCATTATATGGAATGTTCGTGGGCTCGTGCTAGACGGATCACTATCCGCTCCCTTGTGGCCACGGCGGGGGCTTCGATCGTTTGCTTCCAAGAAACCAAGGTGGAGCTCTTGGGTTCGTCGATCGTCCTAGAGGCATTGGGCCCTGACTTTGACGACTACATGTACCTACCAACTGATGGCACGCGTGGTGGCATCCTCTTGGCATGGAATAGCCGAGTAGCGATCCTCCACGATCAAACCGTCTCCTCAAACACTCTATCTGCCAGGGTTGCCAATCCCACGAGCCTCACCTCCCCATGGTGGCTCATGGTGGTGACCGCAAGAGGAGGCGGACAAGATCAGCTTCCTCAACGAGATAAAGGAAGTGAGAGGGGATTGCGATGAACCATGGATGATGTGTGGCGACTTCAACATGATATACAAGGCCGAGGACAAGAACAACCGCCACCTGAATAGGCGTATGATGGGCAGATTCCGCCACGCAATAAATGATCTCACGTTGAAAGAGGTTTACCTAAATGGGCGCAGATACACATGGTCCAATGAGCAATCGCCACCGATGCTTGTGCACCTAGATCGTGTACTGCACGGCGGACTGGGAGGAGCTGTATGGCGAGTCCACCTACGTTGCCTCGCCTCGATCGTCTCGGACCATAGCCCACTACTGCTCGACTGCGCGCCGGTGCCCCTAATGTATCGACAGTTCCACTTCGAGGATTATTGGATCCGACAGGATGGCTTCCAGGAGACCATGGCGGAAGCTTGGCACTCGACCAGGATCCGGACCCCTTTACCCAGTTTGCGCTCAGAATGCAGGCCACGGCTCAGAAACTGGTTAGTTGGAGCACGAAAACGGTCGGCAACGTTCGCCACAGGATGGCCCTATCCCGAGAGTTGCTGCTGCGCCTTGACAAGGCACAAGAGGACAGAACGCTAACCGCTGCGGAAGATTGGCTATGCCAACAGACTAAAGTATCCTACCTTGGGCTTGCCTCGCTCGATCAGACTATCGCCCGCCAGCGCGCTCGCATTGCGGCATTGAAGGATGACGATGCCAACACGACGTTCTTCCACTGCCAATGCACCTAAGAACAGGGTCCAGAGCCTGCAAGTTGGGGACCGTGTTCTGACAGAACATCGTGACATGGCTGAGGCTACGTTCCACCACTACGACAACCTGCTAGGCCCCGAGGTGACACGGGAGCACACTCTCAAGCTTGAGCAGATGCTGGAACCCACTGGCAACCTAGACGGCTTGGACGCACCCTTTGGGTTGGAGGAAATATGGGACACAATCAAGAGGCTTCCAGCGCGCAAGGCACCTGGCCCCGATGGCTTCACAGCTGAATTTGTGCGCGCATGCTGGCATACAGTCAAGTATGATTTGGGTGCCACGTTCCAGCAGCTATATGAGTTGAGACGCAGGGGCTTCGCCAAGCTGAACCGAGCCCTGCTGACACTCCCTCCGCCTCGCCCCCAAGCTCGCTGACATCGTGAGCCCGGTGCAGAACGCATTCATCCTTAGGCGGAGCCTCCACGACAATTTCATGCATGTCCATCAGTCTGCGCGCCTACTACACCACCTCGGCGCCCCTTGAGTCCTTCTGAAACTCGATCTTGCACGGGCCTTTGACTCCTTGTCATGGCCCTTCCTCCTCGAGATGCTACGGCAGCTAGGCGTCGAAGACCGGTTCTTGGGATGGCTATCGATCCTGCTCACCTCGGCCAATACCAAAGTGCTGCTGAACGGCGAGCCCGGCCCTCCCATCTGGCACCGCCAGGGACTGCGCCAGGGAGAACCATTGTCACTGCAGCTCTTCGTCATTGCCATGGAGTCACTTGGCAAACTGGTGCTGTAGGCGATCGAGTGTGGCGTCCTGCAGCGGCTGCACCCCCGCCGCACGGTTCCGTCGATCTCACTATATGCAGATGACGTGATCCTATTCTGCCATGCCACGGATGGCGACATCGCGGCGGTGAAGGCGATTCTACAGCTGTTCGGACAATCCTCGAGCCTACAAGTGAACTACAACAAGAGATTTGCAACGCTTATTAGATGCGACACGGAGGTCGCGGCACCTGTACTCATGCCGCTTGGATGCCCAATGGTGGAGTTCCCACTGACCTATCTCGGGATCCCCCTCACGCTACGCAGGCCAACTTCGGCTCAGATGCAGCCGTTGATTGACCGAATGGTAGGAAAGCTGCCAACCTGGAAGGCGCGGCTAATGCAGAAGCCTGAGAGGCTGGCACTGGTGAAATCTGTGCTGGGTGCGATGTCCACGCACCAGCTGCTGGTCCTTGCTCCATCGAAGAAAACCTTCCGCGCCATGGAGAGGATTGAGTGTGGCTTCCTTTGGGAGGGCCGGGAGGCCGCCAAGGGTGGCAGCTGTCACGTCAGCTAGAGACGGGTGTGCCGGCCGACTTCGGTAGAGGCCTTGGGGTGTGCCGGCCGACTTCGCTAGAGCACCGCGCTGCGCCTTTGCTGGCAATGGCTGAGCAAAACTGACAGCAATCGAGCATCGAGCGGCCTAGATCTGCAGCTCACCCCCAAGGAGCATGACCTCTTTTTCGCCTCCACCTTCACAGAGCTGGGAGACGGGCGGACAACAAAATTCTGGGAGGATCGTTGGATCCAAGGGCGGTCCATCCGCGAGATCGCGCCACTACTGTTTGATTGCATCCCCAAGCGTCGCCGCAAGGCGCGCAATGTTGCTGACGGACTCGACAGGAACAGATGGGCGCAGGACATCCAGGGCGTTCTAGGCATTGTCGAGGTAGGCCAGTACCTGCAGCTGTGGTAGCTCATCTCCCCCACTGTCCTATCAGCGGAGCGTGATAAGCTCATTTGGAAGTGGACGGCAAGCGGAGAGTACACTGCCAAATCAGCGTACCTCGCCGCCTTCCATGGCTCAACCAGCTCGGCGACCTGGAAACTCGTCTGGAAAACATGGGCGCCCAACCGCGTCAAATTTTTCCATTGGCTCGCTGACATGGATCGCTGCTGGACTGCGGAGAGACTCGCCAGGAGACAGCTACAACACCACCCACGCTGCCTGCTATGCGACCAGACTATGGAAACAATGCATCACCTCACTATTGGCTGCCCTTTCTCTCGCTAGATTTGGCATCAGACCCTTGCCAGGATGCGCATGACTTGCTCCCCGCCGGCCCACGAGGACTCACTCTTCAAATGGAGGACTGAAGCTAAGAGGAGCATCCCGAAGTCAATGCATCAAGGACTGGCCTCGACGGCGCTTCTTGTCCCCTGGATGATCTGGAAGCATCATAACGATTGCGTCTTTGATAGAGCACAGCCTTCCTTATCGGCGCTGATTGCCAAGATCAAGGACGAGGCGGCAGCTTGGATCCTGGCAGGAGCAAAAGGCCTTAGTGACATAGTGCCAACAACATGGGATGTACACTAGAGCATTCTCCCTGTGTGTGTGTGCCGGGTTAACCTCTTAGGAGGCATGTAATCGAACTCTATCTTTTCAATACAATGAAACGCAAAGGCTTTTTGCGTTTTCTCAAAACAAAAAGTATGGCCTAATTATCTGCATAGACATAAAATACCGTAAACTCTAGCTAACACCTTCATATTCTCTAAGACATCTAATATTGCTACATCCAGCTAATATGTAGTAACTCTGTACAAATGAGCATGTGCAACCCAAACTACAGACAAAAGATCTATTGCAACTTTTGTTTGTCCGACAAGAATTAATCTACCATATTCATAAAACTGCTTTATTTGTACCAAGCACACACATCCACATGATGGCTTTGAAGTCAACACATCACTCGAATATGCTGCAGTGGTGAACATATCAATGGACAAAATACCTTCATGGGAGGGGGGGATGGTATCTGACTTTACGAAGGAGGTCAACAACGAGTATATGATGTTTCTATGGATGTACCCTACAACAGCTAAGCGACCTCTTGTATTGAAAACAGTGTCGCAATCAGGAATATTGTGTAATCAACGCATATGGAAACATTGAGAATTTGTAGGTGTGTAAAAGCTAAATACTTCCTCCGTTTCATAATATAAGATGTTTTAGCTTTGTGAAAAGAGGGTACCTAGGCCCCTTTTAGTGTGTAGGTTCGGAGTGAACCTATATACTAAAAGGGTCTAGATACGGTCCTTTCACAAAGCTAAAACATATTATATTTTGAAATTGAGGGAGTATATTTCAATATCATACAACAACTACCAGCGGTCAAGATTTATTTACCTTGGAGAAAAAGTTCACAAACATATGCAAGCTTTCTGGTAGCCGGATTCCTTATACCTCTAAATATAACTTTATCAAAAGTAATAAGACCAATGGGGAAGGAATATATCCTAAACAAATATTGGAAAAGGAATAACAATAACCACCATAGCAAAGAACAAGCGATGGGGGAATGATGCGGTGCCGTGGAAATTGCGTGAGAAATCAGGATAAGGAAGTGCCATCGAGAATTGACTTCTGGTAGCTGGTCGTCTCCTCTTGTGGGCGATTATCCCGACCTGGCCTTCTCCTCATTAGTGGCTCCTCGCCTCACTCCACGAGGGAGACGACCCTGGCATCTGCGGGGCATGTAAGCGGCTCACTCGAGCTCCTCCAGATCATGTGCTACCTTTCTCCATTCTGCATTTTTGGGCAATGGAATACTAAGAACACTCAATGGAGCTATGTGCCTCTTACCCCCCCTGGCATCTGGCATCTGCGGGGCATGTAAGCGGCTCACTCGAGCTCCTCCAGATCATGTGCTACCTTTATTTTTGGGCAATGGAATACTAAGAACACTCAATGGAGCTATGTGCCTCTTACCCCCCCCCCCCTCTTTAATATATCCCTAACAAAGTCAATAACAACAAACACAAAATGAAACACCATAAACCAAGAAACAACCGAACAAGCAATGTACATATTATATGATTCATGCCATATGTTCTTAGTTTGGCTCAAGATCATGTCTGAGTCTATGCGACGTTAAGTTAACTCGGGTAATTAAGACTGGAAATGTTACTTGGCATAAAATTCAGACTCACTAAACTTTAGCAGATAATGGGATACATGAAATGTTACGACCACAAATGGTACCTCTAAGAAATTTTCCTTATACAAAATACTATTGCGTATAGAAATTATTTCGTTTGACCCATATATTGGATAAAGTGACACGATATGGCCTCCAATGGTAGGAATGAGAATGTTGATACATCCTTAATAAATTCATATACAACTAAACCATTTCTTTACCTTCAACAACTTCCAGGACATAAGTTTGCATGATATAGATATATATGCGTAACCTGATGGACACCCGTCATTGTTTTCATAACTAAAAAATGGAGTTCGCAAAGAAAAGAGGTCAAGATGTGCTAATAGCACAGCTCAAAGGCACAATGGAAGCTGTAATGCCATTCCTAGTGTTCCTCTCATACGAATGTATTGAACATATTGCAAAAATGCTGCATTAGTACTCATGAAAAATGAATCATGTACTCGGTAAATTGTAGTAACATTTGGTTCAAGTTTGAACACTAAAAATTATATGGAGTATCTACAATATTATGCACCAATCTTGTACACTATAACCAAAAGCCTACTCCAAACACAAGTGAAGTACGTGAATGGGCTCACACAAAGTAGCAGCAGAATATATGATCAGGCAAAAACAGATGAAGTATCTACTTCGGTCACAACAGATCCATCAAAGTACCCTACCAACATGAGTCACCGGCAAAACAATCTAGGCAAGGCAGTAATCCTCACCGGCCAAACAAATCAAACTAGGGGGTCTGAATCGGGCGGATCTCCGGTCCGAGCAGCTCTGAGTCATCACAATCAGATCGGCCCTCCTCACTCGTCTCCTGGGATCATACCACCCTGCGAGATCCAAGTATAGAGGCATGACGGAGGCATGAATCGGGGCGGTAGGCAGCGGGATCAGGGCGCGGAGGATGGTGGGAACCCATAGGAGGAATAGGTTCGGACTTGCCGGCAAAGCATGGTGGAGGCTGATGGAGGCAGGGAGCCGACACAGGGTAGGTAGGCTTCAGCGGGCGGAGCTCCATGCGACACGACCTCCGGCGCATGCTACCATGAGGGATGGTGGGTGCAGGAGGCTTCTACCGGCGGCGAGGTGGTATAGCGTTTCACGACAGAGAACTGGCGACAGTTGGTCTTTGGCAGCGGGCGAGAGCACCTTGGGTTTGGAAGGGGACGTCGAGGAGGGTCAGCCAAGTGGAAAATCTAAGATTGGATCAGTTATGAGAAGGAAAATAGGCCCACATGTCGGCCGAGGGCTGATGGATGAAGGACGAAACTAGTGTGGGATTGGCAGAAAACAGAACCTCCACTTTCTTTTAGATAGTAGAGAAGAGATAGAGATATATATCGGTTTCTGAACTTCATTAATCCAATAGAAAAACAGAGCAGATACTAATCATGGACTGAATTGGAGAACTTGAGTGCAAAACTCTGAGATCATAAAATAAATTTCAGCAGGCCATGTCAGTAGGTAATCATGAACAATTAATATTCGTTCGGATTACATTCATGGGAGATAGATATGTAAGCTACCCTACAACTAAGTATGCGATACAAATTTAAATTGCAAATGTATATGTACGTATTAAAATTTCAGGCATGGTACCATGCAGATAATATGAAATTTAGCGCTATAGAGATTCTGAAGAACCAACATTCAGCATCCATATCCTCTCCGTAGGAATCACTAAATGACACGTTGGCTAACATCTGCAATAGCTGGTCCCCTTAGAGCAGACGCACATATATGGTTGAGTTTCTTAGGGAAGAAAAGTTTGAATATGGTTGGTGTAAGTCGAGTCAAATTGGGATCATAGGTACGTCTTTAAATACTCCAGTCTCTTATTTCTTGAACCGGAGAATAGCTTGTTGTTTTCTTACCTGAGAAACAGCCCTTGGTTCAGGTCTGTATGATAAAATCTGAAGTAGGGATGGTGTCCTGTTTCTCAAGGTGTATAGCTACATGATATGACCAAAGTTAACAAATGAAAGCCAGTTCTAAACCAAAAGCCTAAATTGCGAGAGATGCAGATCAGCCTTTTACAGAATCATATCAAGATTAAAGGTTTTAGTAATCTGCAGAGCATTGACCATTCCAATTATCTAGCTACTGTAAGAGCAATTCAGAAATTGCATATATCCTGCACACATCAATTATCAATATTACTAACAGGTATCAAGAATTGCTAGGTGTTCCCTCAGATTATATATTTATGAAATACTGTGAATTGCTAAAACAACAAATTACAACCACATGGTCACACGTAAGGCTCAAGTTATCATCATCTAATAGATTGGACCACATTCACTAAATTGAGCTGTGTGCAATACAAGTTCGATCAAAGCATAAACATCATTGCTTTTTTCCCGTTCCAGTTGCGTGAGTCTGAACATACATGATTGAGTTTCTTATAGGAAAGAAACATGCAAAATATGGTTAGTTCAATTAAGTCTAGTCAAATAGGGATCATAGGCATGTCCTTAAATAGTTCGGTCTCTAATTTTCTGGACTAAAGAATAGCTTGTTGTTTTATTTACCTGAGAAGCAGCATGCGCTTCACGTTCGTATGTCAAAATCATCGGTATCAACAGCTTGCGCTTCCCACCTGCAATCAATATCACAACAGACACATCACACAATCAAGCAAAAGATAGAGATTATTTGGCAGATGGACGAGATGCCAATACTTGCAGTGTAGAGTTAATTTCAAAGTTTTGGCAGTACCATCGAGCATATGTTGATCACCTGCGGAAGCCCTAGGAGGATCTGCGAACGAGAACAGGTTTTACACCCAGATCAATGATCACATTCCGCAAAGAAAACTCTGAATGCTTGCAATAGGCATTGTATTTAGCAGTGAGCGAATGCTTCACACCTTGCCTGCACCGATGCACATCGTTTGTGAGCTCTCACAATTGTAGCTGCTGTCGAAAATCATCTTGTCATGTAACCTTGCGCACCAAGCTAAATAGAATAGATGGGCTCTAACCATATGGGAGGTTGGCTGAATCGGCAACATCCACGTACATCAATATGTGCTCCATGCTATTCACCTTGGAGAAATTAAGAACATGTCTGCATCAAAGGAACCAATGTTACCAACACAAAGCATTTTGAAAACATTTTGCAGCTGTAGCTAGTGTAGTAATACCCTGAAGAAACTTTGGGATCACCAGATTTAGCAAATATGAACCAACCTTTTTACCAAAGCTTGGTGTGCTGCAATCTACTAAGAATATCGAGAAGCACAATGTTGTTTAAATCGTGATAGTGATAATAAAAGAACAGTAGTTCTTAACCTCAGGACTTCCATCAAAAGCTTATACTCTGTTGAATCGTTACTTCCAGCAGGCCTACATGCAAGGATTTTATAAGACTTGTCATGTTTATCCACGGAAGCAGCCAGCAGACCTGCAAACATACAAATCTAAGTTGTTTCCATGGCACCATGTTTCCTATGATAAGTTGGGCGATGCAGAAATATTTAATTAGCTCTATAGAGTGCAAAACAAAATGCAATAATTCACTTCTAGCATGAAGATTTGCAGAAAAAACAGCTAGTAGTTCAGCATTCCAAATCAAACGATGTCAAGCTTTTTTCATCTAAGAAGCCAATGAAAGTACAAAACCTATTTTTTGTAAGAAGAACCCTTTTAATTGTGCATATATTAATCAGAATAGTGGAAAGGGGTGCTTTGCAATGTTGAAGTAAAGATTTAGACCGGAGATTCAGACTAGTGTGCTTTGCTCACCATGCTTGAAAAATTATTGGAGGTGATAATATTTCCACTGTGGTTGTATCCTGGTAGCAACAAATATCATCAACTGGAATTTGCGAAAGAACCTGAACCTTTTACAAAATATTGTAAATGAGGAAGCGCACCTACATTGTCATAGGACGTGGCGGCGCTGTCCTGGAGATGGCGGTGCTGTGATAGAGGTGGCGGCGCAGTCCTGGAAGGGGAGACGACAGCAATGACCAGGACAGGAGACAAGGCCGCAATATTAATCTGCTATATTACAGAATGATGAATCCAGTCGGATTCCAACCAGATCAGATCAAATTCGTCATCTGCCTCTATACATTACAGTATGAATCCAGACGGATTCCAACCATATCAGATCAAATTCGTCATCCGCCTCTATTAATCAAGAGAGAAGACAACACCGCTGCCTTCTAAGCCCTAATTAATCATCCATGGATGCAAAATACCAATGAAACCGAGCAACAAGACTGCCGCTGGGGGGAAAGGGGTTAAGGGGATTGTGCGGAAGGAGGGGTGCCAACCTCAGGAAGGCGACCAACGGCAAGGGATGGCTCTCAGATCCGTCGAGCTTTATCGGTAGACCCTCTCGACGCCCCTTCTCCCATCCTGGCGCTTTTATGGTGGAACAATCGGTAACGGCGACGAGCTTGGCGACCGAGCGGCACCGGATTGTGGTCTCCTACCAGAAGTCTGTCCAGCGGTAGGTGGATCCGGAGCATGCAGGGAATATTGGAACGATATGCGAGATATACGGGAGAGGTCCATAGGGGAGTAATCCGTGGGCTTCCATAGGGGAGTAATCCGTGGGCGGACATGTCAATGCACTTAAATTCGCGAGTGGTGTATTGTGAAGCGTGATGACGGAGGTGGGATGCTTGACGAAGGCAGCGACGTAGTGCGCTGGTAGAAAACGGAATGTCGATTTCCTTTTTAGATAGTAGAGATATGCACCAATCATGTACACTATAACCAAAAGCCTACTCCAAACATAAGTGAAGTACGCGACTGGGATCACACAAAGTAGCAGCAGAATATATGATTAGGCACAAATAGATGATGTATCTACTTCGGTCACAACAGATCCATCAAAGTATCCTACCAACATGAGTCACCGTCAAAACAATCTAGGCAAGGAAGTGTTCCTCACCGGACAAACAAATCAACCTAGTGGATCCGAATCAGGCAGATCTCTGGTCTGAGCATCTCCGAGTCGTCAGAATCGGATCGGCCCTCCTGACTCGTCTCCTGGGATCATACCACCCCACGAGATCCAAGTATAGAGGCATGACGGAGGCATGAATCGGGGCGGTAGTCAGCGGGATCAGGCCGAGGAGGACGGTGGGAACCCATAGGAGGAGCAGGTTAGGACTTGTCGGCAGAGCATGGTGGAGGCTGATGGAGGCGGGGAGCCAACACAGGGTCGGTAGGCTACAGCGGGTGGAGGTCCATGTGACGCGACCGCCAGCGCATGCTACCATGAGGGATGGTGTGTACAGGAGGCCGCTACCGTCAGCGAGTTGGTATAGCGTGTCACGGCAGAGAGCTGGCGGCGGCTGGTCTTTGGCGGCGGGCAAGAGCACCTGGGGTTTGGAAGGGGACATCAAGGAGGGTCAGCCAAGCGGAAAATCTAAGATTGGAACAGTTATGAGAAGGAAAATAGGCCCACATGTCGGCTGAGGGCTGACGGATGAAGGACGAAACGTAGTGTGATATTGGCAGAAAACGGAACCTCCACTTTCTTTTCAGATAGTAGAGGAGAGATAGAGATATATATATTGGTTTCTGAACTTCATTAATCCAATAGCAAAACAGAGCAGATACTCTTCATGGACTGAACTGGAGAACTTCAGCGCAAAACTCTGAGATCATAAAATAAATTTTAGCAGGTCATGCCAGTAGGTAATCATGAACAATTAATATTCGTTCGGATTACATTCATGGGAGATAGATATGTAAGCTACCCTACAACTAAGTATGCGATACAAATTTAAATTGCAAATGTATATGTAAGTATTAAAAGTTCAGGCATCGTACCATGCAGATAATATGAAATTTAGCGCTATAGATATTCTGAAGAACCAACATGCAGCATCCATATCCTCTCCGCAGGAATCACCAAATGACATGTTGGCTAACATCTGCAATAGCTGGTCCCTTAGAGCAGACGAATATATATGGTTGAGTTTCTTAGGGAAGAAAAGTCTGAATATGGTTGGTGTAAGTCGAGTCAAATTGGGATCATAGGTACGTTCTTAAATACTCTAGTCTCTTATTTCTTGAACTGGAGAATAGCTTATTGTTTTCTTACCTGAGAAACAGCCCCTGGTTTAGGTCTGTATGATAAAATCTGAAATAGAAACGGTGTCCTGTTTCTCAAGGTGTATAGCTACATGATACGCCCAAAGTTAACAAATGAAAACTAGTTCTAAACCAAAAGCCTAAATTGCGAGGGATGTAGATCAGCCTTTTACAGAATCATATCAAGATTAAAGGTTTTAGTAATCTGCAGAGCATTGACCATTCCAATTATCTGGCTATTGTAAGAGCAATTCAGAAATTGCATATGTCCTGCACACATCAATTATCAATATTACTAACAGCTATCAAGAATTGCTAGGTGTTCTCTCAGATTATATATTTATGAAATACTGTGAATGGGTAAAACTACAAATTACAACCACACGGTCACACGTAAAGCTCAAGTTATCAGCATCTAATAGATTGGACCACATTCACTAAACTGAGCTGTGTGCAATTCAAGTTCGATCAAAGCATAAACATTATTATTTTTTCCCTGTTCCAGTTGAGCGAGTCTGAACATACATGATTGAGTTTCTTATAAGGAAGAAACGTGCAAAATATGGTTAGTGTAATTAAGTCTAGTCGAATAGGGATCATAGGCATGTCCTTAAATACTCCGGTCTCTAATTTTCTAAACTGAAGAATAGCTTGCTGTTTTATTTACCAGAGAAGCAACATGCGGTTCAGGTCGTATGTCAAAATCATCGGTACCAACAACCTGCGTTTCCCACCTGCAATCAGCATCACAACAGACACATCACACAATCAGGAAAAACATAGAGATTATTTGGAAGATGGATGAGATGCCAATGCTTGCAGTGTAGAGTTAATTTTAAAGTTTTGGCAGCACCATCGAGCATATGTTGATCACCTGCGGAATCCCTAGGAGGATCTACGAACGAGAACGGGTTTTACACCCAGATCAACGATCATATTCTGCGAAGAAAACTCTGCATGCCCGCAATAGGCATTGTATTTAGCAGTGAGCCAATGCTTCACACCTTGCCTGCACCGATGCGCTTCGTTTGTGGCCTCTCACAATTGTAGATGCTGTCGAAAACCGTCTTGTCGGGGAACCTTGCGCACCAAGCTAAATATAATAGATGGGCTCTAACCATATGGGAGGTTGGCTGAATCGGCAACATCCAAGTACATCAATATGTGCTCCACGCTATTGACAATGGGGAAAATAAGAACATGCCTGCATCAAAGGCACCAATGTTACCAACACAAAGCATTTTGAAAACATTCTGCAAGTGTAGCTAGTGTAGTAATAAGATCCTAAAGAAACTTTGGGATCACCAGATTTAGCAAATATGAACCAACCCTTTTAACCAAAGCTTTGTGTGCTACAATCTACTAGGAATATCGAAGAGCACAATGTTGTTTAAATCGTGATTGTGATAATAAACAAACAGTAGTTCTTACCCTTAGGACTGCCAGCAAAAGCTTGTACTCTATTGAAT
This sequence comes from Avena eriantha, assembly GCA_910589775.1. Lineage (NCBI taxonomy): Eukaryota > Viridiplantae > Streptophyta > Magnoliopsida > Poales > Poaceae > Avena > Avena eriantha. The sequence continues at coordinate 216,305,830 of OU342740.1, forward strand.
CGTTACTTCCAGCAGGCGTACATGCAAGGATTTTTATCAGACTTGTCATGTTTATCCACGAAAGCAGCCAACAGACCTGCAATCATACAAATCTAAGTTGTTTACATGGCACCATATATGTTACCTATGATAAGTTGGGTGTTGCAGAAATATTTAATTAGCTCTATAGAGTGCAAAACAACATGCAACAATTCACTTCTTATCATGAAGATTTGCAGAAAAAACAGCTAGTAGTTCAACGTTCCAAATCAAAACATGTCAAGCTTTTTTCATTTAAGAAGCCAATGGAAGTACGAGACCTATTTTTTTGTAAGAAGCACCCCTTTAAGTGTACATATATTAAACAGAATAGTGGAACGGGGTGCTTTGCAATGTTGAAGTAAAGATTTAGACCGGAGATTCAGACCAGTGTGCTGTGCTCACCATGCTTGAAAAATTATTGGAGGTGATAATATTTCCGCTGTGGTTGTATCCTGGTAGTAACAAATATCATCAACTAGAATTTCCGAAAGAACCTGAACCTTTTACAAAATATTCTAAATGAGGAAGCTCGCCTACATTGTCATAGGACGCGGGGGCGCTACCCTGGAGGTGGCGGCGCTGCCTGGAGGTGGCGTCGCTGTCCTGGAAGGGGAGACGGCAGCAATGACCAGGACGGGAGACAAGGCCGCAATATTAATCTTCTATATTATAGTATGATGAATCCAGTCAGATTCCAACCGGATCAGATCAAATTCGTCATCCACCTGTATATATTACAGTATGAATCTAGATGGAATCCAACCAGATCAGATAAAATTCGTCATCCACCTGTATTAAAACAAGAGAGAAGACAATACAGCTGCTTCTAAGCCCTAATTAATCAAGACCTTCAGCCATGGATGTAAATTCCAATGAAACCGAGCAACAAGACTGCCACTGGGGGAGAAAGGGGTTAAGGAGCTCGTGCGGGAGGAGCGGTGCCAACCTCAGGAAGGCGACCAACGGCAAGGGATGGAGCTCAGATCCATAGAGCTTTATGGGTAGACCCTCTCGACGCCCCATCTCCCATCCTGGCGCTTTTATGGCGGAACACTCGACAACGGCAAGGAGCTTGGCAACCGAGCGTCACCGGATTGTGGTCTCCTACTAGAAGTCTGTCCAGCACTAGGTGGAGCCAGAGGATGGAGGGAATATTGGAACGATATGCGAGATATATGTGAGAGGGCCAGAGGGGAGTAATCTGTGGGCGGACATGTTGGTGCATCTAAAGGTATAATAGGCGGGAGATCAAGGATTTACCACAAAAATCTGATTTGATTAGCTCTGAGATTGGCTTAGTGAGCTGCTGAGCACCGTTGATTGTTATGTAAAAGAGCGTTCCCACATTAGAAACCCGAACCATCTCCTCTAACCCCCCGCGGACTCGAGCCCCTTCTCCTCTCGCGTCTAAAGGTATAATAGGCGGGAGGTTTGGGATTCTCGCGTCTAAAGGTATAATAGGCAGGAGGTCTGGGATTTACCACAAAAATCTGATTTGATTAGCCCTACGATTGGCTTAGTGAGCTGCTGAGCACCGTTGATTGTTATGTAAAAGAGCACGTCCCCACATTAGAAACCCTAACCATCTCCTCTAACCCCACGCGGGCTCGAGCCCCTTCTCCTCTCGCGTGCGGCGGCGGCAGCGCTCCCCTCCTCTCCCAATCCCAGTCCTCCTCTCCTCCTCCCAAATCCACCGCCTCCTCTCGTTTTCTCTCTCCTTCTCCAGCTTCACGCAAGGCACTTTAGACATTAGGTAGGTGGAGGCAGCACGACGTCGAGGCTGGAAGCCATGTAGAGGAGGCAGGTGGAGGCCACGGCTCGTCACCCCAGCCTCCTGCTGCTCAACAGGAGGACCGCGTGCAGGCACCCCGCACCTTCGCGTGAGACGGTGGGTGCTGGCCAGAGGGTGGAGATGGCAATCGATGGCCGGCTGGAGGTCGGAGAAGCAGTAAGTATGTTGACCGTTGGGATGGTGGAAGCGGGCCAGAACACGGTCGACCGGTGGCAGAGATCAGGACGGGGACAGCGACGGAGCACATGCGGGTCGGCGGCGCCCTGGGGAGCCAAGAGAACTAGAGCAAGCTCAAGCTGGTGGTGATGTGGAGCAGTACGCTTGTCTGGGGAGACCATCAGGGGCACGCAAGTGGGGGGTAGCATAGGCATGCACGAGCCGGTGAGGTGATAGGGGCCCGCGACCTGAACCTAACCTCCACCCTCTGGCAACCTCACTCGGCCCTCTTGCTGGTAACAGAGAGTCCTCTTCCCTATTGATTTGATTCCTCTCATCTCTCTTCCACTCCTCTCTTTTATTTTAGCCCCACAACTTCTCATCTTTGTTGGTAGGTATGTGTTTTTATATATGCGTACAAGCTGTTCGATAGAAATCCAGGCATGCTTTTGGCCCCTTTGTGCCACTTGAGTTGCTTGAGTCCAGGGCTGGATGTTGATTGCTTGGCATGAAGCTAAGTCACACAAACTTCATTTAGTTATTGGGACTTTGAATTACTTTAGTCCAAGGCTATATGTTGATTGCTTGGCATAAATCTAAGTACCTACTCTCTATTATTGTGTTCTAATGATATTTTCTATATTCATATATTTTGTAGTAGTAAAGATAAGGGCTCATATGAAGACTATGAGAGATCCATGGTGCTTTAGGTTTGCTATTAAGTCCCAGTTGCTCCTGCCAAATGATCATTATTAGTTCTTTGTGTATATTTTCTTCCAGCCTTAATCTTATGCTTTGTGCTTAAGGTATTTTTATTTGTTTACTTGATTAATCAATGGATATAATATTAAGAGCACATGTACTGAATCTTGTGCAATCTCCGTTGAATATTCATATTGTTATATGTTAATGTTTCTTTGAATAACATGGTAAGTTGGTTCTGACTTGTTACAAGAAATAATTGGATATGAGAAGTTCATTTTCATTATCAGTTAAGTCGTTTATCCTGTAGTGTGTAATATTCAGTGAAAATTAACATGTATTTGGACTGAACTGTGAAAGTTCCTTACATTCTATAATTCAAACAATAGTATGTGATAATTATCTTGTGTAACTACCTCGGTGAATTACGCTCTTAGTTAATGCCTGGATGAACGAAAGTGGTTAAAATAGTACGGTGGGGCCCAGGGCCACTCACGGTAGACCTTTCGGCCGTCCTAACCACTTTCAGACAACGGGACAAGAACGAGCGGCGTAATCGGCAGGCGAAGGGATCAACTACATACACAAGTGAGTATGTATGCAAGCCACATACAACAATCCTCAGAGCCATTCCATCTAAAAGAAATAGAAATAGTGCAACGCCATACGGCAAGATCCAAACATCCTAGATAGATATAATAATTTAGGATAGCTCCTCATACATCACACATCAGAGTATCAGGCGGAAGCAGAAAACAAGATCCGAGTACGGATAAGAAGCAAATTGGCATAAGATGCCCCATAAATAAACACATCCCGCCCACAGATCACACGGATCCCCGTTCCCGGAATCTCTACACCGAATGATCGTTGCCAACATCATCTGTCTCTTCCACCCAGTATCCATCTTGCGGGTACACCTGTTCATCTGAATCAAACAATTTATCGTGTGAGACCCTAGGGGTACTCAGCAAGTCTTTATGCCACTAAAGGGGACACAACCTGGGGTGACGCAATTGCAGCAAAAGATAATACCTAACCATTCTATAGAGACTCGCTAACCTTCCGCCTAACCAATGATAGACGGAAGTCCGTAAATTGAGAACAGCAGTTATAACAGTATAATTAACAGATCCATCCTCCTCCTCGCTTACCAACGAGGAAGCGGACGAACAACCCCCATCATCCGTTGGCAGTTTTATTAACCATTCCATGAGTACTGCACTATTTACTAGTCAAATACTTAGTCAATTAAAAAGCGGTACTTTAGTTATACTTGTCTATGATCGAGAAACTGTGCTCCAAGTCGTCCATAACCGCGGACACGGCTTTCAGAAAGATTTACCCTGCAGGGGTGCACGAATAGCAACACACACTCGATCAACCTCGGAAAAACCAAATCAAAACCCAACGAGGCATTCACGACAAAGCAATCACAGGATTCAGAAATATTTCAGGGGGCCACCCCATTAAGCTACCCGCAGCGAAGTTGGCCGACTCCGAGACGGACCCAAGGTTTGTGTGGACGGCAGTAATCGACTGGGAACCCGAAAATGTGACTGGGCTTGTCGATACAGCGAAAACGTGTCACGATCCAAAACAGTACAGGTGCTCCACGCACAATCTTAAATAAAGCAGTAACATGGCATAAGTACAGAATAGTAATAAAGCCCCAAACTAATTGTGGCCCCAAGAAATAAGAATGAATCAAGCTCTAGCTCAGGGGGGTCCATAAGGCCTCCCGGATGTGGATAGTGCGAATAAACAAGGAACGGGAATCAAGTACTCGGGGTCCTACGGGACACAAGTGAGCATGAAAAACCAAATAGCAGATATTGCTCACCGGTGCCTCTTTCATTAGTTATCCCATTACTACTCAGGTTATGTTGTTTAGGTACCTCGTTATCCATCCGACACTCACATACCCTAAGCATGCTTTTCTACGACTCGCATGGCTCAAACAACTCCTCCAGTAATGGCTCATGGGACCGGAACAGGCTTAATGTGGTTTAAAAGTAAAGGCTATGCAGTACTTGGGATTCAATTTAATGCAATCGCGACTCAATGATGCAAGAATAAGATAGAGGCAGTAGGTACTGTATGTATGCAAGCATGTGGTAGTGCTTGCCTGGCAGCTCAGTTGAAGCGAGAGATGGATCTGGGTAATACTCCTGTGATTCCTGGTAAACCTCCTGCTGGGCGTCTATTCGAAGAAGAACCAAACAAACAAGGACCAACATAAATAAAGTGCGCAAGCATATGAATTGAAATGCAAAAAGCAACCAAGCATGCCATGATGAATGATGCACAATTTACATGGCATTAAGGTAGCATGGCAAAGGTGAGATGTGGATACAAGAATTAAAGCACTTTAATATTTATTTGCCCAAGTTTTATTGTCATAAACAGTTCAGAATTTAAAGGTTGACATGATGCATGCTGCAATTCAGAACAAGGACTGCATAAATAGAACGGGCTCGTCGCGCTGATCGATTTAGACATATTATTTGCCAAATTTGGAATTATAAAACAAAAGTTATTAATTAACCAAGTAAAAGGGCATTTTCTCGTAATTTTAATCAACTCGAAATTTAAAGTGTTCAAAATATATGTTGAAGGGCATATTTGACTTCCTCACCTTTTTTCTGATTCCAAAACATATATTATTTGTATTATTTGGATTTGTATTTTGAAAATTATTTGAATCTGAAAAGAATTTGAATTTAAATAAATTTGAAAAGATTTGAATAAAAACAAACTCAGCGAAAAACTTTTTACACCCAGGCAATTCTAGCCACAGTCACTGATTGGTGGGCCTGGTGCTGACTGGCCACGCGCGGGGGAAAAAACTTTTGTCACCGCAGGCTGGGCTAGCCCACAGAGACTGACAGGGTGGGGCCAGCGGCTGAAGGCCCACGTGCCAGCGGAAAACCCCCAGCGGCTGACTGGTGGGGCGCCAGCTGGACCGCGGGTTGCGTCTGAGAAAACGGAGGGGTTTTCGTGCAAAACTTCCAGAGCGGCTGGCAGGTGGGAACACTAGGAGCGCGGGTTGCAGTAATTAAAAAGGGGAGGGGCTTTTTGCAAAACAACCACGCCCGGGGTACTGTGTATCGTTCTCCTCCGTCTGGCGGCAGGCGCGTGCACGGGCGGAGCGGGGGATTCGATCCCGGGTCGCGGGAGTCCGCGTTGAGGAGGCTAACCGGTGCGGTGGTGCTGGGGGAGCTGCCAGGGAGGTGGACGCGGGCTAGATAGGGCGAGCGTGGCGCGGGAAAGTAGCAGATGCTGGCGAGCTCTGGCGCGCGGAGAGCGTTCGACCAAACGCACGGCGAGGCCAGAGTGATACGGCGAGGCGGAGGTTGTCAGGAAGAAGAAGATGCTCACCGCGGGCTCGCTGGTGGGCTTGGATCGGCGCGAGGAGCGGTGGATCGACGACGAGGCTGGCGGCCGGAGTTTTAGGGTTTCGCGTCGGGCGGCGAGGAACTAGCGATGCTGGGGCTTCTCCTCCGCGACGGCGTGTACTGGGCGACGCAGGGGGATATCCTCGATCTCCCAGACCACTTCCACGACAAGCTCGACGGCCGGAACGAGGAGATGGCGGCGGTAGTCGGCGGTGACTGGCGGTAGGTGGGGCGACGGTGGAGAATACGGGGAAGGAGGGGGTGCTCTGGGGCGGATCTGGCGAGGCCAGAGAGGCGTGAGGAGGAGGGGAAAGTGAGAGGGAGAGAGGGAAGGCAGGTGGGAGCGGGTAGATGGAAAAAGGGGCTTCGGCCCTTTCCTCCTTCCTCCCAAGCACGTGGGCGAGCAGGCTGGGGCTGGTCCTGGCGAGGTAGGGGTGGCTGCAGGTGGGGCCGGGGTGGCGCAGCTGCAGGTGGGGCTGGTAGGAGGAAGAGAGAAGATAGAAAGGAGAGGGAGTAGCTAGGGCTAGGTTTAGATGGGGCTCGGGTTAGGGTTAGGGTTTTGTCTAGCTTAGAGAGAGAGCTAGGTCTAGCTAGGGTGGGGCCAGCTAGAGAGAGGGGCTTGGCATGGAGGCCAAGCTAGAGGGAGAGAGAGAGGAAGGTTTTAGAGTTAGGGTTTAGGAGAGGATTAGAGAGAGAGAGAACTAGATAGGTTAGATGTTTAGATATTTGAATTTATTTTGGTTAAGAGATCATGTCAAGAAGGACCCTAGTGCTTGAACTTGCATAAGCTAATGTGGAAAAGAAACTAGAAAGAAAGAGGAAGAAAAGAAGATGGTGAAATAGGCTCATATGACCACCCATGTAGATAAATAAAATAAAATGAATGTAAATGGTGTGGATAAAACCAACTCAAGTGGAGCATGGTGGAGGCTAGAATGATCATGAGGTGGAGGTGGAAAGAATTCCAAGAAAAAGAAAAAGAAATGAATTAAGGAATAGGCCTCATATGGTTCATGCATGGAGAATAAAATAAGAAGATAAAGAGAGGGGTGAGACTATGAGGAGGGTGTAATGGTGGTAGATGTTTCCCCAAGATAAGATCCACTAAAACAAAAGAAAACCCAATGAGGTGGAGGTGGTGTAGAGCTTGCATGGCCCATGCAAAAATAATAATGCCATTATTTATTTTGTGACAACAATAATAATATGATTGCATTATTCTTATGCATTTCCAAAATGGAGATAAAACCAAGCACAAGAATTTAGAAGATTGATCCACCCCAACTACATGAGCTAGAATTAAAATGTCACAAGAAAAAGAATTACAAGCTCATGGTGAAGGGGGTGGTGGAATTATAAAGTGGTAGAAATAAAGGTGGTGGAATGGAATAAAAGATATGCCCCCAACTCAAGTTGGGCATTTAGACAATATATCAATAGCCAAATATAATATCAAGAAGCAAATACAATTAATAATGCATGTGAGAGAAGAACCAAAAGAAAAAGGGTTTTATATGATGCTCAAATGCAAGGTGGCATGATGACATGAGCATGATATAATTATGATGCAACAATAATCTCTATGGAGTAGCCAATATCTTACTAGGACAAGTAGCATTACAATTGTTAGACAATTGGGGTGCTACAACTCTCCCCCACCAAACAGGAATCTCGCCCCGAGATTCTAGGAAGAAAAAGACTCAAAGAGGGTAGGATACTTGGCACGGAGCTCATCTTCACGTTCCCAGGTTGCTTCATCAACGGAATGGTGCGACCACTGCACCTTGCAGAACTTGATGGACTTGTTGCGAGTCCTTCTTTCTGCGACTTCAAGAATTTTTGTGGGGTGTTCTTGATAAGACAGATCTTCTTGGAGATTAATGAGTTCATGGTCCACGGTCCTGCCGGGATCCTTGAAGCACTTCTTGAGTTGAGAGATGTGGAAAACATCATGGACTTTGAGTTGTTCAGGAAGCTCAAGAGCATACGCAACTTCTCCTCTTCTTCCACGAATTTTGAAAGGACCGATGTATCTAGGAGCCAGCTTTCCTTTGATACCAAAGCGGTGCGTGCCTCTCATGGGAGTGACACGAAGGTAAACGAGATCACCAGGGACATACTCCATGTCCGTGTGCTTCCTGTCATAATTGCTCTTCTGGCGACTTTGAGCAATCTTCAGGTTTTCAAGAATGATGTGAACTTTCTCCTCCGCTTGAGTTACAATGTCGGGGCCAAACAATAATCTTTCACCTGCGCCCGACCAACCAATCGGAGTTCTGCACTTGCGACCATAGAGAGCCTCAAATGGTGCCATCTTTAGACTTTTCTGGAAACTGTTGTTGTAAGAGAATTCAGCATAAGGAAGACATTCTTCCCACTTCATGCCGAACGAGATAACGCAAGCACGGAGCATATCTTCTAGAATCTGATTGATCCTTTCAACTTGTCCTTGCGACTGAGGATGGTAAGCTGTGCTGAAGTTTATCTTTGTTCCCAAAGCATTTTGGAAACTTCCCCAGAACTTGGAAGTGAAGATGCTTCCACGGTCTGAACTGATCTCAAGAGGAACTCCATACAGAGAGACAATTCTGTTGATATAGAGCTCAGCCAACTGAATTGCAGAAATTGTTTCCTTGACTGGAAAGAAGTGAGCTACTTTGGAAAGCCTGTCAATGGCAACAAAGATTGCATTGTTGCCTTTCTGCGACCTTGGAAAACCAGTGATGAAGTCCATCTCTACTTTCTCCCATTTCCATTCCGGAGGCTTCAATGGCTGTAGAAGACCGGAAGGTTTCTGATGGACAGCTTTAACTCTACGACAGACATCACACTCTGAGACATACTTGGCACAATATCGTTTCAAACCAGGCCACCAATATTGTGTTTTCAAGTCCATGTACATCTTAGTGCTGCCAGGGTGGATAGAAAGAACAGAATCATGCGCCTCCTTGAGAACTTGCTCTCTTAAACCCGGTGTAGTTCGGAACAAACATCCGGTGTTCAAAGAAAAGAGTGCCTTGGTCATCTACGTGGAAAGACTCATACTTCGGAAGTTGAATGTTGGAGATGATCTTTTTAGTGTAAGGATCCCCAAGCTGAATGGAACGGACCTTTTCTTCCAAGAGAGGTGTTGCTAGAAGGTTCAGCAGATAACCTTGATCCACAATTTCAAGGTTGAGCTTGCAGAATTCCTCGCACAAGAGAGGTTGGTGTTCTTCCACCATGAGGTTGTTGACATAAGCTTTTCGGCTGAGAGCATCTGCCATGACATTAGCTTTGCCCGGGGTGTAGTTGATGGTCAAATCGAAATCATTGATTGTTTCGATCCACCTCCTCTGACGAAGGTTGAGATCAGGCTGTGTGAAGATATACTTCAGACTCTTATGATCAGAAAAGATCTCACAACGGTTGCCCAGCAAGTAATGCCTCCATACTTTCAAAGCAAAGACAACTGCTGCGAGTTCGAGGTCATGTGTAGGATAATTGATCTCATGCGTCTTCAACTGACGAGATGCATAAGCAACAACTTGCTTTTCTTGCATAAGGACCGCACCCAATCCTTGCAATGAAGCATCACAGAAAATCTGGAAAGGCTTTGATGTATCTGGAGGAACCAAGACTGGTGTGGAAGTGAGCTTCTCTTTGAGTGTTTCAAAGCTTGCTTGACATGCAGGAGTCCAAAGATATTTCTTGCCTTTCTTGAGGAGATCGGTAAGAGGCTTCGCAATCTTTGAGAAATTTTGAACGAAGCGACGGCAGTAACTGGCCAAACCAAGGAAACTCCGACTTCTTTGACATTTATGGGTGGAAGCCAATCCATAATTGTCTTAATAGTTTCTGGGTTGACGGCAATGCCCTTGGCAGAGATAACGTGACCAAGGTAGGTGACTTGAGGCAGCCAAAACTCACACTTGGAGAACTTTGCATACAGGTGGTTCTCACGAAGCTTGCTTAGGACACAACGAAGGTGTTCTTCATGTTCTTCTTTTGACTTAGAATAGACTAGAATGTCATCCAGATAGACCACAACGAACTTATCAAGATACTCCATGAAAACCGAGTTCATAAGCCTCGAGAAGGTGGCAGGTGCATTGGTTAGACCGAAAGACATGACCATGTACTCATACAGGCCATAGCGAGTGGTGAAAGCTGTTTTGGGAACATCTTCCTTGCGAATCTTGATTTGATGATAACCACTTCTCAAATCAAGCTTAGAGAATACCACAGCTCCGGCTAGCTGATCGAAGAGATCATTAATCCGCGGAAGGAGATATTATTCTTGATTGTTTTCAGCATTGAGTGCCCGATAGTCAACACAAAGTCTATCAGTCTTGTCTCGCTTCTTCACAAAGATGGTTGGACTACCCCAAGAAGAAGTACGTGTGCTGAATGAAACCCAACTTCTCTTGTTCATCCAACTGACGCTTAAGTTCAGCCAACTCAGCAGGACCCATTTTATAAGGCCGCTTGGAGATAGGAGCGGTGCCAGGTTCAAGTTCAATGACAAATTCAACCTCACGATCCGGAGGCATACCTGGCAACTCTTCAGGAAAGACATCTAGAAACTCACAAACTACAGGAACACTCTGAATACCTTCCATAGCATCATCATTCAAAGCCGCCAACGAATAAAGCTGAATTGCAGGAGTCAGACTTGGAGAATAGACTATATGGCCTTCAAGAATTTTCAGAGAAACCGAACGTCAGCACAATCAATCACAGCTGCATTTGTTGTCAACCAATCCATGCCCAAGATAACATCAATATACAGAATTGCCCAGAATAATTAAGGAAGCCGGAAACGAAGAACCACCAATCTCAATTTGATTGCCATGGCTGATATGAGCAGCCCTCATGTTAGACCCAGGAGATTGTACCACAAGACGGTGTAATAAAGGAACCATAGCCAGATCTTGCTCATGAGCAAACTTGTGAGAAACAAAAGAATGCGAAGCACCAGAATCAAACAAAACTCGTGCAGGAACCGAGTTAACAGGAAGCATACCCATGACAACTCCAGGAGCATGCTCAGCTTGAGCGGCGTTGACACAGTTAGCACGAGCAACCGCAGACCCAGGCTTAGTGTTGATGTTGAGAGCCCGAGGTGGAGGTGCACGAATCATAGGAGCACTTGCCGCAGGTCTTGGAGGTGGTGGTGGAAGAGCTTTGTTGTTCATTGGACAATTCCATTACTGATGCCAGTGTTTCCACAAGTATAACAAGCACCAGGTGGACGTGGAGCAACGTAGCCAGGGACTCCGCCAGGCGCTCCAGGGTAGTTGTGGTTGTAGCCCCTAGGAGCCGCAGTGAAGGAGTTTGGTGGCCTTGGTGCGTAGCTTGAAGGTCTTGGTGGAGCAGGGAGCGACGGTGGGGTGTTAGGAACCCCAGACACGACGCTTAGAAGGAGCTGTCATGGCAGAAGAGCTTGTTGTATCACGGCTGTGTTTCTTTGACTCCTCAAACACTTGCCTACTTGCTTCTTCCTGCAGAGCTGTGTGCTGAAGTTCCAGGAAAGATGCTGGCCTTGCATGAGTGATTGCATATTTGATGGAAGCATTGAGGCCTTGCCGAAACCTCTTTTGCTTCTTCTTGTCATCAGAGATCTCATCGCCCCATAACGAGACAGGTTCATGAAGTTTCTGATGTAGGTGTTGACATTGTCAGTGCCCTGCTTGAGGTTGAGAAACACGTCCTTCATCCTTTCCATGACAATTTCTGACAGATATTGCTCTTTGAAAGCAGTAGTGAATCGCTCCCAAGTAGGCTGAAAACCAGAAAGATCTGCCCTTGAGGTAATTTTCCCACCAGAGAGCTGCATCTCCCTTCAGAAGGTGAGTAGCACACTTGACCCATTCTTGCTCGGGAACATCCGCAGTCATCAGCAACCTGACACTATTCACGAAGCCAATCATCCGCATCAAGTGGCTGATCGGACACCTCAAATTGACGTGGGGTTGAACTTGAGAAAACTCTTGATGTCTCCTCGCTTGGGAGGTGGAGGTAGCGGAGCAAACTCATTCCTCCTCACACTTTCCTCGAAGCGCTGCTGGTTCTGCTGCATAGTGCCCAAAGCATTTGCAATACTTGCCAAAGCGGCCCAAGTTTCAGGTGGTATATCCTCCTCAGAACGGTGTGGTGGTGCCATCCTGTGATTGATATAAAACACAAGTCAGTACTATAATGGAGAATGATAATAATCCAAAATAGTACCAAAATGGAATTAATCAAGATTAAAGAATGCAATTCACTGAGGTGATATTAAAATATCAACAAAGTTTCAGGCAATTAGAAGATATAAAGCATCACACACGACTGAACAAAGGAGTGTGGTACACAAACTAACAAGAAAAATTTTCCGCAAATTTTGGCAATTAAAATACCACTATATGCGCAAAACCACTTAACGAATCAAGATTCACAACTCTACTAATTCAATATACACAAGCAAATGACAAAATTAGTGGTATGGTCGCGACTCCATCCCGCACTCAAATCATTACTCCGCACATGAATCAGTAAAACATATCCCAACAGCTTCTTCCTAAGATGAACCTAAAGATTGGTAGCTACGGAAAAGAACACCCCAACAAGATAACGTCGGATAACAAAGAGTAAGATGGATCGCATCGGTGTACAACGAATCAGAATAGATCGCGTCGGTTTACAAAGCCTGTCGGTAGTGAATGTACCCACAGTTGATAACCAAAAGGCGATAGTGATAATATTTGGATGCAACAGATAGACAAGGAATTCACTCACACACACACACACAACTAACCTATGGTACTACGGAACCCAGAACACGGGGAATCCTAGTTTGAATTTTAGAAGAGGATTGAAAACGTTACACTTCCTTACCAGAAAGGGTGGGTGGGTGGGGTAAGAAGAAAAAATGGAAGCAAGCTTACTCTCACGTTTGTTTTTCCCTAGTATACATAACTACAAAATATTTGCTAGACTGACAACGACCCATTTTTGGCTGAGACCCTGAAGGGCGGGATGGCTCTGATACCAATTGTAACTACCCTCGGTGCAATTACGCTCTTAGTTAATGCCTGGATGAACGAAAAGTGGTTAAAATAGTACTGGGTGGGGCCCAGGGCCACTCACGGTAGACCTTTCGGCCGTCCTAACCACTTTCAGACAACGGGACAAGAACGAGCGGCGTAATCGGCAGGCGAAGGGATCAACTACATACACAAATGAGTATGTATGCAAGCCACATACAACAGTACATCAGAGCCATTCCATCTAAAAGAAATAGAAATATTGCAACGCCATACGGCAGATCCAAACATCCTAGATAGATATAATAATTTAGGATAGCTCCTCATACATCACACATCAGAGTATCAGCGGGAAGCGGGAAGAAACAAGATCGAGTACGGATAAGAAGCAAATTGGCATAAGATGCCCCATAAATAAACCACATCCCGCCCCACAGATCACACGAATCCCCGTTCCCGGAATCTCTACACCGAACTGATCATTGACCAACATCATCTGTCTCCTTCCACCCCAGTATCCATCTTGCGGGTACACCTGTTCATTGAATCAAACAATTTCGGTGTGAGACCCTAGGGGTACTCAGCAAGTCTTTATGCCACTAAAGGGGACACAAACCTGAGGGTGACGCAATGCAGCAAAAGATAATACCTAACCATTCTATAGGACTCGCTAACCTTCCGCCTCACCAATGATAGACGGAAGTCCGAAAATTAAGAACAACAGTTATAACAGTATAATTAACAGATCCATCCTCCTCCTCGCTTACCAACTAGAGGAAGCGGACGAACAACCCCCCCTCATCGTTGGCAGTTTATTAACCATTCCATGGTACTGCACTATTTACTAGTCAAATTACTTAGTCAATTAAAAGCGGGTACTTTAGTTATACTTGTCTATGATCGAGAAACTGTGCTCCAAGTCGTCCATAACCGCGGACACGGCTTTCAGAAAGATTTACCCTGCAGGGGTGCACGAATAGCAACACACACTCGATCAACCTCGGAAAAAAAACCAATCAAAACCCAACGAGGCATTCACGACAAAGCAATCACAGGATTCAGAAATATTTCAGGGGGCCACCCCATTAAGCTACCCGCAACGAAGTTGGCCGGCTCCGAGACGGACCCAAGGTTTGTGTGGACGGCTGTAAACGACTGGGAACCCGAAAATGTGACTGGGCTTGTCGATACAGCGAAAACGTGTCACGATCCAAAACAGTACAGGTGCTCCACGCACAATCTTAAATAAAGCAGTAACATGGCATAAGTACAGAATAGTAATAAAGCCCCAAACTAATTGTGGCCCCAAGAAATAAGAATGAATCAAGCTCTAGCTCAGGGGGGTCCATAAGGCCTCCCGGATGTGGATAGTGCGAATAAACAAGGAACAGGAATCAAGTACTCGGGGTCCTACGGGACACAAGTGAGCATGAAAAACCAAATAGCAGATATTGCTCACCGGTGCCTCTTTCATTAGTTATCCCATTACTACTCAGGTTATGTTGTTTAGGTACCTCGTTATCCATCAGACACTCACATACCCTACTCATGCTTTTCTACGACTCGCATGGCTCAAACAACTCCTGTAGTAATGGCTCATGGGACCGGAACAGGCTTAATGTGGTTTAAAAGTAAAGGCTATGCAGTACTTGGGATTCAATTTAATGCAATCGCGACTCAATGATGCAAGAATAAGATAGAGGCAATAGGTACTGTATGTATGCAAGCATGTGGTAGTGCTTGCCTGGCAGCTCAGTTGAAGCGAGAGATGGATCTGGGTAATACTCCTGTGATTCCTGGTAATTCTCCTGCTGGGCGTCTATTCGAAGAAGAACCAAACAAACAAGGGCCAACATAAATAAAGTGCGCAAGCATATGAATTGAAATGCAAAAGCAACCAAGCATGCCATGATGAATGATGCACAATTACATGGCATTAAGGTAGCATGGCAAAGGTGAGGTGTGGATACAAGAAATAAAGCACTTTAATATTTATTTGCCCAAGTTTTATTGTCATAAACAGTTCAGAATTTTAAGATGACATGATGCATGCTTCAATTCAGAACAAGGACTGCATAAATAGAACGGGCTCGTCGCGCTGATCGATTTAGACATATTATTTGCAAATTTGGAATTATAAAACAAAAGTTATTAATTAATTAAGTAAAAGGGCATTTTCTGTAATTTTAATCAACTCGAAATTTAAAGTGTTCAAAATATATTTGAAGGGCATATTTGAATTCCTCACATTTTTCTGATTCCAAAACATATATTATTTGTATTATTTGGATTTGTATTTTGAAAATTATTTGAATCTGAAAAGAATTTGAATTTAAATAATTTGAAAAGATTTGAATAAAAACAAATCAGGAAAAAAACTTTTTACACCAGGCAATTCTAGCCACAGTCACTGACAGGTGGGCCTGGGCTGACTGGGCACGCGCGGGGGAAACAATTTTGTCACCGCAGGCTGGGCTAGCCCACAGAGACTGACAGGGTGGGGCCAGCGGCTGAAGGCCCACGTGCCAGCGGAAAAAACCCCCAGCGGCTGACTGGTGGGGCGCCAGCTGGACCGCGGGTTGCGTCTGAGAAAACGGAGGGTTT